>WPDH01000137.1:0-418687 GCA_019137255.1 Corinectria fuckeliana | reverse complement strand
TTTGGTATGCTTGATAGTCAGATTGGTATGCTTTATATCACGTCCCTTCATTTTTCAATGTCACATTATCAATACGGAGTAGTGTGGATGGATTTCCTACCTACCTAGTAGCTTTTCCTCGCTTTGTCCATGCATACTTCGTAAATAAGCTTATGACCCTGGCAAGAGCAAAAGTCCAACTGACGATCCGATACTATTCAAGGCAGTTCGTTAAACCAGTTTCCAGTTTTTCCTGTCTTAATTCAAGTCATTTTGGCATCGCGGAACACGCCTGGATGACTGGCCTACTAAAAATGCCCATACTGTCCAATCCCTGAGGCATTCCTCGTAAATCCCACCACACCTCGTGCCGCATAGGCCTCATCATGTCCCAGCATGCGCAGGCGTAAACTCGGAAACACGAGGATAGCAATAGCAAGAAGTCCACTAACCCCGACCTTTCAGAAGCCAAGGCCTCGGGCAAGGGAAGTGGGATAACCTTAGTGAACTCGACGAGTCAACACCATCAGCAGGTCGACCCTCAACGAGGCACTGGCCCTCATGGATGATAAGCGCATCCTTGCTACAAGTCTGAGTGTCCCCAAATTGGCTGGTACCGAGAGGGCGTTAATTGCAGGGAGGTTACTGGGCACCGCAAAGGTCCTAGAACAATCTATGACCTATCTACTACTTCGTAGAGAAGCACCGCAACCTACTTCGTAGACATAAGTGCAATAACAATAACGACATAATTGACGATAAGGTTCAGAGAACCGGGTGTTATGAATCGTGTGATTTTATCGTACGCGGGGAGGTGACTACTTCCGGCAGCCTCGTCCGCCGTATCTTCTGCCAAGGAGTAAGTGAGGACAGGGGCTGCTATTATCGCGGGCGCATTAACCGTCGTCTCCAACATTCAGTAGAAGACGACCTTTATACATTAGTATGTCTTCAACGCATGAGTGCTCATTATGCTAGTAGTTCCTTCATGTAATAGAGGTGCTCGTAGGACCGTCGGTAGAGGGCGAAAGGAGGAAGCCTAGCGACCACTTGAACTAAACAGTACAGCTCCCTAGCGAATCTGGGGCTTCAATCTTAGAAAGCCACATGCTTCTTTGCTGAGATGACTGCAATACTATGCTGAACTTCCATCAGGCATCTCCATCTCCTTTACTTTAGTGTGTGCCAACTGTTATGCCAGCGGCAAAAGTGGGAGCGCACCCTCCCTGGAACACTGGAACACAGTGGTTATACCCGGAGATAACAGCCTGCCGTTTGGCAATTTTAAGAACTGCATGTACCTGTCTCTGTCGCCCGCCGGACTGCGACACACTGAGATACTTGGCAGTCGCAGTGAGCCCACGCAACCACGGTCCCTCGCCTCCATTCCCCAGATGATGGACTCTGGCGGGTGGTGTTGAATCCAATTACTCACACCAATTCACGCTCGGCTTCAGTGATGATCGCGCCGACTATGTGCATCCCCCGCTACCCTTTCAACGAGGATTGATCTGTCTACTCTCAACGTGGATGTATTAATCTACCCAAGAATGTAAAGAAGGTTGCCACGCATGCGAGACTCCAATCCTCATTCATGTTGTGCTTGATCCACTTGATCCGCCTGTTCCGCTTGAAATCACTTGATCTCCATGCCACTCGACCCCGCGATCTAATTAATAATGAGCACGAGGCCATTCAACCTTCCCTTGTGGGCTCCTACGTAGTATTTATCCCTTGCTTGTTTAACCTTGCAAATATATCAAGCAGAACCTCGAGCCTGGCTCAATTCACTGCATGATACACCTTGCTCTACTCCGTACTATGTACCTCGCAAAGAAATAGCTTCACCTCATCCAGATACCGCCAGTATGCAGTCGGACCTTATTCTTGACCCCGCTTCCTTCATCGGGACGCCAATCTCGGAGAGCACCCGCAAGTTCTGTGACGGCATGCGCCAGAACGATGAGGCAACCATAACAGCTTTTGTTTGTTGGGACCTGCTTCTTCCCTCCCGAGCTACCTGCTGATCAAGTATCTGCTGTCTAGGAAGATGTGCACACACTGCGGGGGCTGGTAACTCCACAGAGTGAACAAGGCCGTGATATAGATATTGAGTCGAGGGAGCCCGGGCGCACTATTCCCTGCCGCATCGTGCAGCCAAGCACTGATGGCCGCCCTTCTGGTGTCTTCCTGCACTTCCACGGCGGAGGAATGACAATAGGAAGCCATGATGCGTTAGTGGCCGCCTTTTACAAATCCCGGCGGCATATGCCGTCTCGGATATATCATTTGAGGTTTTTGAGACGTTGCTAATCCAGCTATTAGGAACGACGCCCTCCTACAGCGCTTTGCTGACGCCTCGGGCTGCGTGGCGTTGTCTGTAGGCTACCGGCTTGCACCGGAGTACCCGTTTCCTGTAGGCATGCATGATTGCTTCGACGTAGCAGACTATCTCATCGAGCGAGGCATAGAAGCTCTCGGTGGGCCACTGCAATTCTTGGGAGGAGAGGTGAGATACTTCCCGGAAGACCCGGGAATCCTCAGGTGAGATCGGGGGCTTGAAGGCGCATTTGCTAACTGGTAGTGTTGGCCCACAGTCTGCCGGGGCTTACCTCACGATGCAGACATATCTTCACATCGCAGGGACCAAGCCCTCGTATAATTCGCTCAAAGGCCTTGTACTGACATACGGCCTGTACTCCTGGTCCTTCCTACCATCAGTCTACACGACCCCTGAGCCCGTCTGCCTTGATCCGTATAAGATGGAAAAGTTCCGCAGCTGGTACCTGAGCAGGACCGAGGAGCGCTCTATTATTCAGTCATGCCACGAGTTCGAGAGTGAATTTGGCAATCTGGATCAAGTTGGAAACCGCTACGACCATGAACTCAAGCATCCGGCATTGTCGCCCATGTATCGGAGCTTGACTCCCCTCGTTGGCCGTCTACCACCAGCTCTGTTCCTGTGCGGAACGGCGGACCCGTTGTGTGACGATAGCGTCCTCATGTCGGCGCGCTGGCAGGCAGCGGGTGGTTCTGCCATGGCCAGGTTCGTTCCCGGTGCCCCTCACGCGTTTATGGAGCTTCCAATCGAGTCGGGTGATTGCTGTAAGAAAGGCGCCAGGATTGTCCACCAGTTCCTTGAGAAAGCTCGCGGCTGATCGAAGTTGAATATGAAATGCCTATAATTATCTACCTTCATCTTGTGCCGTATGCTTCCCCCTCCTGTCTGCAGTGATGGAAGCACTCTGCTCATAGGCGCAACCGAGCGGCGACGGAACGACTGTACAGGGTAAGCCTGACCTATTACTCGCGTGTTGGTGTTCATGTGTTGGCCAGGTGCAATAATCCACAAAAGTGTTCTTCCGAGGATATGCTACTGCTGTCTATGTTTCTTTCTCCATTTCTTTGCTGAACCCGTGATTGATTGTCGTATTTTACTTCGACGATAGCTTAGCGACGCGTTCATACTCCCCTTTTGTATGCTGCCAAACCTCCTCTACCATCTTCTTCTCTCTCAATCCTGCCAGTAACTCCACCACCCCTTGTGGCGTACCCTCACAATCCTGCCCTACCGAATAAACCCCCGTCGCAGCCTCCCCGTTCGTGCCAACCGCCGCCTCAACACCATCTCCCAACTTTACGGCCGCATTTTCACCCTCTCTAGGCGGGTACTTTGCACTAGTCGCCAAATATAAATGCCTCTCACCACACTCCTTAATCGGGACGCTGAGTGATATGTCAAAGGGAGGCTCATCCATATCTCGGTAAAGCCTAGGTAATCAGACAGTTAGCAATTGCAATAAACATCGGACCTGAGATAATGTTTATATGTAAGGAGACAGTATGCTGCTACCCCGACACCTCAATATCTCAGGAGCATGCACACGATTACTCTTGAGAGCGTCCGGAAAGGGATCCTTTTTCTGTAGTCATCCTTACCCCGTGTTCACAGATCCTGGATAATCATGAACAAAACCGACTTCCGGAGCTGTTCTAGCAACCGCCTCGAGACCAAGTGTTATCACGGTTGTANNCCGCCGCCGACGGTCACAACGCGACGGAGAGACGGGCCTGAATTCTGCATAAGCGAAAGGAGGTTGGTAATGAAGCGCATCCGGGAGTAATAGTTCAACGCTGTTAGGAGGTGGATGTGTTCGGATGTTTCTGCAATTCGCATCAGCAAAGCTCCATCATAGTCATTGAAACACGGGATGGTATTGCCCGCAACAGGATTCATCATACCGCGACGATCCATACTCATCACCCCCTGGCTCAGGAATAAAATGTTCAGAACTTTCTCTTTTGCCTTGATCTCCTCACACACCGCATCGACGACGCGAATCAAGCTCACATCTGCTTTCATGAAGATATACTCGCCACCCGGATTCAACGCCTGGCATTCAGCCACAATGCGGTCTGCGGAATCCTGAGAACGCCCGATGAAATAGGCACGCGGTTGATGTGAGTATTGGGCGAATTTCTTGAGTGTTATTTCGCCGACTCCACTAGTTCCTCCTACAAAGAGGGCTACGAGACGGGTAGAAAAGGTGGATGAGATGAGGGCATTGGAAGAGTGGATTTGCGAGAGGGAAACCATTATTGTTGCTCGAGAAGGACGATTTGGGCGGCAGGTTTCTTCACTTGAAGGAAATGCAGTCATTTATGTATACAGGCAAATTCTGGTGATTGTTAAAAGGTGCTTCATACCCCCACCAGAAACGCCGAACATGCATGGAAACGAAACGCCGATGCCGACTCGGCACTAGTTCTAAAGTCGTTAGATTGATTACTTCCTCCGCTAGAAGTGCTGATGCTGAGAAATCAATGTGCTTTCTTTGCGCATGTTGCTTGCAATCAGTTAGCTTTATCTTGGAGCCTCTCCATTGTTCCATGTTGCACTGTTTTGCAGTTAACACATTTCGCCCCTGAACATGGATCTCTTCCCAACTGCAGCTTCGGCTTCGGCTTCGGCTTCGGCTTCAGGAGTCTCATCCGGCCGTCCCGGAAAGACTCGCTCAGCTTGCAATCGATGCCACACACAAAAGCTCAAATGTGTTAGAAAGGATACACATAGCAGTAGCTGTGAGCGGTGCATCAAGCTCGAAACGCCGTGCCGGTTCTCTGCTCGTGCAGCTCGAGCCTCTCTAGGGCGGCCAGAGCAGATTGCTGTTGAAACAGCATGGGAGGACCCTCCAGGTCTTTTCCCACCTGCATCAATACCTACGCCAGTTCCACATTCGGATACAGCAATGACAGACGGAACTGGGATCAACTGGCTTTTCCCTACGGGTGGGAGTACAGATCTCGGTGAAGCGCAAGGTCAGTTTGCATTGCCACTAATCTCTCAAGGCAAATGTACTCAAATCAGGTGTTCCTTGTAGCAACGCAGACGAATCCTGGCTGTTCCATGCCCGGCTCTATCGACACACAAGAGCTGTGGTGGGCTCGGGTTTTCGGCGTGGAACGACGTTTGAGCTACCCACTAGGTTGTGCAGGCACTACCCCATTGGATTTCACGCATGAGAACTAACGCTCACGACACAGTAGGCGCCTTAGAACCCACTTCTCCATCTCTCGTCCAGAGGATTGCAAGCCTGAACGTGGAGCTTTATGAGTGCAGCCTCAAACTCCCATTCCCGTTTCAATCAGGGAGGGATTCGACTGGAATTGGTACACGGAAAACAAAGCTGTTTGCAATCGATGAACTGTTTCGCCTCACCACCGAGTTCGTCGACATATTGAGATGTCGCCCTCATGGAGAGAGCCAGGTCAACTCATCTCTTTCCTCAAGGGACCAGACGGGACCAGAGGCTGGACCAGCGCCACTACCGGCCACGGATACCCGGCGTCTCTCAGAGATAGACCAGTCAGCTGGTATAGAAGAACCAGCCAGCTCCTTCTCGCACTTGGACGAAGCGACGATTTTCATGGTCGTGTCCTGTCACTGCCGTCTCACAGAAATCTACAACTCCCTTTTCCAGATGATGCAAGCCTGCATCGAGCACTCGCTTGCTCCGCGGAGGGGCAATGACTGGGCAATTATCCTCCCGCAGTTGCAAGTAGGCTCTATCGCCTCCACACCTGTGCATGTGGATATCAATACCCCGGTGTCATCGGCCACATCGTCGATGTACATGCTGATGATTACGATGCTTTCATCACAGTTATGGGAGCAGCTCTCAAATACAATGCTAATGCGTGATGGTACTCCAAAGGTGAGGGGCTCGCGATCTCCTTTGATGAAAGCTGTGTGGGGCACTGTAGCAGATAAGATCGGTTGCATGGTGCAGACTATCGATAATACGAAACGCATGTTGCGGCAGTATCCTATTGCTGCGTGATTTATGCGGAGTTGGAGTTTCCTCAAGTTCATTTTTAATCATATATAATTATTTATATGTACATTCTATGCTTTGTCATAAGTTTGTATATATATTTGAAACAAGGTTTCTCAATTGCTAAAACGCTGCATCCTTTGTGACCTACAAAGAGGGCCGATGTGCTAGAATCTCTAACTTAACCATATCTTCTACGCCTAGGATTTGCTCATAGTATTTCTCCAAGTTATAATCCTCCTTGGGATAGGAGTATGGGGATAGTGTACGACACAGAGCTGCAGCGTAGCACGGGAAGAGGTAACTGGAACTCGTTCATAAGGAACGGACCCGAAGCTGTGAACATGCATATCCATAGGGGCTATCTATCACTACGAGTCAATGAGTGCAGGAGGAAATACACACGTCAAGGTTCGCGTGGAGCGACGCTTGTCAAAAGCGGGAGCTAATTGTGTTAAAACGTGGCATGCGAAGACGAGTTCCCTCATTAGATTCTCGGTCGATCTATTGTCTCCTGAAATTTGGATAGATATGATTTGAGTGTACTGAAGTTTGAAGCTATATCGCTGCGTCGGAATTAAAAAGTCAAGGGCTGAGTGCAATCCGAAGGACGAGTGTAAATAAACTGTATCGCGGTTTGCACAAGACCGCGAGATGCCTGTAGATGATCAAGCTTGATGTTGTTGTCGATGATTAGGTGTAGAAAAGCTTGGTAACAACGTATAAGCAAGAGTGTTTCTCAACTGAGTCGTCTGCAACCTCTCTGCTTATTTCGAAGTTTATGCTGGGAGACTTGAGCAATATTCCTACCTAGTCTAATAGCTGATGCCTAGGGCCACGTGCCTGGCTATCAGAGACTTTAAATGATTGCGCTTGAGAAACGACACGCAGTGAGCTAATATGGTCGACAGGGTTAATCATGAGTTGATCAAAATCAGGGCTACGAGACAACAGAGGTATGCGGAACTTATGAAAACTACCGACATACGTCATTTGCGATCTCTCTCGTCAAGTACAAGTGTACGAAATAGTCCTGAGAATACGCATTGCCTCAATAAGGGTCCCTAAACCTTCCTCAACGCTGAAATCGTTAGAAGTCGGCTGCGAGACCTTCCAGTCGCCATTGCAAAGCATCGAGGATGAACCATCTGTAATAGAACACTACGTATGTTTAAAAACCATGGATAACAACAGTTTACTTTGCAATCGAATTTCCCACGGCGGTAGATTCCATTTGCTGGGGTTGATATTTAGAAAAAGAAAGCACGAGAGCAAGCCTAAAAGACTTCGAGTCATTTCAAGGGTTAGGTGTTACGAGGCTCCATGACGATAAAACAAACAAACAAACAAAAAGTAAATCTCTAGCTTGGGTTAGATTGCATCGCCTAAGTTACTTAAAGAACGTTGATCTCATACTTCCACGCTCACTATCGAGGGACACTTAAGATAGTAAAGATACCTAACCCTTAAAATAACTTGAATATTTCTTAGGCTTGTTCTAGTGCTTTTATCTAGTATGATAGGGCACAATAACCCCTGGTCTTTTAGTCAGTTCACATCGGTTTCTTCCGCTGAGTGCCTACTTAAAGGCAAGATGGCCGCCCTCCTAAAAACTCGACGGCATGCCTTTTTTTAACATTTAAGAATGGAGATTGCTTGTGTTTGCCCGCTTATTTTGCTCTTTTGATCTCCCCTTTGCTGACGAACCTGATCATCCCTTGTTGACTTTTATATTCTAATTCTAGCCTCTTAACTTGAGTTATGCCTTTCCTTTCCGATCCATCTTGCTTCCGGCGATAGCGTCCCTTTCCGTTGCTCGGCTGGGGTCCACTGAGTGCGTTTGCCACAATCAAACTAGCATACGTTAGAAACTTATTAGCCTTTACTCCTCAAATAATAAAAGTTAAAGAGTTATGCTGGTTAAGCTATATAGTATTTCTAGTCAGGCTGTCTATTATATACTATATGCTTGTTAAGACCTTTACTCTTTTTAGAAAGGTATAAGTATATTAAGATATAAGATTGTTATAGAGTTTAGTTGTTAGAATTAGAGTGTTAGGGGTTAGGGCATTAATAGAACACAGAGAATCAGGACTGTGATAAAATAAATAACATAGTAAGAAATGTGAGTTTACAGCCCGAATAGCACAACTCAAGTTAAAACCATAGCTAAAACCCCGTATAGGGTTAGCCAGGAGAATTTCCCCCTTGGTCTAGTTGTGTCTAGAAACTGAAACCACCAGGTCTTACTTAAAGATCAAAGAAAAATCACGCATGTAGCTATCATGTCTATCCTCGCTGATTATGGGCTTCCACGGCTTCTCGCCATCGCCTTGAGAGATTCGTGGGAACTCTGCCTCGCATTCCTTCACCATATTGTCTAGAACGTCGTTCTCAACATGACACACGTCCAAGATGAATTTCTCGATATGGGACATGGTGTTGACAGTGCCTGGATCCGTAGTGAAGATCCCGGTTGTTGTCAGGCCGTTTATGTGCTTGGCGATGGAGTTTGCTGCGACGATCATCTGTACTTGCCACAATTGAGACCTGGATGCAAGGAGCTCATCGTTATGGGGCCTGGTATAGTAGCATGCAAGTGCATATTATAGCACACGGATCAGTACTAATTTTGGCTGCTGCTTTTGCAGGCGGCACATGCCGAGCTTGCACAACCGACGGGCGAAAGAGGAGTGCGAATTGCAACTATCGGCTGTCGGCCGTCGGCGGAGACTGGGCCCATTTTGGAAGTTACCTCTTGGGTGGTATCCAGGATTACGCAATGATAAACAAGTTTATCGAATCATGTTGGCCAAGGTAAATTGAGAGACTGCGGGGTAAAGCATTCTGCATCCGGCGGTCGGTTCGTTGGTTGTCACTGACCTGGGATCGTTGAGCAGCAATAAGCAAAGCTATTCCTATCTCAAGACTTGTATTGGCTTCATGGGGGCTTCAAGTAGCTCTAAGGTGTAAAAAGGTTCAACTGCTTTGTCAGATTGATTCAGAACAATCATCTAGTGAGGTTATCTAGCGAATGCACCATGTAGTTAATTACGTAGTATCTGCGAGATCAATCCATGGGCCGCTGATACGCAAATTGACCAACGATTGTAGCGCCAGTTATCACAATCTCCACCAAGGTCCCCAGTCGCAAAGTCTGGTCCCATTCTCGTGTGGTCTTAACCACGGGGTAGATCCGCCGTAGGCAGTCAACCCGGAAGGGATCAGCATCCGGCGGGGTCGAAGATAGACAACGGCGTCGCATTGTAGGATCCGAACATAACCATCGGACACTATATCCGACCCGTTAAAAGAGACTTGATCTCTACCTAACTATCTTGAAGTTACTGTCCGTCATCAATACCCGAGACCGTCCGCCAACCTACCCCCAACGCTTGAAAACAGCTCTCTTATTGGCCGTCGAGGATTCTTGTCACTATGGCACCTTCAGAAAAAGAGTTGAATCTCCAAACCCGACAAGATGATGACTTTGGTCCCAATACAGGTGAAATGACAGAAATCGACGTTGCTGAAGAGCAAAGAGTTCTCTCCAAATTCGACAAGTTCGTCATGCCGCAAATGGCCATTCTCGTTCTTTTTGCCTACCTTGACCGAACCAACATCGGTATCTACCCCTAGAATTCCCAGTAGGATTCGTAGCTGATTTGTCACCCCAGGAAATGCTCGTGTTTTCGGCCTGGAAGAAGATACAGGAATGGCAGACACCGACTTCAATGATGTCTCAATGTACTTTTACATCTCCTACGTCATCTTCGAGACGCCATGGGTTGTGGCTGTCAAGAGATTTGGTCCAGGACGAGTTCTTGCTATTGCAATTGTCAGCTGGAGCGCCGTCACCATCGGGACTGGTTTCGTCTCCAGCTACGGCCAAGTCATTGCCTGTCGCGTTCTTCTCGGCTTCTGCGAAGCGGGTCTCTTTCCCGCTTGTACGTTTGTCATCTCTATGATATATCCTCCCGCGTCGCAGGGCAAGCGAGTTGCCGTCCTGTACGTCTCCATTGCTCTGTCCGGTGCTCTGGGGGGCCTGATCGCGTACGGTATCCAATCTATGGGCGCCCGACACGGTCTCTCTGCTTGGAGGTGGCTGTTCATCATCGAGGGCGCAATCTCTCTTGGTGTTGGTGCTGTATGCTGGCTGAGTCTGCCTACATCGCCCGAAACTGCGTGGTTTCTCAAGCCTGAAGAGAGATCCACCATGGTGGTCATCAAAGAGCGCAATAACCCCTTCAAGGAGACTGAAAAGTTCTCTTGGAATCAAGTCGCCCTGGCTGTCACGGACCCTTTCGTATGGCTCGCGTCGATTGCTTTGTTCTGTTCTTCCATTACCCTCTTCGGCTTTGGAACGTTTCTCCCGACTCTTTTGCGGGGTCTTGAGTGAGTTGTTCATTCCCCACTTGGGAGCTTTCGTTGCTAATATTGAAAACAGCTACACATCTCTCCAAGCCAACTACCTCAGCATTCCAGTGTACGTCTTGGCATCAATCTGCACAGGCGCCACCACATATGTCTCCGATCGCCTCAACCGCAGAGCGATTTGCCTCATTCACTCGCCTCTCTTAGTCATTGCAGGATATGCAACCGTCGTGGGCACCGGCCACAAGGGAGTAGGCTTCTTCGCCATGTTCCTCGTTGGTGGTGGCGTTTATTCCTTCAACGCCATTCTTGTAACGTAGGTATCGTGCGGCGCACAAGGATAATCCAAACTGACCATGACGTGCAGATGGGTTTCCAACAATATTCGGCCAGATTACAAGCGTTCCGTGGCCATCTCAATGGTCATCTCGATTGCAAATGCATCCGGCATGGCCGCTTCCCAAATCTACCCGATCAAGGATGCGCCTCGTTATATAATGGGCAATGCGGTATCCCTAGGAGGAGAGGTTCTTGCATTGCTGTCTATCGGTTTGATCTACATGCTTCTGGAATACCGAATGAAACAGAAGGATCGTTTGCTGGCCGAGGGCAGGGACAGCAATGGCAAGGAGGATGACCGAGGTCTAGATTTCAAATATGTGTTCTAGATATTAGATGCTGCGGGTGTTATTCAGCACTCTTAGAGCACGACGTTGCTTTTCAAGTGTTTGACATTTTGACAGAGATGCATGTGAACCGGATGACGGAAACCTGGGAAATTATCGCCGGCTTTTGTTCTGGTGCATCCTATCATGGCCGTGTTATATTATTCATCACCTTTAATAATATTGAGTTATGCTATTTAGGCTGTATGATTTCTAGTCGGGCTGTAAATTACTTACTATATGCTTATTTAGGGTTTTAATCTCCTTAGATAGTCTTGCTATTTATAATAATAGAGCAGTTAAGGCACTAATTAGAGCATTAAGGTATTAGGGTGTTAGAGCGTTATAGAGTTTAGGCGTCAAGGAGTTAGAGGATTAAACAAAGCATTAGGGAACTAGGATTACGATAAAGCAAACGATAGGTAAGAAGTGTGAGTTTACAGCCCGAATAGATATATAGTACAGCCCGAATAGCACAACTCATAATATTTGTAAACAGTGCACTGATGGATTGGTCGTTTTAGTTGCATAGTTTCCTGGGAGGTATTACTAAATGTCAAGCTCGTCGATTAAAGTGGCATACCTATCAGCATCATCAACTCAGCCGTGATCTTCGTGATAGCTTAAGCCCCGGACACCTTCTCTAATCCTCGACCGCTAGACTGACGACGAGATCTTGAATGTCGGTCACATACCGCCTATGGTGGCTTTTAACATACAACTCGAAACATTCTGGAACCACAAGAAGGATGGGCTCTTTTTCCTTGGCCAACTCTTTGGTATTCTTGCTGCGCTATGTTCGTGTATTCTACTGTTTGACTCGCGAGTTATGACATGCTCAGCCCTTGGTTGAACATCATCGCATGGAATGATTTTACGTACCATTGTGTTAGTTTACCTATTCGCAACTTCATAGAAAACTCACAGATTTATAGCAGGCGTCCAAATACTCCTCCCTACATAGAATGTCCAAATATCAGCCCTGTAAGTAGCCAGTGCTCCTTCTACTACTGGTTCGTCTTACTTCCATGTAGATAGCTAGTTAGGCGCCCTTTGTCCTATTTAATGGAACGCACCGGCATTAAACAATACAACAACAACTACTGGTTCGTCTTACTCCTATACTAAGGCTAGATCCGTGTCAAAACATGTGATGTGGTGAATGGAAGTATGTGAAAGTCTTGTTCTGTCGCATCTAAATCTCTATGAACCGTACGTCTTGGGTCGGAGTGACGGTAAACCTATCCTCCCTCAACTTAGTGTCCTCTTTAGATGCACCACCAGCAAGCTCCAGCCTGTAGTGGCCCAAAACGTCGATCAAAAACTGCTTCATCATGATGGTGCCAAAGTTCTTCCCAAGACATTGCCGTCCTCCAAGACCAAAACGAAGGAAGCTCCAGCGGTAGCGAGCTGGAGACATGGTCTCGAAGCGACGAGGGTAGAAAGAGCTTCCAGTGATCTCTTGTCCCGACGTTTTGTTCACAAAAGTCCAGATCGGGCTCTCAGTGTTCAGTCTCACCCAGTCGATGATACACGCAGTGCCGGCTTTGATGCGATAGCCGCATATCTCAACATCTGCAGTCGCGTGCTCGGGAAGAGTGAACCAGGCTGCAGGACAGAGGCGGATAGACTCCATGCATGTGTACTCGAGAAGGGTGTCAGTTCTCTGCGCATAAGCTTGGAATGACTGCGACTGCTTGAGATCCAGGGAAGCCTGGGCCATAATCTCGTTGCGCAGCTCATCCTGGGCTTCCTGCTTCTTACTCAGATTGATGAGCAGAAACGCCATGATGGAGGACATTACATCCAGGTTAGCAAACAGAATCTCATCTACGGTCTGAAGGAACTCTCTTTCTGTCATCAAGCCCTCCGACACGCTGGAGTATATGTCTTTGATGGGTGAGGTATAAAGGTTCTATGTCCATGTTAGTAATGAGTAATGCGTCCAAACAAGTGACTTATTCTCTGACCTTCTCGGCATCACTTATCGCGTTTAGAACATAGCTCTTCCATCCGGCCAAGAAAAGGTCCATGTCTTTCTTAGAAGCCGACCAGAGTGCGTTATACATGCGACTGGTCTCCTTTCGCCCAAAGAATGTGTTCAGCATGATTCTCTCGTGAACGATGTTCAAGTCGAGTAGCTGACGAAACCTCTGTTGGACATCGAAGGTTAGCTACTGTGACAAAACACCCAAGGAACGCACTCACGTCATCGCTCATCACCTCGCTGCCAAAGAGAGAGATTGCGATGAGCTTGAACGGCATAATGCGGCAAACAGACACAGCATCGACCATGAAGCCGCCTTCGTCGCTAGAATTCTTGTCGAGATCTTTCCTCCACCTATCAATCTCTATCTCAAAGCCCGACATCGCATTGGCCGCACGCTTGTGACTGAAGTGAGGTTCAAAGACTCTCCGAATACTTTTCCACTTTTGGCCATTCTGGACACCAACACAATCGCCAAGCAAGCGATGGAAGTAATCTCCCATGTTTCCATTGGGAGGTTTACTGTGTTCTTGCAAGGACTTAGCGATCACGTAGTCACGTAGTTTTGTTGTGGGAAGTGACCAACCTCCAGCTTGCCGGCTGTAGAACTCCTTCACAGCATCTGGGGTAGAAAGGATAACCTCAGGTCTACTGTTGTTCCAGATCAAGTAAGGTTTGTCACAAAACTCAGTAGCACCCTTGAAAGACAGTTCTCGCCTATGGATTAGGTCTCAGAAAACAGTCCCAGCCGTTTAACGGTGTAAGTACATACCCATGGCTGAATCGTGAAAAGCGTGTGTTGCCAGTGAATTCCGGGATGCTCTCGCCTCGGCGATTTACCAAGTAACCTTGGCTGCGAAGAACGACTTTATTGTATCTGGCATGGAAAAATGGCTGCTGTCGTTATCAGCAAGAATTATCAATCGAAGAGTAAAGGCCGTGTGATGTTCAAGTCGCATCCAAGAGCATGTGCAACGTACCCATTTCCAGCACACAAGGATGACGAAGATGACGAATGCTAGGATAGAGGTATTGCCACAATGAAACAACTGTGTCACTTGCCAAGACACCTGGGAAAAGAAGCCTGAACACATGGCGGTGGCAGCGTGCGAGTATTGGAGGGGAGCAAGGACAACAACTTGGGCGGGCTGTAGAAGTGATGGGATGAACAATGTGGAACAATGTGATTCAAGATTGAGACACTGAGTGGGCTCCGTCACTTTATGTGACACTATCAATGTGTAATGGGTGCCGCTCTTCCGGTACAGCAGTAATAGTGATTCTCATTCCTGTCATTGGACTACCCCCAGCCCTATCCCCCCCTCTGCGCAAATGATCTGATACATCTATTGTCTCCCCACATACACCCATAAGCCTGTAGTACGCAAGGTGTTACGAGAGCAATCTCCATTGCCGTTTAGCCGTGTCAGATCTCCACCAGAGGTCCCGGTATATCCATCTTTCCGCACCAAAACTCCATACACTGCGGGCTGACCATGCCTTGTGGCGCCTCGGCCCGCGTGGCCACGTTGTATCCCCGGTGCGGCTTTGTGGGGTGTCGATCTTCTACTCTGGTGGCAAGTTCACGGTTATCCACAGCGAGCGCGTATCATCTTCAGCTATTAGGTCATCCAAACCAGCTGAACGCACCTCGTCAGCGCAAAGGAAGAGGCTCGGCCCGATGGATGAGGCATCATGAGATATTTACAACCAACAGTAGGATTTAAAAGTGTCCGAGAGACAGATGCTGGATCATCCTTCGGGAAAAGAAACGAAAGTGGGAAGGGAACAAGGCGAGATGCGATGTCTTGCTGACGCCATCTTCATGACGAGTCATGAACGAGCCGGCATTCCCCATTTAGGCCCTCAGCTGAACCCAAGGATTTGATGAGGCTGAATCATCGTAGGGGATAGCAACTTTGATGGTCTAGATGTGTATTAGGCAGATATGGCGCCGTGAGCCGGCTTGTGTCTGTTGTAGCAATGTGGCTGTATTTATCTTCTACCCCTCAGAGCCTTCTTTTGGCCGCTAGCATCCAGCACTATCCTTAGAGTTATTGAGACCAGACTTCTGCACCATCCGAATCACCATGTCAAACTTTCTGTTTCCTGCAAATGACAGCGTCGATCATGCTAAACGGAAGTATACCTACCCTGCATTGCTCGGCGACATCGTCCGGGGCTCTCGGGACTCGATAGACGCCCTTCAATTGTTTCAGAAGCTTCTCCGCGGGGATAAGACCTCGTCGAGCTCGATTGGCTTCATGGCCTTTGATGCACATGGCGGGGACACTGGCTGCCATCTCCGTGCAGGCATGTTCCTAGAGACCTTTGAGGTGTATCGGGACATGCTACTACTGGACTCAGATGGCTGGCAGGCTTTCAACGTCTCCGTGGATGATCTGGCTCAAAGGCTCCAGCAGGTATCTGTCAGGGCCCAGGAAGTTTGTGCTAAGCTTACAAAGGAGAAAATCAAGCCAGGCAAAGTAGGCTTTCATGCGAACCAAGAGACGCCCTGGAATGTTCTTGTCAAGCTGGGCTGGAAGGGGCTGACTGACAACGGACAAAGGTTAGCATTTGTAGCCACGCAACCCGTGTTGAGCTAAATTAGGAGCATGATAGCCCTACATCGAGTATCCCGTCAGAGACTTCGTCGTGTTCTGAAAAGACTTTGTCGACCTCGACTGATGACGATCCCGAGCGCGGTCCCAGGGCGAACGGCCTAACCTGGAATATCCTACAATTCTCGACCGTGGCACGCTTCATCATCTACTCGTTCATTTTGTCGAGACACAAGAGGTTCTCCTATCACAAGGAAATCCTCGTTGGACGGATGGATCTCTCCGAAGCCAACACGGTCACCGAGGAGCTCATGGAGCCTTACTGGGACATGCAGTACTCAGCATACAAGCACCCCGGACCTAAGAGGCTGGAAAAGGAGTTTAGTGATATCCAGTCGTGGCTTTCCAAGCTGAGCTGTGCTTGGCTTTCCTATCTCGCGAGGAGGTCATCCAACGCGGTTGACCTTTCAGGGTGAGCTATATGGTCCATTCGCTGGTCTAATTAGCTAACTTCCCCCAAAGATTGATAGCTCGGACCACTCAGACATCACCGAAAGGGTTGACAGCAGCGGCTTGCTTTCCGGGATATCTGGTTCAGAGGGCCACCCTGTCTCAGCTGCAGTCCCCAGTCATACTCGTGGACCGATACTTTTGCTCCCACGGCAAGCCTCCTTGGCCCATCTTCCAACGTCTGTGTACTTACACCTGCAGGATACCATGTTAACGTTTTTACGGCTGACATATCCCGACCGCGGCAATGGCATCCTTTGGGCCTGATTACAAGGGTTCTCAGACAGTGCTTCTCCAGGTCTCCGAGCAAGAACGGGGATCGCCAAGTCCAGCAACGCTGGCTTTGGAAAATCAGTCGCTCTTCGATTCAGGCTTTGGTGGCAGCTGTTGACCAAGTTTCGCCGCATTTCCTTGTAATGGGCAACAGCTTCCATGGATCGCACGATTCATACACGTCTATAGCTGTTTCGGCCAAGAACGGCACCGAGAGGATGCAGCAGACTTTGCCGCACTCCCTTTGCGCTGGAGAAGTGTGCCACGAGAACGAACGGCACGTCGAGCACTTCATGGATGCGGATCACGACCAGGTTGCACTGTCGTCGTTTGCAATCCATCCGTCATATCCATTTCCAGTTCCCTCTGCCACTAAAGAGACGAACTTTGTAGAGGGTTGTATTGACGCATGGGGCAAGAACAATGGCCACGCGGAAGAGGCACATGATATGATTAACGGTTGGCGGGATGTTCGCCAAAACGCCGACATACTGGGATGTGGAAAGCAAGATATGAGGCTTTTCGCTTGGCAGCATGTTTGCGTTGAGACAAAGGGCAGACTGGGCAGGATGTTGGAACAGTCATTGCAAGACGCCGATTTGATGCCATTGCAGGCTAATGCCAGCGGTAAAGCGGAAGAGTGTGGTTAGAAATAGGTATTGTACTAGATGATTTTGGAGTGTTGACGACCTAAGATAAGCTGATGTACGCACATCTCTACGTCCCCTTGTCGATAACTGAAGATGAAAATAAGGAGAGACCTTCAAGTTCATAGGGCCTCCGTCTTGTTTTTGACCGAGACGTTGTGAAGACATGCTCCTACCCAGGTATCGTATATCTTGAACGCGAAAGGGGTTACGGGGTAATCTGATGTCTGATCTGACCACCAGAAATTTTCCACTGCCTTAAACCCAAATGAGCCACGTGCGGCCTCATCTGCCGTTGCTAGCCCGGTCTTGTCCTTTTGTCGATTCTCGATTATCAGATCATCACGCCATTCACTTCAGACATAAGCGTGTTATTACCGTCGGTTAAAAGTGGACACTTGCAGAGCGATAGCTTAGAGCTGACCGCAGATCTCGTCGTTGATCCCCTGCAGTGTAGTTGGTTAATTAATAATATTTGGTCCTTTTGCTTTTCAGGGGCGTGTCGGGCATCATCCGGTCCTCGAGTGATATTCGTATCAGATCAATGGGCATCCTCCAACCGCCAACCGCGGATTCCCGGTGGCGTAAGGGACAACAACTCCCTTTGCATGGCGGCTTCAGCCACCGGATACTCGTGCCGGCCTCAAGGACCAACGGAGAACTGACTCGCTGAGAGGTTTTCCCCTCTGCCGTAAGGATTGTTGGTTGCATGATAACATGGGGACCGACCAACATGTCTCAGATCCTTCTCGTGTCTCGCCGTTGTTTGCTCTGTCTTTGACTGATCGTCATTTCAGCAGTGCCGAAGAGCCGAGTCTACAGCACTGCCCACTGGCGGCAATTGAGCGTGATTGCGTGTCATCGGGGCCCTGCAGTCGAGCAACCAACACTTTCAAATCAATTCCGGACATCCGGAATCCACACCCAACCCCTGCGTGGATCCGAATCACAGGCTTCGTGGAGTAAAGATCGGGGACTCTCTGTGAGACTGGGCTGAGGACGGCTAGGACGGAATCCGAAGTGTTGAAGGTAGCGGGGCGCTTTCACGATCCTTGGCAGAGGGACTGACGGGTTGAAGAGTGAATAAAGCACTTGGGGGGGATGGGATTTGCTGGATCTTGACCTCTCACTTTGCCTCTCTTCCTCGTGCTGGAACCAGTCGAAGCGAATGCAAGCATTCAAACCGCGTTGATTGTAATTTCAACTCCTTTCCAAGCACTTGGTCTATCCAGCAGGAATCCAATCCATACTTCCTTCGTCTCGCTCATTCCGCTCTCCAACATGTCCACGTTGAGCGAGCCCAAGCCCCCTGCCTCCCCCCACGATACCCCAGCTCCGCCTGTCGCGCCAGCAGCCCCTGCACCTCCGAATGGGGGAAGCAAAGCATGGCGTACTGTTGCTGGCGGGTGGCTTTGCCAGTTCTGCTCCTTTGGATTCATCAATGCGTGAGTGCTCTTCAGCCTGCCTGACTGCCCGTGTTATTTACGCGCATGTAGCTAACGCCTGCTGAAGACTTGGATCGTTCCAATATGTCTACGAAAAGGAGATTCTGCCGCACAAGTCAGCTTCTGACATTTCTTGGATTTTAACCATGCAGCTGTTCCTGATGTTCTTCTTATCCCAGCCGGTCGGTCTTGGCGTTGACATGTTTGGAACCCGCCCAATCCTACTCGTCGCAACTTTGTTCTCAGTAGGAGGTCTTATTGCGTTGTCTTTCGCCCATGAGTACTGGCAAATCTTCTTGGCCCAGTCTCTGTGCTTTGGTCTCGGGGCGGCAGGGACCTTTGTTCCTGGCCTAGTGGCGGCAGGCCAGTTCTTCACCACGAAGCGAGCATTTGCGCTGGGCATTGTGGCCAGCGGGAGTTCTTGTGGTAAGTTCTCTTGTCAAGTGAAACGATAGGATGCTGATTGTGATTCCAGGCGGTGTTGTTTTCCCAATCATGCTTGCTCGCTTGTTTGACAGAGTTGGGTTCCGAGCAACGATGAGATGGACTGCCCTCATGATCGGAGTGATGCTCGTTTTGGCGAACCTACTAGTTACCACGGCTCGCCCACCTAAGGGCCTTGCCGGAAGACGCGAGCTCATGAGCCTTGTAACTCTAAAAAAACCTGGCTACTTGCTGTTTGCTGCAGGGAGCTTCATGTTCTTTTGGGGTCTGTTCGGACCCTTCAACTACCTCCCACTTTTCGCCGACAACAATTCTTCAACGACATCTGTTGCATTGTACACCGTATCAATCGTCAAGTGAGTTTCCTTCGCATGACTCAAAAGCAACATACTGATAACGCCACCAGCGCTGCTTCGATCCCAGGTCGTATCGTCCCTAACATATTCTCCGACCGAGTCGGAAACCTCAAGTTCTTAACGATGATGGCTGCCGCCTCCGGCATCACTGTCCTGGTGATTTGGCTGCCCATCAACTACAAAAACTCGCTTGGAGGCTTGATTGTATTTGCCATCTTCTTTGGCTTTACATCAGGAGCCTATGTCTCTTTGATGACCCCTTCGCTCATCGAAGTTGCGGGAGGTCATACTGATGACTTCGGGGTTATGCTTGGAACCTACTTTGCAATCATATCCATTGCGAGTTTGACGGGTTTGCCGATTCAAGGCGCCATAGTTGGCAATGGGACTACAGAGGACGGATCAGGCGTCCAACTCATGGGCTTGATTGTCTTTTGCGGAGTCACCATGCTCGTTGGATCGGCCCTGCTCCGCTGCAGCCTCTGGTTTTGTCGGAGGAGAAGGCAACAAAAATAATTAGTGTACGTATATAGTCAATACAAAATCTCCTCTCTTTAGGCATTTGCTATAGGTGGTGGTGTCGTCAAGATGAGGCTTCTACAATTTCAAATCCCACATTCGAGAAACACACGCAGGTAACGACGACTCTACTTACTATGCGTCGAGACCATGACTGAGATATGGGTGGCCGATTACGAGGTCATAGAGAAGCGAACCAAGAAAGAGCGGGTGGGACAATTGTAAGTATGGCCTTGACCGCAATATTTTCCAACAACCAGAACTATTTTGCAGATATACCCAGTGCTTCCTGGTGGGCGCGCAACATTAATGACCCAAACAGTGGAAGTATTGAGCGTTGATCAGGTGGACTTTGTAGCAGCAGTGCCCGAGATATCACCTCGGAAGAGCCTCTGGCAGGAGATGTAGACGGGTACCAATTAATGTTGGATGTGTCGTGTTTGTCGGAATCCCAGCTTCGTCTGTCGACTTACCTGGAAGAATACACTGAGGGCTGTTCAGATGGTCCGCTCCAGTGCCGTCTTGCTGGGCGTAATTGGATAGATCGAGCTGATCTGGACAGGATGCGGGAAGATGGCGCATGTAGTATGTAAGCAGATCGTGTGCCATCGTGGGGAAGTAAACTAAGAACATCGCCACTTACACTGCGGTACATACCACGATGTGGCTGGGAATGATTTCATCGGGAGCAGCCTTGCTCACGCTTTCTGTACGAAAGTGAAGATCTAGCCCAGAGTCCTTCAGCGGTCGATGATTCCTTATCCAACCGTCATACATAGACTAGGCAAACCAATCACCCACAAGCTTACCTGAAGCGTTACGCGAATCCGGTGAATTGAACACCACGCCCAGTAACGCTGACCGAAAGTGACAAATGCTCCTCCATATATTCGATTCTCTAGAAGAGTCGGGTCACAGCTTTTGTGACATCTTGAGAGGTTACGTATAAGTCCCTGACTGAACAAGTTTCCATCTGAAATATCCACCATACTAAAGACCCTAGTAGGAAGCCTTTCATAATAAGCTCGCTTATTATACGTATAGTCCTTATACCCCTAGAGACGCTCGCGACGAGGGAGACTACTATACGTAGAGTTAAAGAGATGTGTAAGCTGCAGGTCTAGTAGTGGGAGACAGAGACGGTCGCGGAATATCGTTAAAGGCGCATTAAGGGTGATAGCTTTCTGAAGCTCATGCTGTACTAAAGCGCTAAGACCCTTTTAGTCGAAGGCAGAGACAGAAACGATATCGAACTGCGGGTTATCTAAACCTGCCCTGAGTCGCAGGGAGTTCTCCTCTATTTCTATGTAAGTATGGCTAGCCTAGTATACACCTTTAATCGTCTTTCTAGTTTCTATAGTGCTTAACATTCCCAATCGCTAGCCCTTTAACCCTTGTTTAGGGCGTGGTTATGACAAAGGGGCTCGATAATTGTCAGTTAACTTCTAATTGGAGAAACCAGTCGTTACGAATTGCCTGCCAAGATAACCTTTGACGTAGTCGAGAATCGTGCTCCTGAGCTACTGTGGCGGCTAACTCTGAATGAGAGGGTTTTCCTACTTGCGAGCGGCTCACAAGGGCGCAGCTAGTCATCGAAAGGCTCCGAGTACGAGCATTGAACGTTGACAATTGTCTAGACCAAGCTTCTGGATCGTGCGCTCCAGTACATGCTGGTGTACTTTTTAGATCTCTGACAATCCCTATAGAGCACGCGGAAAAGTATTCAGACACGATATGGCCGCTACGCTTTTATCCAGTGAAAGAGGGTTTGATCTAGCTGTTTGTACCCTTGATAGAACAAACTAAGCAGCTTCTTGGTGGAAGGGTATGAACATATAGAGATTTAGAAGGAGGGGAGGATAGAATGGTAGATGAGTGCTGCCAGTGCGAATCTCATAGACCACTATACTGCAGGCACCAACGACATGCACGACGGTGCGGGAACAGTGACGACGTAAATAATTCTAATAGAAAAACATGATGGAAGACATCAGCGGCCATGTAGACGTATTGTCTTTTGTTGGTAGCCTAAGTCCGGTAGGCTGCTCAATGACCGATCATGAGAATAAAGTTAACATTGCTGTATTCGCGCACCCGCATCAACAATCCAGAATGGCAAATAGCCTCACTAAGTTAAGCTCGATGTCACATAGTACCTGACTAGCCTCATGGACCATCGAGTTGAGCTACACCTTGACACGGACGACAATTATAGGCAAACTTGGCGTGAAAGAATAGGTCATCTTGGCTGTCTCGAGGGTAAGGTGGACGAGATACACCAATCCGATCCATACGACGGGCCTATGACGGCCTTTCTAGGCAGTTTAAATCTCGAGCTCGTGGGCTTATTCGCAACCTCGGAGAGCAGAAACCTTTCGTAGGAGCAGTCGTCAAGAACAGCACAAGTCAGGTCAACAGCTTGCTCTGTCTCGTGCTACTCTAGTAAGACTTTTAAGGACGTATGTTGAGTCTAGTATGCTATAAAGATAAAGATGAACGTCAGAATAGGACGGCTAGAAAGGAGAGCAACAAAAGTCTGATCGTTTCTAGGGCAAAAAGCATGTTAAAACCCCCCTTGACTCGTGAGGTATGTCTTTCTGATCGTCATATAGTATCCCACGCGGAATAACAGGCTAAGTAGTTGATAGTGAAGACGAATGACCCCGGAGGCCTCGGCTTTGGTTGAAAATCACAAGCAAGAATTTAGACCACATCAGGGGAGATATGGAGACGCCAATGTTCGTAGTGACGTGAGATTTACGTTTTTCAACCTAGGTCGAGGTGGACCAGCAACGACGCTTCTGACCAGCTGCTTGATGTCCTAAAATTGGCTAGGGTGAAAGCTACTTCTACAAGTAATTCTTACTTATATAGAGTTAGCAACACACCAGCTAGATAAAGAACAAACATTACGTTCTCCTGCTTCTGACCGACCTGAACTACTAAAGGATCGTCGCCTGGGAGTCAGGAATATTCCCGTAACGCACGACAGCTAATGGCCTCGTACAAAGCGATGCTCGGAAGAGAAGTTACTGGGCTGCCACACGGTCCGCGTTATCCCTTATCATGACGTAGGTCAAGCGGAGCAACCAAATTCACGGAGAAGGATTGCACAAAAAAGTACGACTGGCTTCAGTACAGTGAGGCAAGTTTCATCTCGAACATTTGGTCAGCGCCGTGAGTAGAAACGGAACGATGAGTGCGTGCTGGGAACTTCCCGAAACCGAAATGCCGTCAATAAGTAGATAGCACGCAAGGTCTCGCCAGCAGGAGGCTGACTTGCCAAATATTGCTGACAGTGGGAGACCCCACGGGTTTCTCCGTTTTATGCATGAAAGTCGTTCACGCTCAGTAGCTAAACCTCTGCAGCATACAGGGCTGTAGTACGGCGCTACCCTCACCTTGCTTCCGACCATGGAAGGAAGTGTTTGGCTCCGCACAACTCTGCATAACTCGTTTGCTAGTTGCTGTACTCCGTAATTTACTTCGTAGATCCCGCCAAGCTCACCTTATCAATGCCAGGATGTTCCGTTAGCCAGGCACCAAGATCGTCATCTCCGTTCAGTACCTGAAAGACATCCCATCTTCAAGGGGGGAGGTTGGGGACGCAATCTCGGCGAGCGGGTGCGCAGAAAACAGCGAAATGCCGAAGACCAAGAAGACGACATATCCAAGGGCTAAGAGAGAATCGGGATTCGGTAGTCGAGCTTCTATAATGCCGAAGCATACGTAAGCATGCGTAAGCATACGTCATGGTGCCAGCTGGCATTAAGCTTATACACAACTAAGCGAAATCAGTGTGGGGAAGACGGGGAAAGGAGGCTGCTCGAAACTGGGGCGGTGCTATGTATGTAGCCTGATCGTCGGCGCTGTCTCGGCGTAGCATCTGCACACCTAAAGATGATCCATGATGCAGCACGAGGGAGTCAAGGCTGTCGGATGACATCTGCCTGCCCGTGGGCTGGTCCGCGCAAGTAGAATGCTTGAAAGGAAGCCCACACTGCCTTGGGACCAGGTACCCGGTTGACGAACGGAGGCATGACCCCGAGTTGTAAGATGTTCCGAAGGTGGAAGCATGGAACCCCGGCTCCGAATTGTAAAGCAGGCTACTACGGAGTAAACTAGAGCATATTCAGTTGGAGCTTCTACTGCGGCATTTACATATCTAGTAGTTTCGGTGTCTCGCTGCCATCCCGGCTGCGAGTGGGCCGTTGGAACCGCAAAGGCCATTAGAATATAAACATGCTGTAGTTTGGACATGCTCAACCATCTCTGGACCGAAACCACGTGTGCCAAGTATCGCCAGTATGCCCGGGACTCTACGCTTTGGTTTGTCAACTCTTTTGTTGCTATGGGGGGCTGGGCCGTTGAACGGTCTGGCTGTTCCCCTCCATAGTAACACCTCCGAAGCTCCGACCGTCGTCGTCGCCAACGGCACAATCGAAGGGAGGCACAGCCCCAGCTACAACCAGGATTTCTTCCTGGGGATCCCCTACGCCAAACCGCCTGTAGGAGAGCTTCGCTTCGCCCAACCGCAACCCGTGGTGAACAAGTGGTCCAGCCCCTTATCCGCCACAGATTACGGCTCGTTATGCATTGGCAATTCTCTGCATCTCATCGGCTTCAGCCAACAGACAATCACATACCCCGAGGATGAAGACTGCCTGACGCTCAACATTGTTCGCCCCTCTTGCCATCCCCGGACCTCCGGCCTCCCCGTGCTGGTTTGGATACACGGCGGCGGTTTTCAGGAGGGCGGGAGCGGAGATGCCCGCTACAATATGTCCTACATTGTTCAGGAATCGAGCGACATGGGCGTGCCAATTATCGGTATCAGCTTGAATTACCGACTCGGTCCCTTTGGCTTCATCCATGGTCAGCCTTTCCGAGAGCAGAACCAGACCAATCTGGGCATCCACGACCAACGCCTCGCCCTGCAATGGATCCAGGACAACATTCACAAGTTTGGCGGCGATCCTCGGCGCGTCACCATACAAGGAGAATCTGCCGGCGCCCTGTCTGTTGGCATCCACTTGCTGGCATACGGCGGCCGTGACGACGGGCTCTTCTATGGTGCTATTGCCGAGAGCGGCGGACCGTTCTACCACGTGCCATTCGACTCCGATAGCGTCCAGGATTCTCACCTGACTGCTTTGCAAAACGCAACAGGATGCTCGGGAAGTGCCGACGTCATCTCATGCCTGCAGTCTGTCCCGGCTTCGACGATAAAGAAGGCATCAAGCTCGGTACAATGGAACCCCATTGTCGATCACGGCATAATAAAGCAGCTTAGTTCGAAGGCGCTTGAAAAGGGCGATTTCATCCACGTGCCCCTCCTCATCGGGGCCAACACGAACGAAGGTACCTCTTTCGTACCCATCTTTTCCGAGATTGGGGTGAATTCTACCGAAGGCGCCATTGCGGCTCTACAAACCATTGGGGATGGTGCCTGGCCAGACGAGATAGTCAGCAAATTTGGCGAACTCTACTGGGACCTAGACCCGGAGGCCATCGAGTCAGAAATAGGCACTGTGCTCAGCGACCCTGGCAGCCCTTATGGTTCTTACTATGGCGCTGTCTCCCTGATGGCGGGTGATCTCGTCTTTGGGGCCGGACGGCGTATCTCAGCAGAGACGTGGACGAAGCACGGCGTCGACGCATATACCTATCGTTTTGATACGGTCCCAGCCAATTTGGATGCCAAGACACTTGGGGCTGCTCACTTCCAAGAGGTGGCCTTTGTGTTCCACAACACACGAGGGGAAGGATACGAGTCTGATCCCCTCAACGTCTCGTCTGCTGCCCTGAAGAAGAAATATGTCGAGCTCAGCGACCTCATGAGCCGTATGTGGATAAGCTTTGCAAACACTGGTTCACCCAACCACCATGCTGGTTTGTGCCCCCGAAGAACCTCGACTGGAACCTCCGCTGACTTTGAATACAGTTTCCAAATTCAAGACTGTTTGGCCAAAATATAATCTCCAGACTCCCCATAACATCGTTTTCAACGCTTCGAAGGGGACGGAGATCGAGGTCGACGATTTTAGAAGAGAAGCTTTCCAGTTGATCAACGAGACTGCTAGCTTGATGGGAAGGTAATTGAGGCATGTATTGTGGAAGATGGAAATGAAGATGCAAGTTTAGGAGATAGCCGCAATTGAAAACGAGACCTCCACATGTCGAAGTTTTTGACGGGAGTAAGACAGTAGGAGCAGAAAATGAAGTACTAGAAGTCCAGATGTTGCCATCAACTGGGGAGGCAGTTCTCCTTCATCGTGCTCTGTCGATTGATAGACGACAGACAGTGAATGGATGCTCCCCAAATAATAGAAACTCTAGTCTCGTTGACTCAAGAATATACATTACGAAGCGTCAGCAACGTGTCCTTGGTGAAGCTAATTGTCTATAAATTCAAAGCCAGTAAAGTCACCGAAAGAGAAATCATCTAAGTCGGGAAGATCCTGCCACCCCGTCGCGAAGAATCCCGGACGCCACGTTGCATCATGAACGTCCTTGTTGGTAGTGGGTTCCGGATTCCTCGGGGCCATGTTTAGACTGGGCGCATCGGCAGTGCCGGGAGTAGAAGCAAGGTTGTGCCGTGCAAGAAACCGCTCGAAGATCGGCAGCGTTTGTTGCATGGGTGGGAGGTCGGCCATCTGCTTGAGCACTAGCATTGCCTGGCTGATGGATATACGAGACATGGATCGGGTCACGTCCGGCTCTGTGGGGTCGAGCGCTGTTTCAATGTGAAGAGCGAGCAAAATCGGGATGCAGGTGGTGCTAAAGGCGTAGATGGATCAGTCGCGGGAGCAAATCATGGTGTTGGCCGGGGACGTACAAAGACAGAGGAACTTCCGAAAGGGCATTGCTCGCCAGCATTCTCCCCGCGATAGTGTCCAGCTCAAACATAGCCGAACGAAGCCTGCGTGTTGTCCACTCGCCCCGAGTCGGATCGCGAGACTGCCACCTGGAACGCAGGAGGCGGAGAAGGATACATTCGAATCGAAAGCTGCTAGCCAGCAAGAACGAATACGGCATGTCGAACTGGAGTGACTGGTCATGGCACTGCAGCACCTCGCGGAGGGACGAGCGCCAAGTGCCCAGAGGCTCAACCACACATTCAGGGTCTCGCTCGTGGTTTTCTGCGACGACAGAAAGGCACCGGGATCCTGTTGCCCACGGTCAGCTCCGTCGATGTAGTTTGGATCTAGAAGTACTCGCCCGTCACAGCTAGATTGCAGTAAGACATGAATGCCAGTCTCTGCCGCTTCGTTATTGGCTTGAGAAGCGACTTGAAATCCTCGGGGATTTCTTCAACCTCCCAGTCTTGTTCGGTTAAAGGGGTTATGATACCGCCGAGGTGGCTGAGAAGACCGATGCGCTGACTGCCCACAGAGCACAAAAGCACGTCACGGCACTTCAAAATGTAAGCTCAGTATAGTTCAGGCATGGTGCAGCGATATGAGATACACATACATAGAGAGTCCACCAGATTCTGCGGCACAGCTTGTCGACATTTGCATCTTTTCCCTCGCCTGTGTCACTTGCACTAATCAGCTATTAGAAATCTGCCGACAAGGATGAACTCTGCACGGGATTAAATTGCTTACCTCCTTTGGTGCTCAGTTGTCCGTATGAGACGAACAGAGTTATAAAACCAGTAGAGAAAGTCCTTGTCCATGGCACCGGTCGTAGATACCACGGCTCCTAGTATGATCGAGCCCTGTATCATGTGCGTACGGTTCGTCTCGTACTGGAAATCATGAATCAGTGTTGCTTTGGAGCAGAAGCTTGCTTGAGCTTCCGATCGGCTCTCGAATCCACATTCTGAGATGATGCTTGATGACACGTGAAAGATACCGCTGGCGAGAATAGCATGCATCAGAAACAAAGAGTAAGAGCCCGAGGCAAAGCTTCGGAGGAAAGCGATGCGATCCAGAATGGGGGCAAAGGGAACCACAAACTCGAAATAAGCTCGCAAGATAGCCTCACTGGATGCTTTTTGTTAGTGAAGACTAGAAAGGGGCGCGGTCGGTTGATGGAAACTTGCATGCAATGTTGAGGAGGAAGATCGAAGACTCTTTTTCCTACGAGGAAGGCATAGTCAACGGGGTCGAGCTGTCGGGTCGTAACAGGCGGATGGCTGGAGCGATTGTTGGATGTGTTTGCAGAGATCGGGCCTGTGTTGCTGTCCTTTGTGTGATTTCCCGACTGTTGGGTGCGGTTCTTGTCGCCCTCTACTTGGGCTAGAATATTGAGGTAGTGTATGCTGGTGTGGTAGTTGGCTGGGTCTCGGCAACTGTCCGATTGCTTGGTCTGTGAATGTGCCTTTCTAACAGTAGTCGGTTCAGGCGGGAGTTGTACTTCAGAGTCGTCACAGGCCATACTACTGGCTGGCACTGAGGCGGCCTGGAGATGGGGACCACGGGCCGAATGTCAGAGCTCCCATTCATTCTCTTGTCCCAAACGGGCTCCAGCAACGGGCTGTCAGATCCGTCTTTGATTTCATTGCAGACTCACCTCGTCTTCTCTCGGCAGGGCTACTCTAACACTTGGTGGACTTTGCCGCACCCGGTTCCGTTTGTGACCAGCCCTTTGCGTTTGGTTCCTGGAGACTGGTTAGCACACGACCCGCAACCCCGGCAAATACAGACGGGCGGGCTGACGGTTCTCGGCGTTTACGAATCGGCAGGATGCAATTGCCTTGCCACTCCTTGCGGGCGCAGCTGCTACACGGCAGGCCGCGCAGTGGAGCATCACACTTGATTTTCTGATCGTGGCACGGGATGCACGCCTTGGTTAGTTTCGCCGGCGTCGTCATGTCGGCGTGAGCCTCGGCCTTTCGGTTTGCGGCTCGCGGATTGAGGTCGTACGTTTCCCGGTGAAAAGATGGAGGAGACGGAGATTGAACAGGTAGGAAGGGCCGCAGAGTGAGAAGGGACGAGAGTTTCTCATCTTTCAGCCGAAGGATTTCCAGGCCTCGGGGTTTCGGGCTTATGGCTGTGTCTGTGATGCCCGTGGTTGGCTGATCAAACGCCGAAACTAGACTTGTCGGACAGGGATGAATTGCGCAAATCATTCATTAGTTAGGTAATTTCCCCGAGTTATCCCTGCATTCCGCTATTATACCGGGCAGGGCAGAACCGTGGTCTGAGGTGGCAACAGAGTGAATGTCTTCTAGGCTTTCTTAGTATACTATATATATATTTCGGCTATAAACCCGCTCGTCTTACTATGTCATCTGGTTTAGAACAGTCCTGACGCCCCAATGCCCTCGTTAATACCTTGACGCTTTCACTCCCTATTACCAAGTACTGCTTTGATATATGCCAAGTCTGCATGGGGCAAGGCAGGGTATATTACTTATGGATAATAGCCTATAGTTATGTACCTGTTGTGCCCCAAGTAACACTCGTTTATTAACTTCTCGTCATGCAGACTATTGTCCCGCACCAAAAATACCCTTTTCAAGGCCATCGATAGTTAAATGTGAGCCTTGTATCATCTGGAAAACGGTTGTTTCAAGCTCCCGCAGCAATCTTGCCGCAATGTCATCCGAGCACATGGATGTCCAGTAGCGGAGATGAACCTCGAGGCTACCCGGAGAGAAGAATACAGCGACGCAGATATCGAACTGGATGGAGTATCATTAACAATGGCTACTTATACACTCGACAAACGACGGATCTTACCTCGGTGGGGTCGTGGTGCTCTATGAGACGGAGCGTGGCTGCTTCATCTTTGCCGGAGGCTGTCATGCCCGAGAGAGAGGGCTGCACCGTCAGGCAGGTGTTGAAAAGGATCCCCATGTCCTTCTCGGACGCGTTCGTCACCTGCGAAAGGGAACAGTTTTGGTGATCCACGCGGTGTTGCATCTCGATTTGGTTGTGCTTCAAGGCGTCGAGGAGGACCAGGTCAGCTTTCAGCTGGATACGACACGGCAGGATGTTGATGCAGGGGCCGACGATTTGCCAGATGTCTTGGACGGGGTAATCTCGCCCGGCCAGAAGAGTGCCAAAGAGGATGTCTGAGGTTTCGGTGTACTGTCGTAGGACCATCGCCCAGGCCAGTTGGAAGAGGTTGGTGAGCGTAAGGCCGTGAAGCCGCCAGAACCCATGGACAAGTTCGGGATTCTTGATCTCCTTGTGGGCAGTACGCATTTCAAGTGAACACGGAGGCTCAACCAGCGGTGGAAAGAGACAAGGCCGGACGTCAGTCAACGTCTCCCTCCAGTAACCGTCGACGGGGACTTGGGAGAGATGACTGACATGTTCAACGTATTTCCGATACAGTGGCGGTTCGACGGGATCCATCTGGCCGTTGATAGCACTGCAAAAGACTCGCAGAAGTAGGGAGATGGACGTGCCATCGATCATGGCGTAGCCAGACTCCAGCCTAATCATAACTCGCCCATCAAAGCCCTGGCATATTGCAAGACTATTGGCCGGCACAGCGTCCCAGTTCATGGTCGTTGGAAGTAATTTCAACGCCTGAACCGGGTCCGAAGATGACGGCAGCACGGTGACGTTGGGCTCTACTTCTTTGAGGACTACATGCAGCGGGCCTACCCCTGAGCACAGGTTGTCAAGCAGTACCGTGCGTAGTATCGGGTGCCGCTGTACCAGCCAGTGCCACGCCTTGGAGACCAGGCCGGGATCGATGGGACTTGGAGTGAGAATCTCTTGGATCTCACAGACGGAATGGTTGCCTGCATGACCGGTGAGGCCGGAAAGCAACCCCACGTGCGACTTACAGGCTGGATAAACGTCCTCAAGTACGGCCGTAGAGGTCAAGGCGAGACGTTTGCATATCGTGGAGCCAAGAGCCTGGGCTTTGGTGAAGGAGATGCCGAGCAGCTCGGCGTCGATCAGAGGCAGCAAAGCACTTGGACTGAGAAGTTCCCGAGAAACAGTATGAAGCGCCCTTTCATATTGGGTAGTCCATCGTTCGATATCAGCCTTCCGCGACGTACCGTTGCAGAACCAAATCGAAAAGTGAAGGCACTTGTCGACGACATCGACCTCTACGTCGAAGACGGCAAAGCGAGGCATGTCTGGCGATATATCCATGCCGACATCCGGCGTCCAAGCAGGATGAGAGAACGCAGCGCCGGTGCGGTCAAGCTGCTGATACTGGCCTTTGTAGTTGAAAAGAATTTCCATGCAGCTGTGGTGGGCAAAGTGCTGTCTGCAAGACGGATTGAGATAGCGAGCACTGAAATACGGGAGGCCGTTATTGGGGACTCTTCGGCCGGCGGTCTTGACTTGATACAGGACCTCGGAGAGCGTGGCGGAAGACGTATCGTCAACAGTGCAAGGCCAGGCAGTGCTGAACCAACCGACAGTGTTGGAAAGGTCCATCTCGTCGTCCCAGGGCTCTCTCCCGTGCCCTTCTGTGAAGATGGTGGGAGACTTCCGGTCGCAGAAGACACGTGCCCAGGAATACAACAGGGCTGCCTGGAAGATCTCCTGCGGCTTGGTATCCAAGGCTTTGTTTGCCTGATCCAGCAGTGTCGATGTTGTCGACGGGTCTAGCACAAACTCGACACTGGCCGTGTTTCCAAACGTGTTTTGCTCGGGCGTGACGCCCCAGTAGCCATAGTCTGCCGGACGCACCTCACTGGGGAGGACCTGCAACGGGCGGTCAATGGCTTGGGAGCGCTCAATCTGGCTTTGAATCCATTGTTGGAAGGGGAGCGGTTGTCTTCGGGGAGGCAACGTCGAGGAGAGAAGACTCTCGATGTCGTCGAGAATTACACGCCATGACACCAAGTCTACCACCATGTGATGGGCAACGAACAAGGCATACCGTCCATCGCCATCTACATGCACAACATCTAGAGAGAAAGTCGGACCGCTGAGGACACTCACGCTCGCGTGGGCGTCCTTGGCAATGGACAACGCCTCCTCCCGGGTGGAAACGCGGTGGAAAAGAAGACGGGAGGATCCCGCGAGATCATGGAGGACAACCTGGCCAGGCCGGCCGTTGCGGTCCCGGATGAAGCGACTTCGCAGCATGGAATGGCGTTGCATGATAGACCGGACAGCTCGATGCCAGTCAGAGTCGGACCACGCCGAGTTGACCTTGACGAAAAAGCTCTGGTTGAACCGCATGTCGAGAGACGGCGTGTGATGCACGAACATCTGCTGGATCGGACTTAGGGGAAACCACTGGCCAGGAACTTCTGCGATGGGTTTCCGGGAGTGTGAAGTCGCAACCCGCGCCTGTTGGCAAACACCCGCCACGCTCTTGTATTTCAGGAGCTGGGCCATCTTCAGCGAGAGACTGGCTTCGCGGCACAGAGACAGGACTCGCATCGCAGTGATGGAGTCACCGCCCAGGGCGAAGAAGCAGTCGTCTACGCCAATGGTGTTCTCATCAAGCCCGAGAACCCGTGCGAATATGCCTCGGACCGTCGACTCCTGCTCCGAGGTTGGCGATCGCTTCGTCGGCGGTTGCGCCACGAGGCGGTGCAGTGATGTGTGGTCTAACCGTGCCGCCTCGGTTCGCAGACGCCGGCGGTCGAGTTTCCCGTTCTGCGACAGCGGGAGATGCTCGACGGGGATGATCATGGCGGGCACCATAAACCCCGGCAAGCTCTGTGCGAGGTGTGATCGTAGTTCCTCGTGGAGGGCACCGTCAGAGGAGCTGATCAGGGTTAGGGGCATACCGTTTGTTCCTCTGCCGCGTTGAGCTGCCGAGGTCTCACCCTCGCAGACGAAAAGCACCAGCCTCGCCCCGTGAGGTTCCGCAAAGACAACCAAGTCGGCTGCAACTCCGAGCTTAGAGTCGTACTTCCGGGCGCAGTACTCGATCTCTGCCAGCTCGATTCTCTGCCCGTGATGTTTCACCTGGCTGTCCTTTCGGCCGGCATAGTGAAGGCTGCCGTCAGCGTTGTAGTAGACAAGGTCGCCAGTCTTGTAGAATCTCGACGACTGTGCGGAAGGGAAGTCGCATGTCCACTTCGGAGGCCTGATGAAGGATTCTTCCGTTTGCTCGGGCTTGTTGAGATATCCCCTCGCGAGAGCAGGGCCACCGACGAGCAGCTCGCCAACGGTGCCATGCGGCTGGAGCTGATGATGGTCACTCGGATTGACGACCCAGCAGTAGCCGTTGATGGCGTGTCCAATGTAGTCCACACAACGAGACGCATGTCGACTTACTGAACCGCTCGTCACCATGATCGCGCACTCGGCCGGCCCATACGATGTCCAGAGGTCGACGTCGTCAGCCCAAACGGCAATGTCGGACGGCAGCATAGGTTCTCCCCCTAGTTCCAACGTTTTCAGTGTAGGAACATCTGCTGGCGTCAGGGTGCGGGCCACTGAGGGCGTCGTGGCCAGCCAGTTTGCTCTTTGCCGTGTGATGCCTTCGGCAAGGTCGCTCAAGCATTCGTCCTCTGAAGGTATGCAGACGCAACCGCCGGCCGCCAGCGGAAACAGCAGTTGCAGGACAGCAATGTCAAAGGACAAGGGCGCGAGAGACAACATCCGAGTCGCAGTGGATAAAGGGAGGTTGGACTTGTAAGCTGAAAACGTCGACCAGCACATTCCGTGTTCGATCAAGACGCCCTTGGGAGTCCCCGTAGAGCCCGATGTGAACATGACATACATCAGGTTTGACTGAGTGGCCGACGGATCAGTCCATGCATGGTCATTCGCAGCAGATTCCTCTGTTGAGACAACAGAGACCTCGCAGGGCAACACATCTTTGCTCTGGGAGAGCAACACCGTCGAGGTGAGAGCTATACGAACACTGGCATCCCGGCATATATCCTGCAGCCGTTGGGTGGGCAGCCTGGGATCCAGGAGAAGGAACGCCGCGCCTGTTAGAAGAACTCCCAGGATAGCCACTGGCAGCCATTGTGATCGCTCCATATATACCGCGACAACCGTCTCGGGCTTAACGTGGAGGGACTGCAGGTACCCCGAGACAGAACGGGATAGACGCAGTAGCTGGTCGTAGGTGAGTCTGCCATCCCAGGCACATACGGCTTCCGCTCCCGGGTTTTTGCGGCCAGCTGCAATAATAAGACGGTGAAAGCAATGAGTATCTGGTGCTAGTCGTGGTTTGTTCCAAGCGTGAAGACGTTTCTCGTCTTCCTCGGTAATCATCTTGATAGACCCGAGACGAAGATTCGGCTGATTTGAAACCTCCCGAATAACATGCGCAAATCGGTCGAATATTGGCCTGACCTTGTCCGAGGAAAGAGCCGATTCGTCAAAGACAGCTTCTAGTATAATGGAGTCCGTGGTGATCTGTGCAATGATGCTGAGAATATGCGTATTAAACTTGAACTGCTGAGCCTGGTTCCGCGGGAGTTCAATAAGCATTGGGTACTGACGCCAGTATTTCTGCGGCTGGATAGTGAGGAGTGTCTGGAAGTCTACGGCTATCGCTGCCTCGGGGGACAATTGCCGAATGGCTTGAAGCCCCGTGTGCTCGAATTCGATCCGCGCCGCGTCGCGTTGACGCATCTCTCTCAGCGTGTCTTTGACTGACCTGGACGGCTGGAGCTGCACGCGAAGCGGACACGTTGCAATAGTAGGGCCTGCGATTTGATCGATGCCAGGAACTGGAGCAGATCTGCCTGACACCGTGCTCCCGAAGACGACATCGTTTGTGTGGGTGATGTTGGCCACCAGCAGAGCCCAAGCCAAGCGAATGATGCTTGCCCAAGGCTTGCCTGCGTCTGAAGATGCTGTCGGTATTTCAACGCGGTGAACGGAGGATTTCTGGGGAGCCTTCCATCCACTAGGCCGCGGTGGGAAGACGACGGCCTGTAAGTCCTGGAACTCCCGGGTCCAGAACTGCGTCGCCGCTGTAGAGTCCTGCTGGGAGATATACTGGATGAAGCGACTAAAGGACGGCCGTTGAGACAGCGGTTGAGTGCTGTTGTACGTGGCCTGCAGGTCGTCCCAGAAATGCAGATATGACCATCCATCCAGGACGGCGTGATGGATGGTGAGAACAAAGGAGACTATGCCGTCTCCACCGCGGACGAGCCCGAAATGAGCCAGCGGGAGGCCGGGGGCCATTTCCTTTGCTTCGAGAAGCGCGATGACCTCCTCCAAACAGCTTCCTACCTCCCATCGTGACCCTTGCTCGTGGCAAACGACAGCTTGGACTAGTTCATTGCTGTCAAGCTGGATGATGCGGGTTCGCAGAATAGGGGTATTGGTGACGACAGCCTCCCATGCGGCCTGGAATCGGTGCACATCGATACTCCGCGGCAGGTTGAAGGCATAAGTTGCTACCATCAAGCCCGGGGTCCTGCTCGACACGGACACAAGGCCTGCTTGGAGCGGCGTGCAGGGGTATATATCGTCGATCGAGTCCCTATGGATCCCGCTCTGCGTGCTGGCAACGCGAAGCCATTCATCGACGTTGCTGGCCATTTCAAAGCGGGTTGGATCTTGCACAGGCTCACATCCACGCGCCACGGCCGCCAGCTTGGCGCAGGTCTGGAGACTCAGGACGTCGGCAACACTCAGTGAAAGGCCACTGTCTCGGGCCTTGGCTACCACATCGATGGCTGTCATGGAACTTCCCCCTAATGCAAAGAAGTCGTCGTTCACGCTGACCCGTGACTCATGCAGACCGAGCACTCGCGAGCAAACTTGCCGCAGCGTGTCCTCGACACTTGCGCCAGCGACTTCGTCCTTAACCTCATCTTCGTCCTCGCCGTTCTGTTGGTGACTCCGTTCTAGGAGCTGGGACTGCAGGAATATTCTACCTAGACGTCGCAAGGCCTTTCGATCAAGCTTCCCAGTTGCGGTAAGGGGCATGTACGGCAACGGGATATACACCGTCGGGACCATGAATCGGGGCAGCCGCTCGCTGAGTCGTTGTTGTAAGTGAGCCAGCGTGGGACGAAAGCAGTCATTCATCGTCGTGTCAGAAGGGTCTTCGTGGGTCTGGTGGCGTAGACTACCCTCATCGCTGATAAACAGTACGAGGATGGAATCCTTCGTGTATGGACGGTCGAGAACCTCTGCGGCAGTCGTGATGCCAGCCTGCAGTTCTTGTGCCCGGTGCTCAATCTCTTGCAGCTCGACACGCTGTCCATGGATCTTCACCTGCCGGTCCTTTCGTCCGATATAGCACAGCGTGCCGTTGTCTCCCTCATACCGAACCAGATCTCCCGTCTTATAAAACCGCTCGCCTGAAGGGAGTTTGAACGACGCTGCCCAGGCTGGATCTTGCTGGAGAAACGCAGCGTCCTTGCCGGTATTCGTCTTCGACAGGTATCCGCGTCCAACTACCGGGCCGCTGATGACTAGCTCCCCGACAGCACCGATGGGCTGAAGCCGGTGGTGGTGGGTCGGGGAGACGATCCATGCAGAGCCGCCATACGCTCGTCCGATATTGCTCACCGAGGACGCCTGGACGGCCACCTGTGCGGTGCAGAGAACTGCGCACTCGGCCGGGCCGTACCCAACCATCAACTCAACCTTGTGCGCCCACGTCTCCATGTCGGTCGGGAGCATGGGCTCGCCCCCGAGGACCAGGGTCTGTAGCTGCGGAACCGTGTCTGGCTGCAGCCGACGCGCTACAGACGGGGTGAGAAAAGCCCAGTTCACTCCGAGACCGTCCATGGCCTGGGCAAGGTCATCTAGCCGCTGCTGCTCCGAAGGAATGCACACGCAGCCCCCGAGCGCCAACGGCACCAGCACGTCCAAGATGCTGATGTCGAATCCGTACGAGGCAAAGTGCAGCACGCGGGACCGGTGATCCATGGCCAGCGCCCTGGCGTGGGCCCAAGCCCCGGCGAAGAAGCAGCGGTGCTCGATGACGATGCCCTTCGGAACGCCGGTTGACCCTGACGTATACGCCAGATACGCAGTATTCTGCGGGCCGACCTTGGCTTCGAAGGGCGGTCTTGTGGCAGTCTCCGCGTCGAGCTCATCGGGAACGACGAGAACATCTTCCGCGAGATGGCGGACGCGGCCGGCCAAAGCCCCCGAAGAGAGGATGACGCTCGCCTTTACTTCCCGGCATATGTCGGCAGTCCGACCGAGTGGGTACGACGTGTCCAGCAACAGGAACGCGCTCCCGGCTTTCAGGATGCCCAAGAGCGAAACCGCAACCCACATGGACCTCTTCATGTATACCGGCACGACGGACTCGGGGCCACTTCCCAGGCCCTGCAGGTGAGCCTGCAGCCGTCCCGCCAAGCCGTCAAGCTCCTCATAGGACAAGGAGCCATCCCAGCTGCGAACGGCGGGCGCGTTTGGGGTTTGACGACAACGCTCTTGGATGACGGTGTGAATGCACTGATCTGGCACTTGCTCGTCGTCGCGGGAGTTCCAGGCGGATATTGCGCCCAGGTTCGACTCGCTCAAGGCTTGGACATCCGTTTGTGACGACCCCGATAGGACTTGGCTCTCGAAGATGTGAGTGAACAGGCTCAGCAGTTCCGACGCGTATCGGTCGCCGAGCAGTGAAGTGGCATACTCTAGCGAGAGGTGCAGCCCTGTTGGGTCGCAGTTGACTCCTATAACGACGTCGCAGCTCTATTCCATGTTCAGTCAGTAGGCTAGACTTTTCGTTCGACATGTACCGCACTGACCAGACTGTGATTGCTGTGGCTCAAGTCACTTCGACTCGACTGCTCCCGCACCGAGATACATGTATTGAAAGCCCGTTGCTCGCTGGGGAGGCCATCACTCCAAGTGTGCACACGAACACATCGGACCATGACATCTGGTGCAGCAGATACCTCCCAGTGCTCCACATAAGCAGTAGAGCTACCCGGCTTGGTACATCCGAAGGTGACCCTCGGCCGGTCGGTGTAGCGGTGCAGCAACAGCGCCCACGAGGCCTTCACCATTTGAGCCACAGAAAGCGACTCGCCATTGTCCTGCAGCGTGCGGGTGACATGTTCAGTAGCGATGGAGTGGATCGTCCTACGGCCCTGCTTGTGACTACCGCATAGCGCGGGAAAGAAACAGACATCATATTCTGGGCTCATTTCCAGAAATGCCCGGTGGACAAATTCCAACGGACTTACAATGGAGACAGTCTTGAACGGCGAAGGAGTGTAAGCTGGGAGCTGGAAGAGGACGTGAGAGGCCCTTGAGAGTCACTAGATCGCGGATCCTACGAGTTTCCGTACTTATGGAATTGCTACAGTGCAATTGACTCACCGCTGAATCAAATCAAATCAAATCATGGGCACTTGATCAACTATCACCAAGTATCCGGCCGTGCGTGCCGGCCGTGTCCATCTTTCTAGCAATTATTTACTTCTTGTCTTACTTTGGGAAACACCGTCGTTAAGGTCGGTGTGAGGATAGCCGATGTGCGATCGCCCTTACACGACACCATGCAGGTGGGTGGTTCAGCAGGAGACTAGTTCTCGTCCTTGCCTCTTTTTCCCACAGAGTTCGATAGAGAAAAGAAAACAGGATAAAGTTGTGGAATGTCTAAGTTAGCTTATGGAGTTGCACTATAAATGCAAGGGGATGTAATGTGTTCGTACATGTACTACGTATGCTAGCCAAGGAGTATGCCTACGCGCCTATAAGCACTCTGTGATTTGTCGATCCTCCTCCGCCAGCCCTGTTTCAATCAGTACACCCTTGCTTGAAAAGGCGATCGCATCAGTGGGGTAGGCGAAGCAGATATCCTTGCAAGACCAGGACCCGGGACGCGGTTACCCAGGCGCTACTAACTAGACGATCTGTCACCCTCATCTTGTTTTCGTCTACGGAGTGCGTACTTCGTGTTTGGATTAAGAAACTGATGGACGCCAATGCTCGTTCCACACGGAGCACGAGCCGTTCATCCAAAGGCCACGTCAAGCACGGAATCGCCATCCAAACAGGTTACCAAAATGGGACTCGACGCGGAACTGATCCAGCGCCTTTCGCGGACGTCGTACGCCTGCTCGGAAATGGTGCAAGTGACGGGCGGGATGATGAGCTTTACGTTCCGAGGCCGTCTTGTTCACCCGCTGTCGGACGGCAGCCAGACGGTCATCATTAAGCACGGAGAAGAATACGGCTCCGGGGTTCCGGATTTCCACGTGCCGACTAGTCGATGTGTATGTGTGATGTAAGTCCATCCGATCTTCCCGTCTGCTTTACTCACAGGGACCCCCTTCAGGTCATCGAGCAGGAAATGCTTCGGCGCATAGGGAGTCCGGGTTTCCAGCCCGTCATACATCGGGACATTCGTGTCCAGCCATCCCGTCTGTACCATTTTGATGCTCAGACAAACACACAGATCATGGAGGACATTGTGAGTAGCGAGAGACTCCGAGACGGGACCCGGAGTCTGGGCCTGTCGAAAGCCATAAATGTCGGGGAGGCCTTGGGAAAATGGCTGGCTGGCTTCCACAATTGGAGCTCGTCTCAAGTAGATGCAGAGCTCTTGGAAATGCTACGTTCGAACGCGACAATCGACGGTATGATCCACCAGGGGCTGGACGAGATGATTCTTGCGCACTGCGGTTCTGTAGAAGTGATGGATATGGCCCGCAAGCAGCTCATGATGTCGGATGGTGAAGGACGGGACGTGATCTACGGAGACCTGACCACCAAGAAGTATGAACACTACTCTGGCTCCCGCACATCGTTTACTCGCAGCGCTGACTTGTAAATAGCATCCTCGTTCAAGATCGAGCGCTGCTCGTCGCAGATCTGTTCGTGCAACACTCCCTCGAATTCTGTCCCGCTTCGCTCCCCATGATCCAAGGCTTCATCGGAGGATACGGCCCGGTCAAAGATGCGTTGGTCTTCCAGTCCGCCCTGTATTCCGGGATGTACCTGTTTCTCTGGGAAGGCGGAGGTCCCTATACCTGCAAGGCGGATCAAGCAGATGGGCTGCTTCAAGTGGCGTTGAGTTTGGTCGTAAGCGGTGCTGGCAAGGACCGGGAGGCAATCAGGAAGACGTTTTTGGGAGGATTAATTTCGTGATTGATACAATTCGACACGCCTCTTGTTGTTGAAACTGCAGCTAATCCTACCCTTACGATGCTTCTTTTGCCATGTTCAATTTTGTGTCCTAAACTACCTCCCAACCTCTCACAGCTTTCCAAAGCGCTGTAAGACTTCCTGTCGTCCGTCCTCCGACAACGACCACAACGGATCCCAGTAGTCCATGGTCGTAGGCTCGCCCTTCAGGCCAGGAGCAGTGAGCTTTGACAGTCCGATGCGACGATCATAGCTCTCTAGTCCCCGAGTCAATCGCTTGCCGCCCTCAGCCGGCAGATCCAAGACGAACTGAGGGACAAGAAAGCCTGCAATCTGGCCGCGGACGGCGCGTTCCAGATCCAGACTGTCGCTCATCGGAGTCCGCAGATCTTCGGCTCCGGGAACGATGTCGCCTTGGAAGACGTAGTACTAGAACCCGACTGTCAGCATGATTCGACTGTTGCTTCACGAGAAAGAAAAAAAAGAGAATCCACAACGCACCGGTTGGATATTGAGATCCCCTAGGGCATGCACCAAGGCACACATTCGCTCCGGGGTATTGTTGACCCCATTCAGCAAGACCGACTGGTTGCGAACCGTCACGCCAGCTTCGTACAGACGCTGAGCGCCCCGGCGCGTCACCCAGCTGATCTCGTTGACCGTGTTGAAGTGCGTGTGGAGGCAGATGTGTTTGCCCATGCGGCGGGCCTTGCGTTCCAGCTCGATGATGGTCGACACCCACTCATTGTCCGGGTCGAGGAGCCGCGATGGCGACACGGCCAGTCCCTTCGTGGCGAACCTGAACCGACGGATGTGCGGCATGCTCAGCAGTCGCTCGCCGATGTACTTGAGCTGGGCGGGCTCGAGGAGATACGAGTCGCCGCCGGAGATGACGACGTCTTTCAGGCTAGGCGTGTTCTCGATGTATTGGAACCGCGGCTCCCACTTCTTCAGTATGGGCAGGAAGCGCTGCTTCTTGACGGATTCCGTCTCCGTGCCGATTGTGTAGGAGCGGAAGCAGAAGCGGCAATAGACGGGGCAGATGGACGTGGCTGGCACAGGTCAGTCTCGAGAACCACGAGTTCCAACCCGTATAGCGAGAAAACTCACCCATGAACAAAGCGCGGTCTGGGTATCGATGGATCAGCCCCGAGACGGGCGAGTATTTGCTCTCGTGTATGGGGTCCAAGTCGGACGCGGGATGGTCGACGTTCAGGGGCGTCGACAGCGGGATGAACTGGCGCCGGACCGGGTCGTTCAAAGGGTCCTGCCAGTTGATGACGCTCAGGATATGCGGCGACAGGCGGACGGCCATGGGCGCCTTCTTGATGCCCTCCTGCACGCGCTGGATGAACTGCTCGGGCGTGTGAATGTCGGCGATGCGGAGATGGGCGGCCATGTCGTTCTGCGGCGGGATGACGCTGGGCAGCACCGACTGCATAAGCTCACAGAGGGCCTTTTCCGACTGCACCGACTGGGCCATCTGCCATTTGTGGTTGAGGAACTGGCTGGTGGCGATTGCCTGCCATCGCGGGATCTTTCTCCAGTATGGCTCTTCGGCTTCGACGGGAAGGCTGGAGAAGAGCACGGGGTTGATGCTGCTCTCGATGCTTGATTGAAGATCTGAGGAATGGTGGACTGTGGAAAAGAGCCGTGGGAGCAGGACAGCTGGTTGGCTTGCTCGGCGTGGGAGGATGCGCAGTGGATGGCGTATCATTTTGAATGAGCGTAGGGTCAAGCGGGAGGGGACGAGAGCGGCGAGGAGGCTGACTGAGTGTTTGATTGTTTGTCTGCCTGTCTGTCTGTGGTTGATCTGAGAGACGCGACGATGTAGCACGAACAGTACATTAATACTGGAGAATTGACTGGAGCGTCGTTGGCCGGGGAGACGCGTCTGTTACGAGCATGAATATCACGGTACATCAGTACAGATGATTGATTGGATGTGTCCCCCAGCTTGACCTCCATCCCTTGCACTCGGAACGATCTACTCATACGTCCTGACTTCAGATTTGGAAGCCGGGAACATGGCTACGTGTACTCTAGGTCTGACTGTAGATCTGTAAAAGGTTAGAAGTTGAGCTTGGAACTCCGTCCTCTCGATCCGGCTGTGTCCTCAAGACTCTTTCGATCGGCAAAGTTCACTGCTGTCTTGCCCATTCCCAGCCACCAAAGAAAGAGCGGTGAGACTCGATGACGGGAGCTTCTTACCGACAACTCATCTGTAGTGCTTGAGAGACACTACAGCTCTGTATGTCTCAGAGGGTTATACCAGCTAAGCTACCTCTTATAGATGCTGTCTACATGTGTACGACATCATGCTGTAGAATGCCCATATACCACCCGTGCCGTGCTCCACCCGTGCCGTGTCCTACTCCAGGTTTATTAGATGTGTACCTTGGCTTTGCGCCACCTGTGCCGTGTCTTAGTTTGGTTCCATTCTGTTCGTAACCTGGTACCTTAGCTCCGCTCCAACTTATGCCGGGTTTCCACCTAGCTTTGCTCTTCCCTGCCGTGCTCCATCTCGTCTATCCCGTCTATCCCGTGTCCGACTAGAGCCAAATTAGGACGTAACAAAACTTGGCAATGCCTCTTGTACGAAGTACCGGCACCTGCTACAGAGGAGGAGCAAGATTGGCCAGCTAGGCAGTGACAAGATCAGCGTCAGCTCCGCCTCCGCAGCACCGGTACCGACTGGCCATGATGCTTTGTTAGCCCTACACTGAGTAGATTTGGGAGGCACCAGGGGTATCCTGCACAGAGAATCACTTACACTAGTCCCTAAATCTACAGGCTAAGAACAGATAGATGACTAGCTCCCTATGACGGATGATATCGTGAAATCGCGAGGAAGATCTTACGGATTATCACTTCTAACACTGGGCTGAATTCAGGCTGAGCAACCCAAAGCTGAACGAAATACTTGGCTCACACCCAAGTCCCTAATCTACAGCTTTCCGCACTGCTGTCCAGGCACCGCGCACATTCTCTCGCAGGGGCAAGGACAGTTGTTGGGAACATATTCGCGCCCCTGGCGGATGGCGTCGGCCACGACATGGTACACCCGATGCGTGTACTCCTGACAGTCGTGATCCCAGAGCCAATCCGGCCTACCCTCCTGCGCGCGCTCCGGCTGCTCAAACAGACCGTCTTGGATCACCCCGCCCCAGAACTGCACCGTGGACGCTCGGTTGTACCTGTGCAGATGCCGTTTGTTAGCCCAAGCGCCGTAGCTGGATGGGCACAACTCACCTGATCTTCTCGGCTACCTGCAGCGCCATCGGGACGTCCGTCTTGCCGGCCAGCTCCAACGTAATGGCCAGAACTGCCCCGTCCTCGATGGCCTGGCTTCCGGACTGCGCAGACGCGGAGGGCGTGGGATGCGCCGCGTCGCCCGTGACCATCATCCGGCCGAGAGGGGACCTCCAGGTCTTCAACGGCCGCTGCGATGCGTGCCGCGTCTGGATGAAGAAGCCCTGCACGGCTTTTCGGACCACCGGCTGGAGCTTCTCTCTCACCGGCCAATCCTGCATCCATTCGAGCGCGGTTTCGATCTTTGGGGGGGGCTGTAGATCCAAGTCTGGTTCGCCTGAGGACGGTTCCTGCGACGCTCGAGGTTAGCCTGTCTTCTGTCTCTTGGTATTCCTCGTACGTAGCCTGTAACATACCTTGCGAGCCGCATACCAGACGACAACCTCTCCCTGTTGCGCAGTGAAGAAGCTGAAATGGGTGCCGTTCGCCGCCCAGACCTGGAAGAAATCTCTAGGCCGGGCCTCCTCGACAAACCATTCCGCCTCTGGGTCCTTCCGCAGCTCCTCCATGCGCAGATAGCCTCGAAAGGCGGAAAAGGCGCTTCCGGGCTCTTCGTCAAAGTGCCGCTGCCCCATGATCATGGCCCTGCCTCGACTGCGAATGCCCTCGGCGCAGATGACGCAGTCGCCGGCAAGGCGGGCGCCGTCCACAACGACTCCCGCCTTCTCGGCCGTCTCCCAGTACTCCGTCACCGAGGAGGAGAGGCGGATGTCGATGCCGATGGATCGCGCGTGCTCGTACAGCACGAAGACGAGGGTTCCCCGGTGGATGAGGTAGCCGCTTCCGGCCGCGAAACAATCCATGGGGTTCCCGAGGAGAAGCTCGTCGGCGGGGGAGAAGATGTTCATGTGCGTGGCGTTGCTGATGTATTCCTGCAAGCGATCATCGACGTCTCCCCATTGCCGGATGACTCTTGCTGCATTGGGGCTGATGCCGATGCCATCGCCGTCTGGATAATGTCAATTGACTGCCTGCTCTGCGTACGCCGGGCAGGTTGCTCTCATACTTGTTCGACACACCTCTTTATTCCTTTCCAGCACGATCACAGAATGCCCTTTTCTATGGCATTCAATGGCCGCTGCTAAGCCGGCCAACCCGAGCCCTACCACAATCACCTTGATTGCAGATGGATCAGGACTGGCGTTGTCGTCTGGGTCTTGGTGTGTGGCGAGCGGCATGATGGCGATGATCCAGTGGTTCCAAGGTGTAGTCTTGGAGCATCAGTCTCCGCGTGCCCCAAGATTTGTATCCGAGCTACATATGGTAACACACAGCAGTAACAATAGTCCCTTGCATAGTTAGCATGTCTGTATTCACTGTCATCTAGAGATTGTGGGATCGGCCATTGTTCGTCCGAGCCACGCAAGGCCCGCCCCGTACATGAGACATTTTGCCATACCGGGAGTATGTCTAAGATCTGCACAGGGCGGTCTAGGACAATGACGCTTACCAAGTGTCCTGCGTACTGTAGACTATCCGGAATCGTGACGCTTGTCTCATGCACCATCTCGGAAATCGGGTTGACCGGGTTGACCGCCAGTCGCCCACCCACTCCCTCCCGTCGTCCATCCTACAGGCTTTTCAGACGCTATTCACATTTGAGGCTATTCACTTTGTGTGTGTCCTATCCCTTCACCTTCACAGTCTATGAAGATTCTCCGCCAACAAGATGACGCGATTACTGCTGCTCAAGCCAAAAGCACCGTCATGAGCAGCGTTTCCGAGATGAGTGGCTCTGACGACGAGAAGAGCCCATGCAGCCGCCAGGACTTGGAGCAAATACGGCTGTGGAATCAACACCCCCCGGCTCAAGTCAACACATGCGTCCATTCTCTCATCCTGCAGCAGTGCCGGGACCGCGCCGAGACGACTGCCATTGAAGCATGGGACGGCAGGCTCAGCTATGCAGAGCTGGACCAGCTATCATCAACTCTCGCGGCTCGCCTCGTCCGTCTCGGCGTGGGCTCGGACACTGTCGTCCCGCTGTGCTTTGAAAAGTCCAGATGGGTGGTGGTGGCCATGCTGGGCGTGATGAAGACCGGCGGTGCCTTTGTCCTTTTGGACGAGTCCCAGCCGGTGAAGCGGATGCAGGTTGTGTGCCGCCAAGTCACTGCTTCTGTTGTCGTCACTTCCCATCGCTTCGTCGCCCGAGGACAGGAACTCGCCGAGAAAGTGGTGATGGTCTCGCATGACTGGCTTCTTTCCTTGTCGCCCGCCGCCGAGGGCTGGGTGGTTCCAGCTGTTCCCCCCAGCAGTGCCCTTTACGTTGTCTTCACCTCTGGCTCGACGGGGGAGCCCAAGGGGGTCGTCATCGAGCATTCGGCCTTTAGCAGCTCCATCGTGGCCTTCTCCCGGCGACTCCTCCTCGACCACACCTGTCGCGTCTTCCAGTTCTCATCGTACACCTGGGATACGTGCATGGAGGAGATGCTCTTCACCCTAGTCGCAGGCGGCTGTCTCTGCATCCCCTCCAACGATGACCGCATGTCCAATCTGGCGGCGTCCTTTAACGCACTTGAAGCCAACTGGATGGACATTGCCGGCACAGTCTCTCGGTCCCTGGACCCGGCGCATCTGCCCGCCCTGAAGACGCTGGTCCTCGGCGGAGAGGCGCTCGTGAGATCCGACGTGGACAGGTGGGCGGCCAAGCTGAACCTAGTCAACGCTTACGGGGTGACGGAGAGTGGAGGAACCATCACCACCCGACGAGTGTCTCCCGGCAGCTCGGATGCCTCCAACATCGGCCACGCAGCGGGTTGCACGACGTGGATCGTCGACCCGGACCATCACGACACCCTCGTGCCCGTCGGCGCCATCGGCGAGCTCGTCGTCGAGGGTCCCATCCTCGCGCGAAGATATATCAACCGACCTGACCTGACAGCGTCCGTCTTCATCGGGACCCCGGCATGGCGCACCGGCTTTCCACTGTCCTTTCCGCCGGGGCGTTTCTACAAGACGGGGGATCTTTGCCAGTACGCAGCGGATGGATCGCTCAGGTATCTCGGGCGCAAGGACTCGCAGGTCAAAATCAACGGCCAGCGCGTCGAGTTGGAAGAGGTCGAGCACCATGTGAAGAGGTGCTTCGTTCAGGCTCTTCAGGTCCGCGTTGTCTTTGTGCCGCCGGATGACGATTCCCCTGGTAGCGTCGATGGATTGGTTGCTTTTATCGAAGGTCTCAATGGAGACGGGGACGAGGCGTTGGTTCCCCACTCCCCAGGAGGCTATCTAGCCATGCCCTCAGACACGTTTCGTCATGTTGCCCGCGGGGCCTTGAAGGAGCTGCGCGAGACTCTCCCCGGCTACATGGTGCCGAGTCTCTTCCTGCCGCTGTGCCAAATTCCCCGGCTGGAATCCGGCAAGACGGACACGATGCGTCTAAAGGAGGAGGCGAGACACCTGTCGACGGATCAGATACTGCGATACAGCGCCGCTGGTTCACTGAAGAAGCGGGCACCGGAGACGTCCACCGAGCAGTGTCTACAGCGCCTCTGGGCTGACATCTTGGGGCTTTCTCCGGGCCAGATTGGCGTCGACGATGACTTCTTCAGTCTCGGGGGCAGGTCTCTCGACGCCATGCAGCTGGTCACTCGAGCACGACGAGACGGGATGCGGAGTCTGACCGTCGCCATGATCTTCAGAGTACCCATTCTGTCAGAGCTGGCTACAGCTATCAGTCAAGCGAGCGACGAGGGAGCGGAGGGAATTAAGTCGGCACCTTTCCTGTCTCTACCAGAAGCTGTTTTTCAAGTCTCCGACCTGCATCCCAGCGTCTTGGGCCACATCGAGCCGGAGCAGGTTGTGTGTATTCTCCCGACGACTGATTTCCAACGCATATGGCTCACTCCGGGTCTCAAGGCCTTCGACCTCTGGAAAATCAGCCAGCCCGTTGATGCCCACAAGCTCCATCGAGCGCTGCAGGCGGTCATCAATCGACACAGCATTCTCCGCACCATCTTCGTACCGCATCAGGGCAGTACTCTACAGGTGGTTCTGTCCCAGGTGGAACTGCCCTTCACTCAGATGCAAGCCAACGCCCCCGACCAGGACGCTTTCTGTCAGTCGCTCTGTCAACAGGATAGCGAGGAGGCTCTCCCTGCGGGCACCTCATACCTCCACGCCACTTTGGTCTCCTCCGGCGCTGCTGACCACACGCTGATTCTGCGAACTTCCCACGCCCAGTGGGACAAGGACGGCCTGTCCAGAATCTTCCAGGACATGGTGGATGTCTACCGCGGGGACGACCCGCTCCCCGTCACGGCCGACTTCTCTCTGTACATGCAGCATCGTCTAGCGCAGAAGACTGACTCTGCCTGGAAGTTCTGGCGCGAGTACTTGCATGGTGCCTCGATGACAGCGGTCGCAGGGCTGGCAGCTGACGATTCCGACCGTAACCTCGGCGGCGTCATGAGCACCCTCCCGCATCCCCCGCCGCTCCGAGGCCTCACCGTAGCGACACTCGTCAAGGCCGGGTGGGCTCTAACATTATCCCGTCTAACGCAGACGACTGATCTGGTATTTGGCCACACTGTCAACGGACGGGCTATCGGCACTCTAGCCCTGGACGATGTCGTAGGCTGCTGTCTAAACACGGCTCCCATCCGCGTTACTATCCAGCCCGGATGGACCGCTCGCCAGCTCCTAGAGCATGTGCGAGATCAGTCCACGCAAGCCATGGAGTATGAAGTCCTAGAGCCCTCGGACATTGTGAAAAACTGTACCCAGTGGCCAAGAGATACAGACTTCGGCAGTGTCGTCACTCATGACCATGAAGATGTTCTACCCGTCATGGCGCTAGACGGCAGTATGACAGGACTGCAGCCGGTATATCCGCCAATGGGTGAGGATGCCCGCAGAGCCATGGTGTGGCCCATTCAACTCGTGACGCGCTCGCAGGAGTCGCAGCTTAGCGTTGGTATCATGGCCTTTACCGATGCGGTGAGCCAGAGTCGTACGCAGTGGCTTGTCGACAGGTTTGGCGAGGCATTGGCGGAGCTGACCAGTGGTACTGCAAGCTCTCTCGATTTGTCCCCGTACAAAGGGTAGGAAGTTGCACCCTATACCGGCTTTGTATAAAGTGATACTCGCACGGGAAAGAATAGACCATCTCTGAATTCAGATGCAGGATATGGCAGCACTTCTCTCATTCGTGGGAATATTACCTTTTCTTTGTTCAACCGTATTTGTGATGAGTCGTCCTATCCAAGCTGTAGTGTATAGGCCTATCTATTTAGGCTCTAAACCCACCCCTCTTACTACAACATTCGCTTTAATACAGTCCTAATACCCAATATCCACTTAATGCCCTGACACCTAGATTCCTTGACGTCTCGTACCCTGCTACTCTTTACTATTTCCATCAAGGCCATATCTAAAGAGATGAGATAGAAAGGAAAGCGAAATTAAACACCGGTATGCGATGTATAGCCTAATTGTAAATATCATACAGCCGAAATAGCATGGATTGTTGTAATATAATCGTTATAAGGGCAGATTCGAGGAGCGTATCATAGACTCTTGCGCTATCCTACGAACATTGACTACACATGGCTCAACGACAAGCAAAAGACACTTCATTGAGACGAGTACTGTAGTCGACCGTAATGGTTGATAGAACACTCTACCTATCCCCTGGTCTTGGCAGCTCAGATGAGTCTATCACTAGTACAAATTTCTGCTAGTCTCATGCTCTTCCTAGATTACTTCATGTCCAACATTCCTCATTTTGCCTACCTACGTCCCCCGTACATTGCGCGCTCCTATCGCCACCCTCACCTGGGGGTGAGCGTCGTCGTACATGTCCTATAACCCCATTTCGTTCGCATACTATTCGGACCGGTGCCAATTCTCCAAGTCCTATATCGAAACCGAGCAATTCAAAGCATCCGCACTGCAGGACACGCTGTTACTCTAGGTAATCAGGGATGAGAGGCTGGTATGGTCAGCAGATGAGCCCAAATCTGGACTTTTTCTCGATTTCAATACAGCAACATAACAAATGGCAGTGGGAATAAGAACGCAGGCCAGAATTACGTCGGGCGGCAGCTCTGATGGGATAATATGAGAGGTCCCCCGAGAAGAACTGGGCGGAGTAACCATATCTTGTGAGATCAGTCCATATCAAGAGTAGGATAATATGGGTGATTAATAGGAAACCAGGATAAGGCCTGGTGGGAATAAGGGGATTTCAAATTACGAGTGTGAGTCCGAGACTGTTAAGCAGCTTAATACTACCGACAAGCTACGTATGTGCCTGCTGTATGTCTGCCTGTTTATCAGGGTTGTTATCTAACATCCGCATTTGAGCATCTACGAAATGTAACTCTAAGGATTGTTTTAGTTTAGAATATAACCATCTTCAAGCATCGGTATAAGAATATTTCGAAGCTGTCCGACTGAACAATCTAGCTCCACCTTCTCTTAGATATCGCCTCCTCGTCTCAGACTTCTAGCTGTTAACCGGCAGTGCCTTTCTCGGTACGAAGCACAGTCTTTCTCCATCCCTATAACAGTGGAAACGCCAGCAAGCAAGACCGAAAGCTTACGCCAATCCCCTCAAGATTGGACCAGCCAGTCCAGATACTGGTCCAGACCATGATCCATTTAGTTCCAGGCAGTGAAAATTTCGAGCGATAGTCTTTCATACTAAACCTAATATTCCAGCACCACTGGCACTACGACTTTCAATACCCAAGGTTCCGCTGGGCATCATACAACAATCTATTTTGTTGGTGGTTGGCTCACTTCGGTGTGAACACCAACTTAGAGACCAACACTTACCCGGTAGGCTTGAAAGATAGATTGAGAATGGGAATTGCGGTCTTCAAGAAGGGGAAAGGCATGCCCTTCCAGCTAAGCTGGGCAAGCGGCTACTTTAAGTAGGCAGCCTAGCTGATCGCTGACCCTACAGATATTAACCCCGGAAGTCCGAATCCACTAATACACTATTCGCCTTTGACAATCGCCCCTGCTTCTTCCTTGTTGACTATGGTGAATCTTAAAATGACGACGACCTTCCTGTTCTGCCCTACGAGTGGGCGGGAGAGTCTCTGTATATGGGGTTCACCCTGATGACATTCGTGTCTAGCTAACACCAACTGCCCAGGAAGCCACTACCACAGCTAATCAGCGATCTCAAGATCCAGGCCAAGCTCAAAGAAGACATCCCCTTTACCCAATGACCATCGAAGCGTGAGGTGCCTCCTATTCGCAGGGTTATTAATCAAGACTCTATCTATTCTGACGATTGTATTCCGACTTTTGAGATGGAACATATGCGGGACAATCCGAAGGATCTGGAGTGGCTAAAGACCTATCTAGATTCTGGCCAACGTTTGTGGCTTATATCAATGCTATGAAGCCTCCTAGTGATGAACCCGGAATTCCTCGGGAAATGTCTGGAGACAAGTCTACTATCGACCTCAAGTGTGTAGGCTTATATCTTGCTACGATAGTCAAAAGAACCCATACAGAACAGCAATTTCCAACATGTGGTGCTAATCACAGCCTCTCTGCTACATAATCCAGAGCATAGCAGCAGCTTGCTTATCCAAGGGATCGCCTAATATCCCTACGGTCAGCCGCCAAATCGATATTCGTCTAGGCGAGATGTCTAGCAGTGACTTATCTCTTGGCCGTTCGTTCCGCCCTTGGATACTTTGCTACCAAGTTCTGTGATGATCACTGCATCTAGCACGTAGTTCAAGACAGCTCTCATAGCGATGGAAGTTTTGCATGCATGGAGTGTTATCATTTCTCGGCTGGCATATTTTGAGAATATACAAGGATGCTGTAGTTTCGATGCCGTTGCTGACATGACGGAAGATATTTTTCTTCCTGCTAGCGATGCTCTGATCGCCATGGCTGCTGCTGTTCTCGTTGCTAGTATCACGGTAGCTAGGATATTCTACACCAAGAGAAAGCCATGCTGACACTTCGTTAGGGGTATTGTCTTTATCCGTGTCCTTTTCTTCTGCTCTGTCAACATTGAACTACTTCTATCATCATCCACCCAGAGTCCTCCAACAGACAAGATCTACCAGGTAACTTGAAGTAGAGCGGCTGCAGCAATGCTAACCGTAGCTGTCGCCTTGTGTTTCGTCAATGGCGTCAGCTGCTGTGTGACCTCTGGCAGCCGGTTGTTATGGACCATGGCGCCTATAATGGCACTATTTCTCGGGTCACAGGCTTCGTTCAACGTAAATGCTCGCTGACATGTTCCCAAAACTATCTTGAACCTCCATCTTCCACACTTAATATTCCTCTCCCTAGCATTCTTATCTAGGCCGTCCTCAAATCTTCTCTTTAGTCTCCCCTATCTAGAGGAGTCTCGTCTATTTGAGCCTCTGTCAAATTATGTACTAATACATCTGTAGGGCCTGAGGTGGCCTTCGACGCCTATATTGCGAGCTGCACTCCATTCCTTAACCTATCATACGCTGCGCCGATCACCATTATCATTATTCGCGGCCGAAGTCTTGTCCTGGCTAACCCCTCTGAGTTCTCCCTTGGTAGCAGCCTAGGGTACGTCCTGAACTATACGGCCGTTATCTTTGTCCTGGTCACGCCTGATGTGAGGATTTAATTCCTTCTCTAGTTGAGACATGATGCCATGATCACACGCACGAATGCTCACCCACGTTCTTGCTTAGTTCTTCTGCTTTCCTCCTGCGATCCCAATCACCTTGTCGAGTAGGTGCCCTCTCGCTTCATTTTGACGAATACCCCACCTAATAACTATCAGACTACATCGCAGCCGTTATTAGAATCTTTTTGGGGCTTGTCACTGTACCATGGCTCGCTGAGAGAAAACATACAATAGTCCCAGATTCGACCTCATCCTGGCAATGGACCTTGCCCGTGACGAATGTAGTTTCGCACGAACTGTACGCAGAGCCGGGTGTCAAGTCAGATTTAAAGATGCAGGATTGATTCTGAGCGCTTCGTGTTTATGAAAGTGAAGTAGAAGAATGCATTCAGCGTAGCATGTATTTGAAGAATAGCTCTGATCACTAGGAAGGCTTTCGATCCTTCCTTGTAATTCAAGCATTGCGTCTCCATAGACAAGTCCATCCTTAATAAGTTGGCCACGAGAAAGCCTAGAGAAAGACGCCGTGGGCTTTCTTTGCAATACCTTGGTGCGCATAGCCTTACATAACTAATCACTAACCCCCATTCGTTGATTGATGGGAACCACTACTATGGGGCGACCTCGAGATGCACCAGAAAGAGTAAGACGAGTCCCCTTCAGAGCTCACGGAGCCATCACTCTTTCGACAGCCATATCAGATGAGCTCTCACTTCAGGTAGGCGTGGGATCATGGCCACGCTGCAAGCATCAAGGCAAAAACGCTGTTCACCATGCTGCAGGCAACCCAAGCCCGCGATGAGAACCGATTGAAGGAGATTGCTTCGCGAGTGATACATCTATGCACTGTCGTGGAGCCGACGTGACGGCCAGATGAGACCGAGGTTACTAAAAGTCCAGATCTAGCATCTGCTGCTATAATTACCATTCTCCCAACGCTTGAAATGCACGGAAGTCTATTCTATTTTTATCCTTTGAACAACGTGGAATCTATCCCTCACATCAAACCCCTTCCACTACGCTACCTCCAATTCGCCAAACTCTTCGCGTACATCCCGTGCCCGTTTGCTTCGTAGGTTCTCCGATCCGGCGCAATCCTCGAACGCCTGGAGCTCGGGTTGCTAGACCGGCCCATCTCAACGAATCTGAGCAATGATCGGGAGTTTCAGCCCCTTCCGGAAGAGAAAGTTGGTGGAGACTCGGACACGAACTCCGATGCGGATTCAGACCGGATTACGGCAATCTGGACGGCAGGCCATCAGAAACCGTTCCAGGCGGCCGGCTCATGCGGCTTCTAGAAATACGGGACGTGGCTTGCGAGGCTCGGCTAGGTAGGTGGTGTTGTTTCGATGGGGGGTCTCGAGAGGACCTTTTGGGCCAAGTGGGCCGGAAGGGCGGATGGAGACGAAGATGAAGGTGATGACGCGATGAAATGGGACACTGTACTAGCTAGGGTACGAGCGAATAGCCTATAGCTGACCTGGAATTGGAAAGCGAGTGCCAGTCAGCGTTGGATGTCGCCTTTAAAGATAGTCAATAGTGCATTGACTGCTAGCCTACTCAGATTTAGACGCAACTTCTCTTAGTAGGCTATGCGAGTCGATTTTAGTCCTAGTTGTGCTATACTACGCCATCCCATCGTAGACAAGTCGCCGTTTGTGGCGCTCGCTGGGATGCGTAGGAACTGTGGTGCTTTCCAGGCTCGAATCTATCGTCTCATTGGTTTCAAGTAGAGTAATGTTCTGTGCCCAACTGAATCATGGTCTAGAGTTAGCATACCCTGCATTTCCATGAATCGATTCTTCGAGTAGCTCGCAAAGCGGTAGTCAACTAAACGGCACAGTAAGTTCCGTAGATAGATGAGACACGAACAGAGCTGAGGCAATTAATAGAAGCTTGGCTCTCTCATACCAAGACGAACTTTTGCAGTCGATTGTTGCGTCAGTCGGTACTATGCGGGTTATCACCGAAGAAATCTATGAACCTTCCTAAACGAGGAGTCGAGCCGAGTGCCAGGGTGCAACCCCAGAAAGGACAATTGCAGTTCATTGCCCGTCTAGGAGCTTGGCACTATACCAGTATGCTTATATTTAAGCACATTCCACTTTCGGCCGCCTTTCCCGCCAAGATAAACTCGCCCCATGTAACCAAGATGGAGGTTAATTGATTGCCGAACCCGACTGCTGCCTTGGATGGCTGCTGATTGGCTGTCTCCTGAGATACGATTGCTGAGGCACTATGCCGTGATGCAGGCGACCCAATTTCTAATTGTAGATGCATCTCCATTGGTAAGCCCGGATCGGAAACCCGGATCGGAGTCTGAATTTACAACCTGCTTCTCTTTTGGTAAACCTCCGTTGAAAAGACCTTGGCACGTTTCCCTTCTCCGTAGCTCGTATCGACGAGTCTATAAGAAGTGGTTGCTTCTCTCCCACCTGTGTGGTTTGCCCATCGCCTCCTACCATCCATCCACCACCTCTTCCAAGCCATCCCCTTGTTCTGTACCATCTTCACCATGGTTCGTGTCGCCGTCTATCTCGGCGCCATGGCCGCTGTGGCATCCTGGTCCCATGCCAAGGAAATCAAACCGGACGAAACTGCAGCGGCAGAGCTGTACGACTCGGGAGTCACCCACAACAGGCTAATGGCCCTCAAGAATGTTCGTACGAAATTCAGCGCTCTGAGGTCAAGGCTAACTCGTGTGAAAACCAGGCCGAGTGGGAGCGCCAGGAAGAGGCGGGAGCGTTTGCAAGCGAGCAGTACCCCGAGCTGGGATATACTGCTTGCGTTGATGGGTGGGCTGAGGCCATCCAAGGCGACCGGAACAACACTTTCAAGTGCCATAATGTCTGTAGAGCCCCCTTATTACGCGTCGAATCTGACTGACTCTTTGTCCTGGATATAGGTTGACCTGTACAACTTTGTCAGCCATGCCGCACTAGGAAGTCCCGGAGGCCGCGGTTCTTCCTCGTGGGGATGGACCTCGGATGATGGCCGTGAATTCGTCGCCATCGGCCAATACGACGGCACCGCCTTCGCCGAGATCAGCGAGAAAGGCCAGCTCGTCTATCTTGGCCGTCTACCTGAGTACTCTTCGCCCTCCCAGTGGCGCGAGATCCGCACATACAAGAACTACGCCATCATCGGCTCGGAAGCCGTCGACCACGGCATCCAGATCTTTGACCTTGAGAAGCTGCTGGACATTGACCCCAAGGAGCCCGTCACTTTCGATGCCAAAGCCGACCTGACCAGCCATTTCAGCGCGCTTCTGCCCCTTGGCCGAGCCCACAACGTCGTGGTCAACGAGGAGCTCAAGTACGCCGCCGCTGTTGGCGGGCAGCCTCGTACCGACCCGAACTGTCAGTCGGGCCTGAACTTCTTCGACCTCACCGACCCGGCAAACCCGGAGTCTCTGGGCTGCGCAAAGGACGATGGCTACGTGCACGACGCCCAGTGCCTCGTGTACCGTGGACCCGACGAGCGCTACCAAGGACGCGACATCTGCTACGGGTACAACGAGGACACGCTGACCATCTACGATGTCACGGACAAGGCAAACGTCACCAACATCATCGCTCGCATCTCCTACGAGGGCGCATCTTACACTCACCAGGGCTGGGTTCTCGACACGGCTAACCAAGAGTTCCTGGTCCTTGATGACGAGCTGGACGAGCAAGAGGAGCAAGGCCCGGGTGGCGACGGCTTCCCCGTCACCTTCATCTGGGACATTCGCGATCTCGAGAACCCGAAGCAGACGGGTTACTTCAAGCACCCCACAAAGTCCATTGACCACAACCAGTATGTCATCGACCGCTACATCTACCAGTCCCACTACGGAGCTGGCCTGCGCGTCCTCGACGGGCGCTCCATACCCGAGGATCCCACGGGAGCCGGCGTCTGCGAAGCGGCCTGGTTCGACATCTACCCCGAGGACGATGATCTGCCAGGAGGCGGCTCGGTTTCCTTTGTTGGGACGTGGTCATCGTACGCCTTCTTCAAGTCTGGCTATGTCTTCATCAACACCATCGAGCGTGGTGCGTGGGTCGTCAAGTTGACGGGCAAGGAATGTCCCAGTGCTTCAAAGTAGTGCGGCGAGGGGCTTTGACGAGTTCTGAGTGCTACGTAATGGAACCCAGTGAGCCTTTGGCTCTCAAAATTGTGTTGATGGCTTCGAGTCGGTCTAGATGGCTTTTGAATTGACGATACTGCTTAGATATACTCATTGACGACCCGCAGCCCGTTTAATTATTCACTACTTTTGGACAACGGTCTTCGAGTACAGAGTTGCTTGGCGCACTGCTGAAATCAGTGGTTGTTGAGCCACATACAGGAACTGCTAGACCTGGAAGTAGATTGTGAATATCCCTAGGCTTGAATCGTATCTTCCTCAAGCGGCTGAGTATTTTGACACGACACTCAGCGTAGGTTAATTAGGTAGCACGCAGATCTACCGGAGTTTTGTCCGGCTCGGCTCTGTCTCGCGTCGCGAGCTTCAACGGCCGCACCTTACATATCGCCGGCGTGTATCTCCACTGCGAGCATTGAACCAATCGTCCCTCACACCCTTGCAGGTGTCTGGGGAAGCACTCGTCATGGATGGACTGCACGGAAAAGCCACCGACCGGAACACACCATGTCAGTGGATACGGCTGTGTATTACCTCTCGCGCTAGAAAGACTTAAATCCTTAAGTCCGGAATATCGAGCACATATATAACATTTATCTGTTAGATTCAATCAGTGATTAGGCTACACATGCACCCATCATAGACCGACTTCTTGTCATCTCTGTACGATCTTACAACATCTCGCTTACTGCCTGCTCTGAACCGGTCCGACTACAGCCGCAACCACCATCATGGCTAACAAAGAGCTTATCCTCATCACCGGAGCAAACACCGGGATTGGCCTCGAGGCTGTCAAGGCCATCTTCCGTTCTGAAAAGGCCTACCATGTCCTGCTGGGGAGCCGCACTCCGGCCAAGGCCGACGCCGCCATCGCCCTGCTGAAGAAGGAGATTCCAGACACAAAGAGCACCATTGAAGCTCTTCAAGTTGACATCACCGACGATGGGTCCATCAAAAAGGCGTTCGAGGTGGTACAATCCAAGTTTGGCAAGCTTGATGTTCTTGTCAACAATGCCGGCAAGTAGGAGTCACTCTGGTCAGAAGCCAACAAGCTAACATTGCCTCGCAGGAGCGAGCTTCGATGGGCTGTTTGATAAAGATCTTGCCGACGCCCGCAGTCTGTTCAACAAGACCTACGACGTCAACGTCTCGGGCACGCAAGTGATGACTGCCACCTTCATTCCGCTGCTTCTCAAGGCCACGTCCCCGCGCCTCCTCTTCCTCACCTCGGGCCTGTCTACCCTCAAGGGTTCCTCCGCCACACTGGTGCCCAAGTTCGGCGCGGCAATCGAGACGGGATGGCCCAAAAAGGGCATTGCTAGTATGTTGGCCTACCGCTCCAGCAAGGCGGCACTCAACATGGTCATGGTGGCCTGGCATTCGCTGCTCAAGGCCGATGGCGTGAAGACGTGGTGCATCAGCCCAGGGTTTCTGGCAACAGGGCTCGTCGGAAGTCCCGAGGTATTGAAGAAAGCAGGTGCTGGCGATCCTTCTCTAGGAGGTGATTTGATCAAGAGGGTCATTGAGGGAGAAAGGGATGGGGATGTTGGAAAGGTTGTCACCCAGAATGGCGAGGTTCAATCATGGTAGATTTCCCGACTACACATCCTGTTTGAGGTGCCGTCTTCTGAGCCCTGAAATGTCACTGCCTGTGATTCTTCTTTGTCTTAGCCCCCGGCAAGGCCGTTCAAAAAGATTCCGCACACAGCGCAAATGATGGTTGGTTCGCTAACTTGAGATGGCTGAGATTGTCACCAATTCGGTACCATATTGCTGCCAAACATCACACAGCCAATGCCAGGATGCATGGCAAACTTCAGATCTGCGACGCATCTTTAACTGACGGCGTCATTGATGTCTAGGATCTCTCACGCTCTTCCTTGGAGACGCTCCTGGTTTGGGACGTGAACTGGGTCGGTCTGCCAAATGAAGAACTCGACTCAAGCTGTTGCAGCTCTGACTTAACGTCGCAACGAAATGTGGACAGCCTCAGAGCCGCTGCAGCCGCTGATCTTCGTGACTTTGGTAACCGTGACCGCCCAGTAGTTTCACTTGCCTTGATCCAGATTGAGGAGTATGACAAGGTTGTCGCATGTGCTTGCTCATATCTCGGAGAAACCGGCCGCATCAATGGTAGCCTTGACTACGGGGCTGATCAACTTGTTTGTCCAGTTTGATGGGGAAAATCGTCTGCCTCCGCTTGACGAACTGCATCTTTCTACTTATTGGTCATCGAGACAGGCTTCCAGCATACGGGGTCTGATGGCACCACTGGTTATACAATACCCTGCCGAAAATGTTCGATGCCTCAAGAATCCACCCCTAGCTCGAAAACTGTGCCTCTTTAAGCTCCGCTGCAGCCGAAAGCAGTAACCCAATCCCCCAGCATCAAATGCAATGAACCCTCGCACGCCCAAGAATAGGAGGCTGATAGATCCGAACTGTATCCACGAGCCGTGACGGATATCCCAAGCTCCTCGGCAAGCTCGGTATCCGGCCTGCCCTCAGAATACAGCGACATTCACTCACGATCCTCATTGCCAAAGAAATAACTGATGAGTCTGCGTCTTGATGACGGGGCCTAGTCTGCAGACCGCTCAACATCGACGATCCTTTAGTTACAGCCGATGTGGTGGGCGCTCTCTCAGAGATTACCACGGCATCGGAATTTTGCCCGAGGACCGGAAGCCCCATATAATGCGCATCTTGGCCGAAAAACGGCTGAATGCGAGGCTGTGGGGATCGGAATTTAGGGTGTCTGAAGACCTGGATACTCTGCCTGGCCGCATTGCCTCCTGGGACGAGGCAGCGTTGGCTCGTGACTTCGCCGCCCGCTGCTCAAGGAAGAACCACGAAGAGGCGAGTTGGAAGGCCGAAGTACACCACTGCCTCCTGCGGAGCGCCTTTAGAGAGCTAGAATACTGCAAGGAACAGCCCGTCGACTTTGTAACATGCATCAGTCTCGCCCACACCGCAAGTATCTCTCTTACTCATTGTCGGCTACAATGGTTGACTTGTGCCTCTACGACAACACCGATGCCAGTTCAGAAGCTCTTCAGACCCTCGCACAGAATACACCAACGATCTCAGTCAACCACACCGACTTTCCGCCCAAGCGTCCTGGCGCCCAGCTGGACATGGCACAGTTGCAGATGGGCGTCTGGCATGCAGCCTAGTGGAAGTTTCTCTGGTCTATTGAGAAGAATGTGTCTGAAGAGCAGACTGGGGATGAGATATTGTCAGAGCTGGGTTATGTCCCTGCAATTATTATCTAGGGACACTGATGGTTTTTCGTCTTTTCCACCATGGAGAGGAAGACAACAACATCGCCCATGGAAGCAGATCGGCAAATTCTAGGCGATTATGCTAGCCTTTTCAAGCTCGGAGGATAGCACGCCGAAGATGTTTACCGTTGGAGAGCAAGTAGTGGCGGCGTTTCTGCCGACTGGTCGTAGAGATAACCGATACTGCCACTTCTGTAGTGACGACACAAGTATAAGATGGCAAGAAAGGCGAGTTCTAGCCTCACAAGTACCTGATTAGGAATTAATGCCCAACCGAGGCTCTTGCGTAGACAAGTGCGCACGGTGTTCTTGTCTAGAGTACAAGTAGAAAGTAAGTAAGACAATGATAGTTGGGTATAGGTATGGCGATGAATATGAGAAGCTTGACAGACATGCAAATTGGTACTTAAATAGTGCCACGCTAATAGTGTGAGGTACTGTGTTCTTATAATTTCATGACTAGCTTTCTTACGAGATAAATATCATACTACTAATATTAGGGTAGATCACAGCGAGGAAACGACTCAAGTCCCCGCGAAAAGAGCGATAAGCCCTATCAACTACTCATTCTTATACCTCCACTTCGCTTGACGATGTAGACTGATGTCCCCAGACAACGTAGCTAGGTACATGCCGTATAGCCCCCCAATCGGCCATGTACTCAGCCAAGACGACCCCCATTGCTCGCGGTTCTTCCATTTTGCCTGGACATCAACCTTGACCTTGTCGTACACCGTCGGTAACGTCGTAGCAAAGTACTTTTCCCTTAGAGTCTGGTACCATGAACGGCCATATATGTTCCAAAACTCATCCTCTGGGTAGTAAGTGTGTGCGTAGAGCCATTTGCGCCCCCCGAGCTCTGTCAGCTTGTCCTCCAGACCACGGTTCTTGCAGACAAAATCCGCATGGTCTGCAGGTCCCCAGCCCCAGACGCCGATGTTGAGCATGGGTTGAGATGTGGCAGGCGGACTAAATTCTCGTTTCTCTGCGTCCTTTCCCGGTCCTGTGCCCGTGCTGCCGGTGATTGGATGGAAAGTCGGCGTTGAACATCCTTTCAACGGACATAGCCACAATGGCCAGATACCAAGCTCGCGGTCGACCCAGTTGATGAATGTCTCGGCTGTATCATACGGCAGGGCAAGGTCTTGAACGATGAATTGGGATGAGATGCGACTTGCATGTAGAGCATGGTATAGAGTCCGGGTGTGCGAGTAGTCGTCGAGCAGCCAGCGGAAGAATCTGTTGAATGGGACGAGTTTGAAGTAGGTGTAACCCTGGCGACCAACCCAGAAGCCAGCACGGTCGTAGCGGAAAAGATACTCGCTGAGCGGAACGTACTCTGTGAAAGTAGCGGAGGGAGGGAGGATTTGTGTTTTGTCTTGCACATGAAGATAGAACCACGGGTCGCTGGCATGACTGAAGGTCTGCACCGGACAATCGGCTGGTTTGACATTGGTTAATTCACCGGTGATGATGACGCTATGGTGGCTTGAAAAGAGGATGCCATCAACATAGTCAACATGAGGGTTTTCGATCTCGCATCTGATCTCAGAGATGGCGTCGGAAGTGCTGCTGACCCTGCGGTATGTGGTCTTGACAAACTTCTTTGCTTCCACAAGACGCAACTCCATCAGTGTCGTGATGCCAAGGGTCCCCGCAGCCCCGGCAGCGCCGTGGAAAAGATCTGCTCGCTCCAGACGTGACGTCTTGACGATATCCCCGTTGCCGAGGACCATCTCAACCCAATTGAGCGTCTCGTTGAAGAAGCCGTGGCGGAACGAGCTGCTCTCGCCCGACGTCCCTGAGAACCCGCCTCCTGCGGTGATGCCAGGAAACTCCATGACGACCGGGGGCACAAGGCCGTACGCCATGGTGGCCTCGACTAGACGATCCATGGGGACATTGGGCTCCACGAGGCAAGTCTGTCGCTTGTCATCGACGGACAGGACGCTCGACAACATGCTGATGTCGACCGTGTTCTGGTTAGACCCGTGGCGGGGCCTGGTGCTGTTTGATGAGCCATGGAATACTCGGTACGACTCGCCGAGCTTGAAGAAGCTGCGGACAACATCTGCAATGTCGTCTACAGCTTGAGAATGGCGTTCCATTGAGGATGTGACTTGAGGTGGATGAGTGATGACTTTCAGCAAGGGAGCAGCGAGGCACAGAGGCCTACTGGGCGGAAGCGAAGTCGATCACTACTCTGCTAATGCACTACAAACGACTTGTTGTGATGGCACACTTAAGCGGGTAAAATTGCTTTTCTTGAGCTCCAGCTAGCCACATGCAAGGGCGTCGATAGTCGGTGACGGATCGCATCTGTGATGATCTTTCTTTGGTATAGGTCTTTCGTTGGGGACAGCCACATCAAGCCACCGCTAGACTCCGTATAGAAAAAGCAGATTGTCGTACATACATGCACTCGTTCAATACCTGCATACACGAGTAATGCACTAAGGGGCGGTGTAGGTATAAGGGAAAGACATTCTCTTTGCGTCTTGATTGGGCGTATTTAGTGCTCCCACACGTACTACGTAGGACACACCCAGCCCTCATCTAGGCTCGTCCAATGCAGTGTCTAGCTTGTTATCGTCGTAAGTGCTCTCATAGTGCCTACTACCCAACGATGCATCTCTTAGGCCGGCCAGCTCGTATCGGGATAAGCCCCCTACAGCGTCACCTTCTCACCAGATCCCTTGGATGAACCGCCACGGCACACGTCTGCAGTATTCCGCCCATGCAGCACCATACTTGTCCGAACACCGCTTCTCGTCACGCATGCATCGATGGACAAGCAGCATCGTCATCCAGATGGCGTAGATCCATACCACGACTCTGGTGCTGCCAACCAACGCGCATGTACTATAGCTCAGCAACAAGTCGCCCACGTAGTTGGCATGTCGCGACCATCCCCACCAGCCACTGCATAGCAGCAAGCTCTTGTGCTCCTTGCCGTCCGAGGTCTTGTAGGAAGCTACTATGTACTCTGCGGGCTTGCCCCAGATGAGGCATTGCCCACCGGAGCGACGGACTTTGTCCTTCTGGTTGTTGGCTGATCGGAACACAGCGTAGCCAGCAAGGCCAATGGCAAAGAAGAGAGCCAGGTAGGCCGCCGAGGCAGATTTAGGGTATATACCAAGGTATTGCCCTTGTATAGTGTATGTCGTGGGCAAGAAGCAGAAGCAGCCCCATGCGAGGTAGAATCCATAGTGGTCATGGGCAATGTCAATAGTTCGCAGGTACCAGGACTCATTGACAAAAAAGTCAACCACGTAGAGTGTTTGAAGGATCGTGATTAGTATCAACGAAGGCTCGACGTACTGCTGGGTCTGATACTGGCATGCCATGTTGGAGATGTCGCTAATCAACCACATATCAGCAACACTTCTAATGGGGAGGAGGTCGCATCCCTACATCAAGGTCCAAGCAACCATGCCTGGTCTACCGTTGCTAAAAAGCTTGAGGTCGAAGTTGTCGCCGAGTCTCGGATTCAACTCGATGCCCATATAAAAGTCATAAAAGGATGATGCTGAGACTCGATTTAGCATCTCGTTGATGAAGACGGTGCACAGAGGAGGGTAACGTACCACTGAACTTTCGATCTTCTGGATGAGTAGGCATCACGTACGCCTTGACAAAGGCAAAAGCCGAGATTAAAATTCCAGCCAGATTCATGGCCCCTATCAAGCTGCTCCAGTTCCGAGGTATGAATCCCGGATCCAAAACTCCGAACCAGCTGAGGCCCGCGTACAGAACATGGGTGAGGATCCATGCCGAAAGACCATTCATCCGGTACGAGAGAAGGTACCCAGCTGGAGTGTACTGGCCGGTTCGCTTCTCGCCTGGCAGGTACCGGAAGAGCAAAGCCTGCAGTCCGACCCAGCAGACCACGGCAAATACGCCCTTGAGGGTGAGCCGAGGGCCATACTTGACGCAGATATTCCAAAAACCTTCCTCCATAGCCGCGGCTCCAAACAAAGCAAACGACCCATCGTATTGAGCGAGTGTGATGAAGACGGATATAGATGTGAGCGGCGCTAGGAAGCAAGGCGATGCTGCAACAAAGGAGCCCAGCCAGGACCTCCCAATGCCAGTGCGGCCCCAAACACTGCTCGTGCCGGGAGATGCAGAATTATTTGCCGTGGTAGTCTGAGATTCGGCTTCCCGCTGTTTTCTTGGTGTGGTGGCGGTAGCTGTTGAAGTCGACACGGACTGACCCTCTGCGTTCCGAGCCATGATAGTCGGTCACTGAGTCTCTGATACGCACTGGCCTCTCAATTGCAGGACGTGAGAAAATCAGCACGAGGTATACCGATACGTTCAGGGCCAGGATTTTAATGCCCTCGTTATCGACAAGCGTCAGCAAAGTCCTGGGCTAGTCAGGCAGAGTGGCGCTCCTCGGAAGAGTCGTGGAACGTGGCTGGCTGCTAATATGAACACGGATTGGCTTTGTGCATTCCGAGACGGCCTGTTTCGTACGAGTCAGCTTGGAGCTGCCTCTTTCTGCATTTCGCTGTCTTACCTACTCATGCAGTGTGTTTTAATATTACAGCCACGTCTCGGGACGACAATGCATCTCGGATGGAAGTAACGTAAAGACTCACGATCACTCGTAAGACTGGACCCCGGTTGTGTTTGGGTAGCTTTACAATGATCATTTCGCGAATCACTGGTCGCAAATAATAGTCACTTTTGAAGAAGGGCCTGCTAGCCTTTAACTTGGAAGACTGTTTGGTGCACTATTTCTGAGGAGACCGCTCTCGACCTTTAAGAGCGTCAGCACTACGGCTAGACTATTGGCAGGCCGGCGGCTTTTGGTGTACGACGTGGCGTTCGGCGTTCAAAACCGTGGCTTTTGATTGATCGGCATGTAGATTACGCGACGGGCTGTTCTACGGTAGTAGAGGCCAGCTATAGCACACTTTGAGACACCAAGATTCCTTTGTTTGGATCGAGACTGCGTCAAGGTTCTTCTGCTTGGGTTGCTCTTCAGCGCCGGCGATAGCTTCACCATGGAGCGAAGTCCTAGTGACAAAAGCCAGGACCCTACCAGTAGTGTCTACATGACTGACGCTCTCCCTCTGGTAGAACGCGTGCAGAAGCCAGTCCCGGCGACTTCGACCACGAACATCTTCTCCAACGAAGTTGAGCCTGTACAGTTGCAGATCCGTGACCTTGGTGTTGAACTCACCACAAAGGCCTCTTGGTCCGGCCCTACCACGTTTCTAAGACGAAGTCCCTCATCAACCAGCCATCAGCGACCCAGGGACCTTCTTCGTTCTGTATCGGCAGACTTCCGGCCGTCCCTCACAGCCATCATCGGGGCTAGCGGATCCGGCAAGACGACTCTCTTGGATGCGCTATCTGGAAGGTTGACAGGTCGGGCTCGGGTAAATCAGGGCACTGCCCTCTTCAATGGCAGGCCTGGGATCGATGGCATCAAGCACGCCTATGTCACCCAGCAAGACGTACTGCTCCCAACGCTCACCGTCAGAGAGACGTTGCGATATGCCGCCGACCTGCGACTTCCACCACCTACAACAGTCCGGGAACGTCACGCCATTGTAGAGGATGTCATCGTCGAGCTGGGATTGCAGAAATGTGCCAATACTAGAATTGGAAACAGCCAGAACCGCGGGTGTTCAGGTGGGGAGAAGCGTCGCGTCAGCATCGGAGTCCAGCTTCTCGCAAACCCTTCTCTGTTATTTCTAGATGAGCCTACGACTGGTCTTGACGCTGCAGGTGCTTTCCAACTCGCGACGACACTTCGCGGAGTATCTCAAAGAGGCCGAGTTGTGATAACGACGATCCACCAGCCTCGGCCGGAGATCTGGTCTTTGTTCGACAATGTCATCGTACTGGCTGATGGAGGTGTCGTGTATTCCGGTCCCGTCTCTGGGTCTCTACAGTGGTTCGAAAAGAATGGCTTTGAGAAGCCTCCCCTTATCAATCCTGCCGACTTCATCATCGATACTTCTGCCATTGACTACCGTGAGTCTCAGTCAGATGACAGGAGCAGAGTTCGCGTCAACGCTCTAAAGTCAGCTTGGCACATGGAAAGTCAGCATCGGTTCCCGCCCTTGTCTGATACAGAATGCCCTCTGCATACGGTATCAACACAGAGGAAAGGAGGCACCCATACGAGCCAGCTCCAACAGTTGCGCGTCTTGACTACCCGAACCGTCAAAGTTACCTACCGTGACCCTTTGGGAATGACAGCGTCCATCACAGAGGCCATACTCATGGGCCTAGCAGTGGGCTACATGTTCTTCGATCTTGGCCGAGACCAGGCTGGCATCAGATCGCGTCAAGGGTGCTTGTACGTGGTTGCGAGTCTTCAAGGCTATCTGGTACTCATATTCGAAACCTACCGGATGACTCTCGACATGCCAGTCTTCGATCGGGAGGCACTAGAACATTGTGTTAGCTCTGCTGCGTTCATTTTATCTCGACGCCTTGCAAGGCTGCCGACCGAGGACCTGCCAGTCCCGGTCCTATTCTCTGTTCTGATCTACTTCATGGTCGGCTTCGACCGTCAAGTCGAGAAATTCTTTGTTTTTTTAATCATTACTATGGTCAATCACTACATGGCCGTACTCTGCGCAACGGCATGTGTAGTCATCAGCAGGAACTTTGCAAGCGCAAGCCTTATCGCGAGTCTGATATACACCCTGCAAAGCATTGCTTCGGGCATGATTGTTCAAGTTGACACCATACCCGTCTATGTGCGATGGACTCGTTGGATCACTTACATGGTATGTTGGATCTAGCTACGCGCTATACAGCTCTCTGACTTGACCAGTTCTACACGTTCAGTGCCTATATCGGAAACGAGTTCCAAGGCAACTTCCACGAATGCCCTTTTCCAGGAGGTCGGACTAATCCCGAATGCGCCCAGTACAGCGGTGAATTTGTGATCAAGTCGCTAGGGTTTCCACAGCATTGGACTGGTCGCGCGATAGCCTGCATGGTGGGATTCGCTGTCTTCTTCGCGTCCTTCTCCATCGTTGGCCTTCAATATCTGAAGCCAACGACCATCGGAAATGCTCGGACTCCTGAACCTCGAAAGGAGCTCTCTCCGAGCATCAACGGAATAAACCAGCGACCTACAGCCGCGATTCGATCTGTTCCAGTTGAGCTTCGGCAATTTGCGGTGACATTGAGAACTAAGAGCCTGAGAAGCATCAAAAAGGGCCCTACGGAAAAAACAATCCTAGAACCGATCGATGCGAAGTTCGAACCGGGTACCCTCAACGTCATTATTGGTCCGTCCGGCAGTGGAAAGTCCTCTCTTCTAAATGCCATGGCGCGAAGGCTTCACAACTCTATCAACACCAAATACCGCCAGTTTGGAAGGATAACATTCGATGGCATAGAGCCATCTGGTATTGCCATGAGTTCCATGTGCTCATATGTTCATCAAGATGGTGAACTACTTTTGCCCGCAATGACTGTTCGAGAGACTCTGCGCTACGCAGCGGCCCTGCGACTGCATCCGTCTATGAATACCAAGGACCGACACCAACGTGCCGAGGAGATGCTGCTCAAGATGGGGTTGAAGAATTGCGCAGACACTCTCATAGGAAACGAATCCTTCAGAGGCATTTCAGGAGGAGAGAAACGCCGGGTATCACTCGCTATCCAGATCTTGACAGATCCCCAAGTTCTTCTGGTCGACGAGCCCACGTCTGGACTCGACGCATTCACGGCCAATTCCATTGTAGAAGTCCTGCAGGACCTAGCCAAGGAGGGCCGGACCATTGTCATGGCAATCCACCAGCCTCGATCAGACTTGTTTTGTTACTTTGGGAACATCCTGCTCCTATCTCAAGGAGGCTCGCCGGTCTACTCTGGATCAGCAAAAGCGATGACGACGTATCTTGGCGAATGCGGCTACGATTGCCCGCCGCACACGAACCCTGCGGATTTCGCTCTAGATATGGTCACGGATCTCCATCAGCGGGACTCCAAGGGAGAACAAGGTCGTCGACGAGTACAGAAATTGACCGAGCTCTGGAGGAAGCATTCATTCACTTCAGACCTAACCCGCAGTGCAGCTGCTGGAGTTCAAGAAAGCCCAGTCGAAACGAGGCCAACTTCTGAGAATCCCCTAGAGATGGCAGGCGACCTTAGTACGGCAGTGCACACAAGAACGACACCTCTACACATCTCTCTCCCACTGCTCATCCGGAGAGCCATCATTAACACCTGTCGACAACCACCACTTCTTCTTTCTCGAATCATGCAATCAAGCGGCGTCGCCATCATCTTTACCCTCTTCTTCGCCAAGCTTGACGATGATTATCTGTCTATACAGACCCGTTTAGGCTTCTTCCAACAGCTGGGTGGATTTTACATTATTGGCATGCTCACGAACGCGGCCATCTATCCCAATGAGCGTGACGTTGCTTACCGAGAAATCGAGGATGGCGCATACAGCGTGGACGCTTTCCTGGCTTCCTACACTATCGTTGAACTCCCCTTCGAGCTCATCAATTCCTTCTTCTTCGGTATCCTTGCAGTGTTTGCTATCGGTCTCCCTCACACCGCGGCCACCTACTTCGTCACTGCCTTCGCCTGCTTCAGCGGATTGTCTTGCGGCGAGAGTCTAGGCATCATGTTTAATACGCTATTCTCTCATACGGGGTTTGCAATCAACCTGATGGGCGTGTTTCTAGCTTTGGCTAATAGCATGGCTGGAGTCCTCTCACTTGATATGCCGTCGCTGTTCAAAGCGCTGAACTATTTGTCGCCAATCCGGTATCAAGTGCGCGGAGTGGCTTACTACTCAATGCGAGGACTGTCATTCAAGTGCAACTTTGATGATGGCTCTTGTCCAATTGCGAATGGTGACGAAGCTCTGAAGCTCTACAAGTTTGACGAAAATCCAGTCATCAGTATTTTGGGGATGGCTGTTTGTGTTGTTATATACCGATTACTGGCTTGGGTTTTGTTAAAGGTAGCTAGAAACATAAAGGCATAATGCGACGACACGAGGGTGCATTTACAAAGACTGCATCATCCTAGGACCTACTTATTGCAAAGGTTTATTCTACCTCTGATAAGAAGGCAGGACGAAACTAGAAATAAACATCCCCGCGTCTTTGGCGTGCCGCTCCTCCATCTTCTTTGTGGTTGTGCTCTACTTTGCATTGTTGTCTGCCTTCTCAGTTACTCGGCGCTGATTGGGGGCGTTGCAATGCTCTCTGAAGCACAGCACGAGTCAAAGGGGACATTGTTGCCATGGCAAATCGAAAATGATAGCGACCAGCATCAACATGCTTTCGAGGTTAACAAGACGGGACAGGATCAGTATAGTTAACTGTTAAATACAAATTTATCTGTTCATCGACTATAGTGCCAAGATGAATAACTCTAAAAACGTGAAGGCTCACGATAAATCACAGGTAGTTATCCTCGATCAATCCTGGAGAACGGTACATAAGGCAGCCCAAATTACGCAGCAACGGAAGTATCGCCAATCCCACGCTAGGAGGGATTGCTTGGACTACTACTTAGTATGAGCCTTCGCACAGTCAAAGAGATGGCGGATACCGAAGGATTGGCCTCGGCACATCATTTCCGAATGAACGGTGAAGTCTTACGGCGGGCACTATAAGATGAAAACGCTGCGGGCCGGTAATTGGCTTGTTGGGGTCGCTGTAAGAAGCAGCTGGAGACAGACCAATAGCCTAGTTCATGGTTTGGAACAGCCATCTGTTGACGGGTAAGCGAAAATTGATGCCACCTTTCGTCTCAGTGCAACCTCTTCCAGATACAAGGTGGATAAAGGCAAGTATATAGACTTTGGGCCCGCTTCCTCCAGCAAAGGGTTTCATACCAGCTCTTTCTACTATCCTATCCCTTATCTGCTGCTCCAACGCATCTCTCTTTTCGAAATCTACATCAATCATGTCTACTCCTCCCCTTTCCCTTTACGGTGCGTCTTTTGTGGTGGCAAAAGACGCCCTCAGTACCTTGGCCAGCATACTAAAGAAGGCCGAGCAATCCCCCAACGCAGCCAATCTTCCATCAGCACGCATCTACGAAGACATGCAGCCCTTGACCTTCCAGGTCTACCGAGCCTGAAATATCGTCAGAACGATGGTCAGCCGCACTCTCGACACCGATCTTTCCGCTGATTGGGGCGATGAAGACTTGGTTACATTTGACGACATGCAATCCCGCATTGCTCGTGCTCAGGAGCTCCTGAGAAGTGCGGATGAGCAAGCTGTCAATGAGCGGGGCAATGGGACTATTTCTTTGTCTACAAATGCGTTCGGGACCGTTGAGCTTTCTACTCATGCCTGGATCACTTCGCATAGCTTGCCCTACATGTTCTTTTTTATTGTTACGGCGTATGCCATTATCAGGAAAGAGGGGGTTTCGATAGGCATGCGGGACTATCTTGAGCCCTTCAATGCCACTCTCAAAAAGGGAACGGAAGATAAGGTGCAGTCTACATTCACAAAGGTAGCTTTTTGCTGAAGTCGAGGGGTATGCAAGTGAAGTAGTTCGTTGATATATCCTAGGAATATAGCAGTGGTATTTACACAAGCAGTCCGATATCTATTAACCTAAAAACATTATAATGCGAGACTATTCATTGCGGATGAGACTAGATTTCACCATTCTTCTCGATTTACGTCTTTTGTAAAGGGAAATTGCTTGCGTGAACATGTTTCATTAACACAACACCAAGATCATGGATTCTCATGCCGTACTGTTAGTGGGTGACCACCTATTATGAGAGATATGACCTGCCCAAGAGTAAGGTCCCTTACCTTTTGGTGTGGCGGTCATTGACACCTACACTCCGCCCGGGGCTTGGTTGCCGCATTGCCTCTTACGTCCTCACTACCCTCAGCCGTACAGCATGGTTTGATGAATCCCGTGGCCAGAAACCCACGTAAACTGAGATGGAGACGTGGAGTAGTTTTGTCATTACACCCTCAACCTCCGACCGTCAGCGGGTTATATCAGTCACTACACTGGCGAATGCATATACTCTCCTGGCTGCTTGGGATAGCTTTCCTGCTTCTTGAGTACTCGGCCGGCGTTCCTTCTGGGGCAAACTAGTTGGGCGGAACCAAAGCAGCCAAGTGGTACACCCTCAGACGCCAGATAAGCTCTCACACTCAGAATTCTCGACGTAGTAGTTCCCTAGGGCTTTACAGGATCCTGAAGCTGCAGCCTCGGCACAGCTCTCAGCCTGCACCTACAAACCCCCACGAACCGCGCAAACGATGATCCGGCTATACCAACTTGATTCGCAAAGACCAGCACCACGGGCGCCAGCAAGTCGACGCTGTCGCGGAGCCCCGGAAAGGACATGGCCGACATCGCACTTTCCGAGAAGTCCTTTTCGATTCACATCTCTCAAGCCACGGGAAGATCCCCCTGCGGATGCCAAGAGTCTGTTGAACTACATCAAGACGGTGGGAGGTGAAGAGGGCATCATGCTCAAGCCCGTCGTGGAAGCTGTACAGGCGTCTTTCGGCCTGATAGACCCTGACGTGACCAGCGATAGTTCATGCGAGAGGAATCTCTGAGGGCTTAGGGACGCAAACGACACGTTCAGGACGCTACAAAAGGCTGCCCATATGCAGAACTAAGCTTCTTGTATCATGTATCGTAATCCTCCTAGAACACCCGAGTCCACGACCTTACTCGACGTCGCTTTGACACACTTTTAAGGCTCTATCTCCTACTGGGGCGTCTCGCGAGCGCCCATTACCGAGACACATCTCCCCTGCCCTGGCTCCGATACCGACCTCCAAGCCAAGATGGTTTGCTTTTGCATCACCGCATCACCCTTGACGACGAAACTACCACACCATTAAGCCATCGAGCACCTCAAGCCCACCAACCACAAGTCCATCAACCACACCGACTACCATAACCTTCGGCATCAAGACTAAGAATCCCGACGGCTCGACAGCGGAGGCCAAGAGGCAGTGGTCAGTCTGGATGTCGATCTTGTCTTGTTATAAACGTGTAGCTGCAGTAACATGGTTTGGCTATGTATCTAAGCAACGACAATCTTTTGGAAATGGACAGAGAATACTGCCTTGCTACTTATTAGTTCAAATGGGTAATGTGATTACATAAATTAACAATATATATTGTACAAGACGCCATAAACGAGATCATGGCCGGAAAAGGATGCGGGCGGGTGCTGGACTCAATGTACTCGTTCTCCCAATAATACCCAAGAAGTCCATAAGTTGATTGCCAAGAACCTGCACCATTGCGGTTCACAAATCTCAAACTCCAGTCCTTGCATGTAATGCCAAGGCCCACCTAGCATTACATCCCCTGCTTTACATAAAGGGCGCATCAAGACCCCAAAATAATCGGTCCCAGTCAAGATTCTCCAGATCCATTCTATATGTGTTCCTGCCCAATTCCTCTCCTGTAGGCTGAGCCTCTGACAAGTTCGCGCTATGTTCCTGTCCATCATCCTTGCATGAACTCGGCCGTAGTGGTATACTGTGCTGTTCGCCGTACGTGTGCATCGACTGTTGGCTGCTCCCGCCAGCCGTGGGGAAGGGGATCCTGTTCTTCTCCATGACCTGCTTCAGAACCTCCATGCCCTTGGCCACAGGGCTAGACTCCCTCTGAGCATCCTCCATAAGCCCCCAGGCATGCTTGACTTCCTGCTCTCGGACCGTCCTCTCCGCCGTGTCCGTTGTCAGGAAAAGGTCGAAAAGAAGTACAATAATGGCCAAGAAGACGCTATGGATGACCACGCCCAGCCGTAGCCTTGTCGACGCGAAAAATACATCTCCCTTTTCGAGCTGGCTTTCCGTCTTGATGATGAGCCGTGCAATCCGGAGGCATACGTCGCGGGAGTGTGCGTACGCAGGGTCGACCGTGGCGCGTGCAAGGTACGGCAGGTGAAGCTTGCAACGCTGGCCGTAGATGAAGAGGTTGAGAAGGTGCTGGTGGATTCTGATGCTTGGAGAGCGGCGAGGGTCGTCGAGCGGGAGCTCGCCTAGCTCTCGCGTCTCCATTGCGAAGAAGGACGGGACCTCTCGGAGAAGGTAGCAGTCGATTGCTGCGTCGATCTGGAGGACAACGTCGTACGGCACAGCATGTGAATAGGCCTTGGCAAGAGGCATTCGGTCGGTGAAGACTCGGAATACTTCGATCAAGCGAATGCGTTGCAGGAAATAGGACATGGTTGTTGGCTGATCTGGCGGCGCAGCGATAATCTCGCCTTCCTCGGTGAGATCTTCATCGTTGATATTGAGGGGCTTTCTAACCACCATATGCTCTGGATTGATAAAGTAGGTACCCTCTTGCGGGCCGGGAAAGCGAGCAAGCATCCTGATTTACCGGGTCAGTATTACTCAGTGCACGATGCAGGGGCTGCGAGGACGCGCGTACCAATCTATCCCAACGAGATACCACCATACCCTCCTCCCAACTTCAGTATTCACCCTAGTCCAAGGGACACTCCTCTGCGAAGTGGGGTCTCTAGTAGGGTGATCTAGACGGTGCAGCCCCAACTCGCGGCACATCACCATGGCCTTGTAAAATATTGACCGCGCTCGTGGCGAGATGCCTTCAAGGTTCAAAAGGAAGATGGTCAGGATGGCAAGCCCCTGTGCACATTCCAGGGTATTATCGCCGCTCCGCTGACAGATATCGAGAAGATGGAATGCTGAGTTGACCCAAGCTCCTGTTTGTGAGTTGGCTTCTCTGAAATCCGAGAACAGCTTCTTCTCGTCGTCGTGGGCTGTCCATGAGTAGGTGACCTCGGCGCAGATTGCTAGTATAAGAACCACCGAGCCTACGGGCACTTGGATACCCATCTTCATACAATCGTACAGGTCGGTCACCAGCTTCCTCAAGGAAGGGGCATGGATGAGGTGGTGGATGGAGCTGATGTCAGTGATGTATTTCTGGACTACAGCCTCGGCCTCGTCACGGTTGGGGAGCCAAATACATCTCGTGGGTTCTGCTGATAACAGAGGCGAGGAAACATTGGGGCTTGGCAACATGTAAGACGACAGTTGCCCTATGAGGCGGATGGGACATGGGCGGAAGATGGTGTTGTCTGAGAAAACCGAGACCTGATTGATCGCCATGGAAGTCAGCCGGTTGCGTGATTGCGTCAGGTGCAAGTATTGGAGTATTGGTGGGTGCATAATGAACTGGAACTCACGGTTGGCGTTGGCGAGAAGCACGATTGCTCCAGAAACAATGCATCGTTGGTGAGGTTCTGCACCTTGAGGGGGAGTGGCTGTTGGGAAGCCGCGGGGAGATGACTAGCAGCAGCAGCGGGCTGGAGGGCAGGCGGCTGCGTCCCGGGCTCCAGCTCGAGCTGCTTGCTCAAGCCTTGCAGGAGAGCCTCCAGCCTGCCAAGACGGCTCTGGAGCTCCGCGTCCCCGGAGGCGGCAGCAGCAGTGTGAGGAGCCGGCGGCGCATTCTTGACAGCGGACGGCCGGAGGGCTGGATGATGAGGAAGATGATGGCCTTGCTGTGGCTCAGGGCACGAGAGTCCGCGGGCTGTGCAGTTGGAGCAGGGGAACTCGCGATTGCACCGGAGCTTTCGCGCGCGGCAGAAGTGGCACGAGATCTGGCGCTTGCGAGGCTGACGACCCATTTTCTTGCTTCCAGCCCAAGGACAGACAGACAGACGGACGGAGAGACGGGCAGACAGACGGTTCTGGAAAGTGTTTGTGACTGCAGGAGGACTGAGTGGTTGGTCGGCGGGAGGCTCACAGAGAGGAATGTCCGCGGAGGCGGGTGATCGGCCTCCGAAGACTTGGTACAACAATACAACAAGTTACTTAGTAAGTTAGTCTCGTAAGTACGGAGTACGCTAGCCAAGGGCGGAGAAACCACAGCGCATCACCCCCGTGCGTACGGCGAGGCAGACCGGGCCATTTATCTATTAGATAATAAACGTCCATCTTGGAGATATCGGTCTTAGAGACACGGTCCGGTAAAGCCGCCGTGACGACAAGACTTGACACATGTCATGTCATCACGCCACATGACAGTAATCACCAATTATGAGATGAAGGTCTCATCTTGAATCTCAAAGCTGCACCTCAAGTCTTGGCTAAGTGGAGATGCGGTCGGTGCGTAACAGACGGACCCGGCTAAAGCGGACGGCCAGTGGTGCAAAAGTCCGCGGACTTTGGAGATGTCCGCGGCTTCGGCCATTGGAAACCATCCATTGCCGTCCCGAGCAAGCAAGAAGGGACCTGTAATATCATCACTGTTTCTCCATCTCCCCCAGGCCACCTTTTCCAGGGTCCTGGACCTTCTTGACCCAAGTCTTGCATGTACTCCCACTTATATACCTAGTCTGCCCTGAAAGGAGCGACATTCTGAGTAAAGTATTTGTATTCCTTGCCTGTATAACTGCTGCAACGTTTTGCTTTAAAACAGAAGAAGTGTGGCGCAGCAGTTGATCCAGGTCTAGATGAGCCGTTTGCTTGTTCAGGGTAGATCAATACCTATAGATAAAAGATAAAGCTGTTACTCGTAGTGTCTCCAATGTTTGCGTCATTTAACCCCGCCCTCGATGGCAATCCTGCTCATTGGAAACTCCTCAAACCGACAGCCATTCTACATAGTACAACGCTCTTTATACCCTACGTCATTCCGTCTATTGGAGGCGCAGAGCTAGACAATGCAACATCAACCTGAGGTCACGGTGGAGCCTGATGACTTCGACGCCGGCGACTCTGCCATCGGCGGCACCGAGGTACGCATCTTCGTCAATTCTGCCCAGCCGCACTCGTCTGTATCCGCCTGACCCGACCACCCTAATCATAGGACGCGGAACCGTCGACAGCTAGCTTGAATAGCTCTATTCTCGACTACAGGAAGGAGAATGGGAGGACCTATCACAGGTTCCACGATGGACGTCAGTCCTCTCTCCCACCCACATATCGACGCCTGGGCAAGTTGTGAGCTAACCCTAGACTCAGAATACCACTTTCCCAACGACGAGTCTGAGAATGAGCGGCTAGATCTGCAACACCACATATTCTATCTCACATTCGCTGGAAAGCTGGGCCTTGCCCCACCAAACGAGCCCGGCTCCAAGGTCGGCCGTGTGCTAGATCTTGGCACTGGCACCGGCATCTGGGCTATGGACTTTGGAGAGGCGCACCCTGAAGCCGAGGTAAGACATCCTCCTTGAATCGATCGAGGAGGCCCATCTGACATATGAGTACCATAGGTAATCGGCATTGACCTCTCCCCAAGTCAGCATCAATTGTACGTGAAGCCCTGGTTCGTTCTACTGCATGGACTCGCGATTGACTAACTCTCTACCTAGTGTCCCCCCCAATGTTCGATTCGAAGTCGATGATTTTGAAGACGAGTGGACGTATTCGCGGCCATTCCACTACATCCACAGCCGCATGAATAACTCTAGCATATCAAACTGGGAGGAGTACATTCGTAAATCATTCGAGTAAGCATTCTCCTCCAAAGCCGGCACTGTGTTCTCACTGTTCCCCCGTAAGCCACTTGGTTCCAGGCGGCTACGTCGAGTTCCAGGAATTCAACCTCCCTCGATCTGACGATGGCACCCTCACCCCAAACCACGCTCTCCGCCGCGCGATGCAGCACCTCGGCGAAGCAGCCGCCAAGCTCAACCACTCCTTCATCGACCTCAATGCCATCAAACCCATGCTAGAGAGGGCCGGCTTCCAGGACGTCCGTGAGCACCGCTACAAATGGCCGTCCAACACCTGGCCACGTGATGTCAGGTTCAAGGAGCTGGGCGCCTGGAATCACCAGAACATTGTCACGGGTCTGCAAGGCTTTCTGATGGCGGCACTGACGCGGGGGTTTGGGTGGAAGGCCCAAGACGTAGACGTTCTTGCTGCAGAAGCGAAGAGAGATATGCGTGATAGGAGTGTGCATGCTTATTGGCCCATGATTGTGGTTACAGGGAGGAAACCTGACGACAAACCGATTGAGGCAACTACAGAGGTACGATGAGGATTGATGGGGGCCACAAGAACAAACATTTATATAGAGTCAGATTGCGAGGGTATGATTGATACACCTGTTAAACTGCTTCAGCAGGTTGCTCGTTACTCGTTACATATGAGTGATAAAGAATATATGCGTTTTTATAATGCTTATTCAAAATAAGTTGCTGAGAACTGAAATAGATGAGGAATAAATAGAGTAAACTTTGCCACTGGAGTATTCTTTAAACCTATTTAGCAAACTGACTATATTGGGGATAAATCAGTCTGTCATACTTGACTCGTATATCTCGATACATATAAATCACTAGAAAATGTGCTAACATTTCTTCGTCTTCGCATCCTGGCTGTTCTATTTACCTCTTGATTATCTTTCTCATTGTTGCTTAACTTTCCCAAAGTACCGTTTTGCTCTCTACCTCGTTATCCAATTTTTTCCTTTCTGCCTTAATCCTCCTCTTTATACCTCCTTTACTTCACTTCCTCATTCTCCTTTTGCTTTTCGTCCATATCCCAGAGGACCTTGCTAGACTCGACATCGGAGCTGTTCTTCCGTCTCAAACCATGCATCTCCACTTCCAAATGGTCTTCCTTCATTTTCGCTGTACCTTGCCTGGGCTTGGAAGCTTTTCCTGAATCTTGCATCTGGGCGCATGAGCTCTGTCAGCTTTCTGTCGACGGCCTCCTCAAGATTCCTGTCAATAATTTGCAGGGCTTGGATCCGAGGCAAAGACCAGGGACGTCCTACCCGCGTGGCAGTTGCTGGGTCTGCAGCGCGGGGAACACCATGATGCAGCAGATCGGTTGTGTTAAAGATCTTCATGAATAAGTCAACATTAAATGTAAGTAAGTCTGTGCGTCAGGCTGACAACTCCTGCCAATGGCCCCAGGTCGGGATGTGCAAAGTCGGAGAAGGTTCTTCCAATCATTCGGCATCACATTGCATGACCTATTGCAATGCAAAACTGATTAATCTACTCATTCATTGAACACCCTTGACCAGTCTTGCTTCTTGAGGTAGTCCTGCACAGTACTCAGAGACGGGGGTGTTTCCAACTAGATCAAAGCATTAATGACCACTTCAGATATTAGTAATGGAGACAGAACTTACATCACGAGGATGGATAACACTCGGGTCATCTCTGCCCTCATATCCAAACTCGCCGAAATACGCAAAGTTATCCTCAAGCTCCGACTTCAGCTCATCTGGAAGACGCTGATCGAATTGACCCTTGGGCAAGGTCACGGGCTCGGCTTTCAACCCAGTAGCCTTTGTAAAGGCCTCGGTGAGCTCTCGCAGCGTGAGCCATTCTCGGTAGCCAATGAGGTTCTTTCCGGCTCGCTCTGAAAGTACGAGAGCTTTGACAAGCGCCCCGGAATCCTCTTCGGCGGCGATCAATGGGAGCTTGACGTCTGGGTCTACAGACCCGACAAACTGGACAAGGCCATCCGCGTTCTAGAAGGTCTTAGCTGTGTCTATGTCAACAGGGAATCCATTCCTACCTTGACGGGCGTGTTAAAGGGGCTAACGACCCAGTTGCTCAGAAAGAGCCCTGCTTGATAGATGCTTGTCTTTTCCCATAGGTCGGGATATGTCTCCCTCACGTATTCTGTTGCCCTTGCCTTCGAGTCGAAATGGTACACGTGCGTGTACTTTCCTTTGGACCACTTCGTTGCATACGAAAGTGAAGAGAGTATGAAGCGCTGCAGGGTTGGAACCTTGGCAGCCGCATCAATGACATTCTTGAGCTGCTGTGTCTCGTGCTCGCCCGCCCAGACATTCAACGGCTGACCTGGCTTCGCTTTTTCCCTGTTGGCAGGGTCACCGTACAAGCCCCAAAAGTCGCTGACGGCGAAGATGGCATCGGCGCCCTCAAATGCTGCCGAGAGCGTGGCGGGCGTGTCGATATCGGCTTGGACAACCTCAGCCCCTCGAGCTGCCAAAGCCTGGGCCTTAGGACTGGACGGGTTTCGAGTGAGAGCGCGAACCTGCCAGCCTGGCTCCTCGAGGAACGAGGTGACGACGGAGCCGCCCTGGTTGCCAGTGGAGCCAAGAACGACAATGAGTTTGGATGAAGACATGACGGAGTACCCGATTGTGTGGGTTCATGAAATAGGAAGTTGGATGTAGAAATATGTGAAGGGTGGGCCCCCTCCTTATATCCTTCGCCTGCTGCCGGGAACTTTGTCACAGATGGAGGGGGGAAGGTTTGATGCAACCATTAATTTGTAAGCCAATGAATATGGCGAGCGAAGGATGAGCCCATACTTGTGGATCAAAGTGTCATTCCAAGCACGTCTTAATCTGAGTGCTAATGGGCTGTATAATATGTCTACTTCGTACTCGGGCTGTAAGCCCGCCCTTCTCTTGACGCTACCATGTCTTTATTCGCGTCATCCTAGCCCCTCCTGTGCTCTCCTGACCCCGCACTCGCAGGTTCGGCTGAAGTGTTCACCGTCGGGGGAAATTTGTCCCGACTGGGCTTAATAATGCCCTTGGGTTGATCTCTTTGGCTACGTATCGCGCCCTTTAGCGTCGAGACAGTGGCGCAACGGGCTCTTGTGGCTGGCTACGAGTACGGTGGACATACGATTCATCCTGGAGAGCTGCCAACTTGCTCTAGGGGAGACGCATATATAGAAAGCAGCCAGTGTCCCTGGCTAATCACATGGAAAGCTATCATGTACACTCGGAAGCGGACTTTGATGACTTGTTGAATGCACAGGAGATTGGGCACTTGAGGAACAATAGCCAGTGTTCACTCGATTCTATAATGCGTCTGAACGTTCCTGTCTGGGAGGTACAGCCCACTCCTGGGTCTAGGTATTGGTGCTGGAGGTGACATATTTCTAGTCCTCTAGGATCTTTGAGGTTTATTGACACTTTTCCTTTGTCCTCTGACGGGAGTCTGACCCTGGGTGCGACTGGTGAGCATCTCCCGGTCCTAGGCGGAATCGTCACCGCGCGTTAAACTGGGAGCGATTGGCGCAGCCTTCCCCGTGTCACCCATTATACCATCATGAGACTCGGTCCGGGAGCTATCTGACCCAATCAACAGAGTCCGGCCGTTGAACAAGATTTAGGACTGTGTCTGGGTTGGTTGACAATCCAGACAGTGTAGTATTTTGTTTTCGTTCATACATCGAATCTCCACTAGACTTGATTATTCCCAATAATTCTCATAACCCCTCTCACACTGCCCGGCTTTGCACCCTTCGCATAAATCTCTCTGGTGTGGGCCTTTACTTTCACCAGAGAACGCAGGTGGCTCCAACTTGATATCACACCACTTTTTGAGACGGTATGCAATCCTGTCTGCATAGGATCCATCGAGTCTAGGTCGACTAAGGCTCTTACATTCCTGGCAGCGTTGATGATAGACCCTTGCGTTGTATTCTGCCCCGGCGTACATGCGGATCGTGACGGGGATTTTCTTGCTTGACCATCCACTCTTGGGACATGAACGGTTGCGGCACTCGAACCGGCCCATGACATTGGTGTTATACTTCTCCGTCCAATGTTCGTCGTCGCTCTCGCGAAAGTCAAAATAGAGATCGTCTTCGAGCAACAGGTTTGACACATCGTCGTGCAAGGATGGGTACATGGACCAGCTTTGGACTGGCTTCGACTTCCGACGCGCCATGGGGTAAGGTAAAGGCCGGTCTCTTGATGGTGGAAAGATGTGTAAAGACAAAGAGCCGGCTTCGGGAGTGTTGAGATGGAGAAAGATCAAGCCCAGCCGTATTGCGAAGGTAGATAGCTTGTGTGATAGAACTGAACGGACGGGAGGGGCATAAAAAGACAAGGTCATGAAATATGGGAGAACAGGGCGGGGGGTTGTTTTGGCTGCGCCGCTTTCTACCTGGGTTGGTTGTTTATTGCCAAGTATAGAACGACGGCCGGCCACAGCCACATGACCGCTGTTGGTTAAACACATCAAGGGTAAAGCGTTTGCCTAATGCAAGGAGACCACCAACAAGTAGTTTCATAATGGCAATGTCACTTGGTTCTCGTCTACGGAGGCTACATGATGCTATCTTGATTGTTGTAATCGGCTATTGTAGGGAGCACATCCTAGATATCAAGAAGGACTTTCATGCTTTCCGCTCTTTACGCTCATTCCAGGTTACAATTGCGCATTTTTATGAAGATCGCACTCGATTGCGCTCAATGAGTTGGTACACACCCAACCATGCGCAGACCCCATGTGGGAGGCCTACCACGCGGGTATTTCATGCAGGAGACCTACCATAGGACGAAGGCACCTGTGATGTGATCGTTCGCCCCCACACGGCTTGTCTCGGTGCAAACATCTACTATCAGCCCAAGGTCTGTGACACTAAGGCCTTTTTATACACAGACGAAACCGCAGTATCCACATGAGGGTCGAACTAATGCTATGTAGCCGGGCTGGCAGCATAGCCAGCAGTCATTGCGGCTTTCAACGTTAGACGCTATCAGTAAGACAATGTCTCGACCAGCCTAGACACCAACACCAACCCGAGAGGCTAGAAAAATAGGTTGAAAATGAAAGCGGCGGCTTCCAGGGCGAGATATCGTAAGAAGGGAAATATCAATAAAATATATCAAGATATTGCGCTTCTAATTGTAAAGAATTCAAGGTGTTGGGGAAAACAGATGCCGCGACAGCTTGGTCAGTCAAGTCAAAGGGGGCCAAAAATGAGTGGGCAAAAAGCATATCAATCAATAGGAGGGAAAAGCATGCCGTGCTCACTAGGCTGGGAAGGCGGCCGCCTGAAATGGGCACCCTAGCTAGTACCCAGTCCTACTGTCATTCAGCTGTGAAAGTCCACTATCGCCAACACAATGTCAGGGAGAAGCTTGCTGTTGCTGTGTTGGGCCTACAAGGACTACTGGGGTCATATATGTAAATGATCTACGGGCTAATAAATACCTTGCCGTTGTTGCCGCAGTGGCCCTAGGATCCCCCTATCTACGTAGGCTGGATGCCCAGGAATGCATGTGCGTGGTGCGTGGAGAAACAAATAGAGAAGCGCCTCATGGACGAAGAATCACGGAAACACAGTCTTTGCGATAATACAGTCTCCTAGACCTAAGCGAATGTTTGTCGCCCTTGTTTTCTGGGACATTCTTGTAAACTTCAAGACATCTGCAACTTAGCTCAAGAACTTCTCCTTCTGCTTCTGAAGCAGGTAGTAATACTGCTCCATCGACGTGGTCTTGGTAGGCTCCCTCTCACCCTCGTATGTGCCCTTTCCATGGCCATCGAAATGGAGCTTCCAGGCTAGCAGAAAGTTAGGATCTGAGATGCGAACAAATATACAAGGAAGAGAGGGCAAACTTACTACTAGCATCAAAGCCGAGGTAGGACCAGCTGTCGTTGAGATAGGCCTTCTCGGAGCCGACGCGGATCGTCTTGACCAGGCCCATCTGGCCCGGCGCGGGACGAAGCTTGTTGAGATCGGCTACGAGCTTCACCAGGCCCGTCATGAAGGCGAGTGCCACGTCCTTGGCAATGCACTCGTGCTGGCCGTAGCTGAAGGCGGTCAGGGCATCCGTCTTGCGGTTCGCATCAAACTTGTCGGCGTTTGTGACCTCGGAGGGGTTGCGGCCAGCCTCGCCCTTGAAACAAAGTTAGAACATGCCACGTAATTATCGCTTCAGAGACAGGGGAGGGGGCTGGAGACTTACAAGCATCATGACGACAAGATTGCCCGGCTGGATCGACTTGCCCTCGAGCTCAGCTGGCTGGGTCGCGACACGCACGTTGCGCTGCGTGCTCGTGAGACGCTGAGCCTCCCGGACGTAGGCATGCAGCGCAGCATCGTCGCCCTTCTTGGCGAGGGTCTGGACCTCGGCCCAGATGGAGGCGTTGTCCGGGCGGAGGAAGTACTCCATGACTTCGTAGAACTAGGGCACGGGGTTAGCATCGCACACTGCTTCAAGGGGCAAAGTCCAAGCGCGAAGCACTCACCGACGTGACGGGGACGCCAATGCCGCCAAAGGCCGTGAGCCACAGGTCGTCGACGACGTGCTCGGCCGAGCTGTTCTGGGCCAGCATCTCCTCGACCAGCTTGAGGCCGCACGAGCGCAGAGAGTTCTTCTTCAGGTGCGCCTTGCGGGTGACCACGTTGGACACGGCGGACACGATGCCGAAGCCCAAACCGCGGCTGAGGGAGACCTCGTCGACGAGCTTGCGGGTCGAGTCGATGATGGCCTTGGCGCCCTCCTGCGCGCGACGGCGACGGTTCCACGCCTGGCCGGGGTCGTTGTTGTTGACGCCCCAGATGCGGATGTCGAGGAGGTACCGGTAGAGCGCGGCGCTGCCGAGCGTGCCGTTGGGGTTCTCGTCGCTGTTCAGGTCGAAGTAGAAGAGGTCGGCGAGCAGCCTGGCGTTCAGGGGGATGGCGACGTCGCGGATCAGGTCGATCTGGTTGAGGCCCTCCTGCAGCGTGAAGGTCTCCTTCTTGATCAGCTCGGCCCCGACGCGCTCGACGAACTCGTGCACGGCATTGTGCAGGTTGGGGACCTTGCCCATGGCCTTCATCATGTTGGAGCGGTGCTCGTAGTTGCGCGGCTCGTCGCCCGCCAGCATGAACCAGCCCAGGTCCTTCTTGCCCGGGAACAAGGCGTTGATGGCCTTGAGCCAGGGCACGACGAACTTCTTGGGGTTGTCGAGCGCCTCCTTGATGGCCTTGGCCGTGAAGACCACGACGGGCTTCGGCGGCGCCTTGGGGTCGTCCAGCGTGTACTGGTCGAAGGTGCCGAGCTCGCGGGCGATGGCCTCGTTGGCCTTCTTGGTGTACATGGGCTGCATGACGGCGACCGAGTTGAACGGGAACCAGCCGGGGATGCCACGCTGGATGAGCTTGTAGAACATCGACCCTCCCAGGGTCTTGTAGTCCTGCTGCACCTCGTTGTAGCCCCAGCTGGTCAGGTTCGAGACGGTGTAGTCGAGCGTGTTGAACCGGTCGGAGCGCACGAGGGTGACGGCGTCGGAGAGCACGGCTCGGCCGACCGAGTACGTGGGACAGATGCCGCAGCCGGCGTTGCGGACGGGCTTGATGCTCTCGACCATGAGGCCCGGGTACAGCTCCACCATGTCGGGATCCGTGTACAGCCGCTCGAGGATGTTGGCAATGTCCGGGTCCGAGTTGATGTCCTTGAAGGTCTCGTACCGCTTGAGCCCGAAGAACTCGCGGAACTCGTTGAGCGACGAGACCTGCCACTTGCGGGCCTGGTTGATGCCGAGGATCTCGACGATCTTGAGCGCCTTGGGGACCATGCGGGCGCCGAACGTGCCGGCGGGGTCGTCCATGGACTCCTTGAGGATGCGAGCGAGGTCCTCGTCCTTGAAGGTGCCGTCGGGCTGGCGCTCCAGGCCGTCGAAGGTGCGGACGCTGGGGTCCTTGGGCGTGCTCTGCTCAAAGGACTGCAGGGCCTGGCCGAGCTCCGTCCAGCTGACGTTGGCCAGGTCGTCGGGGGTGCGGCCGGGGAAGAGCTTGAGGAAGAAGTTGTTGATCCACCGCTCGTCCTTCTTGGAGATGCACGAGTGGAAGCGGTACAGCAGGTTGAACTCGACGCTGACCTGGTTGCCGATGCCGCGGGGCACGCCCTCGTCGTCGAACTGCTTGCCGATCTCGACGCGCGGGTCCAGTGTCCAGTCGCTCTTGGAGTGGTGCGTGTTGGTGATGCCCCGCAGGTAGTCGTGCAGGCAGATGTTGACGTACAGGCCGCCGACGATCAGACGCGCCGTGTTGAAGAGGTCGTGGTCCTGCTTGGCCACGGCCTTGGCCTTGTCCTCGAGGCTGGGGCTGGGCCCGCACGCCAGCGAGAAGCGGCCGTTCTCGTTGATCTTGAGCAGGATGTCGCAGACGTAGTTGTGGAAGCGGCTGTAGAGGACCAGAAGCACGTTGACGCCCGCGGGCTGCCCGAGGAGGCGCTTCTCGTGGAACGTGTCGGGCTTCAGCTTGCCCTCCTTCATGGTGCGGATCTCCAGCTGGTCGCGGAGAGACGAGCCGTACAGGGGCGCCAGGTCGAGGTACGACGACGTGTCGGACTTGTTCATGTCCGTGCGGTTCGTGCGGAAGATGTCGTGGATGATGATGGACGCGTGGTAGAAGAGCATCGACGAGATGCCGGCCGGGTTCTCCTTGAAGCTCGTGTCGCTGCGAGCCATCAGGAGGTCGAAGAGCAGGCCGGGGTCCGGCTTGACGCCGTGCAGGCGCTTCTTGGTCTGCACCGTCTTGGCGTAGGGCGTGCCCGCCTTGCCCAGGTTGGGGGCGAGGATGTTGTTGAAGCTTCCGTCAGGCATGCGGTACTGATGGTAGCCGTCGGGCGCCTGCGGGATCTTCTCACGCAAGATGATGTCGCTGTCCGGGGCCTTGAACTCGATGGTATCGGCAGGCTTGACACTCTGGGCGGACGAGGCATTCGGGTCGACGACGTCAAACTTGACATCGCCGCCGACGTAGCTCAATGGCGGATGCTGGAGAGTGTCCCAGAGCTTGTCCAGGAGCTTGTTGGTGATCTGGGTTCTGGCCTCGGACCCGGAAGGCAGCGAGGTAAGAATGCCAATCAACAGCTCCGTCGTGCTGCTTCTCGTTAGAGCTGCTCAGTCTCGTCTTGGACAGCGAGTTGCACTTACCCCTTCTTATCGTCGAGAGGCTGCCCCTTCTGCAGCAGCTCCTTGATGAGGCCTACGATCTCGGGCGCAGTCACCTGGCCTCTGAGGCCGGAATAGTCTTTCAAGAGATCTGCAGCAAGCTTCGTAGGGTCGTCCAGGAGGCTACCGGATGACTTTCGTCCATCTCCGTATGACTCACCGGCCTGATACTTTTCGTTGACGGACATGATTGTGCCTGGTGGCTAGTAGTATGTGTGTGTGTGGAAAGGGCCCGGCAGAGAGCATGTAGAAGCAGAGAGCTGATTGAAGTTCCAATGGCACCGCCTCTCTGACACGCCCATTTATACGAGAGGTGGGATCGACCTGCGAGCTTCTCTGCTGACCTATCCACAGAGAAACACAGGAATCCCCTCCATTCGCAGCACCATCCACAACTCGGTGGCGTAGATCTGCCGCTCTTCACATGCTCACAGACCGCCACTCACAAGCGTAGAGCTGAAAATCTGCAGAGTTGCAAGAGAACGGATACAGACGGCTCGCAGATGGACCAATCGATGAGTTGAGGGAGGCTGCACGACAGGAGGCTGGGAGTTTCCCATGCTGTTGATCGAGTCTGGCAGTTACGCAAGTCGCTGCAGACGGCTCGTTCTGGCCGCACGATGGCCTCCTCGGAGTTTCCCATGCTGGCGATCGAGCCTGGCCATTGCGCGAGTTGATGCAGAACGGCTCGGTCTGGCTGCACGATGCAATAGGACTGTCATCACCTGGCGCGTCATTGGCAGAGGCTATCGGCCAAGACGTGGCCGCATACGCTCGGGCGGCCGGCGTTTGCCGCATTCCAAGACACTTCATGCTGTGAGCCCAGGCTTTGTTTATCAGAAACCTTGCCACAGGGTTCCCCTCAATACATTGAGTACATGCTATCTATCAGTTGTTGCGATGGCGAAGTGGACGAGAAAAGACAGTCGCTGCCGTGTTTGTTTGCGGGTCCTTGGTGAACTTGGCACGGTTTGATAGATTGTGTTACCGCTGAGTTGAAGCCTTCTCCAGCCGCCTTCTCAGCCGTCATTTCAGCGAAAGCGGGCAGGCAAGCGTCGGACCTGTGGCTGCCTGAACTTCAGACACGGAATACGCGAGCTGCAGCGAGACGGAACCTCTGCCGTCTCTGCATTATCTCTGCCGACCCCTTGCACCCTTTATCAGCCTCTTCATGCCTGTCTCACCATGAACGGGCTCTCCGCAAAAGCAAGCAGGTTAAATCGAAAGAATATGACTGGCGCTCCCGTCCCGTCCCGTGCCACTAATGCCGTAGATCTGTCTTGGCAGCCATAACGGGGTAGCTGCCTGGTTTGTGGCTACCTGAAGCTTCTTTGATACGGTGAGAATGGCATGGAGATGCGGTGTGCGTATCACTCTGTCATACCTCGAAAAGTGCTGAAATATTGATGCCCGTCTGACCACCATGCCCAATGCAGATGTGATTGGCGCCGTGGTCTCTGATTGGCGCTGCGGCCTCATGTTTCCCAGAGTCAATGACGTTCTGGGGAGCTCAGGAATGATACCCAGGGTCGAGCTTCTGATTCCGTGTTTGATTGTGATGGAGCGGATGTAGTTACAGCAACGTGAGGGCAAGAGTGAGGCCACGGCCTGCAGAGCAGTTGATAAATGGGGCATCGAGGCCCCCCTCAGAGTAAGGTCCGTTTTCTCTCACGGACGCTGTAAACGAGAGTATCCAAAGCAACTATTTTTCTTCACCAGTGTGCATATCGTTCATCTTCACCGCCAATATGCCTTCCGCCTATGACACTGAGGTCCCCAAGAGCAGCATGTCTACCAATTCGAATTCTCCACAGGCTCCGGAGCCCAAGAAGCTCATCCTCTGCTTCGATGGCACCGGCAACACCTTCACCGGGTCCAATGCCGACACCAACGTAGTCAAGATCTTGAACAAGCTGGACCGCAATGATCCTGCCCAGTACCATTACTACCAGAGTAAGTTTCTTTTCACCTGCCCAATGCCTTCATCGCTTACACGGTGGACAGCTGGCATCGGCACATATGACCCCAACGAGAGCTCCGTGAACAAGACGTGGTTTGGCGAGTTGCGGAGCTCCATCTCGCAGACCATCGACCAGGGCATCGGCACGACCTTTGACGCACACGTCATGGGCGGCTACCGGTTTCTGATGCGATACTACGACTCTGTAAGTGCGACCACCCAGCAGAACGGCAGATGGCTTGTTGCTGACCTGCGTGCGCACCTCGAAGGGTGACAAGATCTACATGTTTGGCTTCAGCCGCGGCGCGTTCACGGCCAAGTTCCTGGCCCGCATGATCAACACCGTCGGGCTGCTCTGCAAGGGCAACGAGGAGATGGTGCCCTTTGCGTTCCGTCTCTACCAGCGGTACCTTGCGGGCGAGGTTGAGGACTCCCTCGTCACTCGTCCGCACGGGAAGAAGGCGAAGAAGGCGGGCAAGAAGGCCCGCGCAGGCGGAGAAGAGGGCGAACCGCTGCTCGACGGCGGCGAGCCGCGGCTGCCCGAAGACGCAGCAGAAGCCCACGCCGAGCCGCACGCAGCCGGCGAGGACGGCGACGAAGACGGCGAGAACGCCGTGCACCACGGCCACAAGTACGAGGTGGCGCGCAACGAGATTGCAGCCTTCAGCAACACCTTCTGCCGCAAGGAGAAGGCGCTGCACTGCGGCGAGCTGGAGGAGACGAACATCAAGGTCTACTTCCTCGGCATCTGGGACTGCGTCAACTCGGTGGCGGTGCTGGAGCGGAAGACGCCGGTGCCGGTGCCGGTGCAGGGGACGGCGCACTTCGTCCGGCACGCCGTGGCCGTCGACGAGCGCCGCGTCAAGTTCAAGGCGGCGCTGCTGGCCCAGGACATCCGGGCGTCGGCGCACAGCCACGAGGACATCAAGGAGGTCTGGTTCCCCGGCTGCCACGGCGACGTCGGCGGCGGCTGGCCGGCCGTCGTCGACCACCCGCTCGACACCAGCCACGAGATGACGCTCTGGCAGCGCGTGCGCAACGTCTGGACCACGCGCAAGGCCAAGGAGCCCAGCCGCGACATCCGCAAGGACCCCTTCCAGATGAGCGACATCCCGCTGGCCTGGATGATCCGCGAGGTCGAGCTCGTCGGCCAGAAGGACGCGTCGGCCGCCGTCAAGTGGTGCAAGAGCGTGAAGGGCTTCAAGAAGCGCTTCCAGAAGAACAAGACGCAGGCGCTCAAGGGCTTCATGCACGACTCGCTCAGCTACGGCTACGGCACGGGCTTCTTCAAGGTGCTGCTGTGGAAGTTTATGGGTAAGCAAACGTCTCCTCCACCCGCGGCGTCATCATCACCTACAATGCCCCTTCAAATGCTGATTTTGATTCCCCCAGAATTCCTCCCCCTCATCACCCGCTGGGAGCTCGAGCGCAACGAGTGGGTAAACGTCCGCTTCCCGCTCAACAAGGGCGCCGCTCGCGACATCCCGCCCGACGCCGTGCTGCACGAGTCGCTCTGCTGGCGGTTGCGCAACGAGCCCGGCTATCACCCCAAGAACAACCACGGCGAGGCGCTCCCGCCGTGTCTGAAGCACCATGGCCGTGTTGCCGACGTTGAGCCTGTCTCGAGTGACCAGGAAGAAGTCGATCCCGATCATCAAACGTACCGTCTGGCAAAGTCGGTCACTCGCGGCGAGAATTGAGCTTGTAGGTACTTCGTACGCATCTACTTGTACTCCCACTGTACCTAGGTAGCTAGTTTGGTTTGGTCCTGTACTCCCGGTGCACTCGGCATCACACAACGAACGTCCTGCTTGTGCCATGTCATTAAGTCAATCGTGATTCAATTGCCGTCTCCGATGTCTTCCGACGCCCTTTGTTGCATCCCCACTGGTGTTCCGCCATTTGAACGACGAATTGGCCTGAGTGCTACCTGTAACCACGGTTTTAATTCTCTAATAAATGATAGGACTGCCTCGTGTATCACGACTGCCTGCGTGCGCCTGGGGCATAGTTGTGCTTGTCTCTAGCGGGCCAGGGACTTGACCACTCAATCGACATCACATTCTCCCTTCTCAGATGCTAGTTGTCAGGTGCCAGGGTATCTTATTCGTACTTCGTACTTGTAAATCAAACCCGGGTCATAGTTATTCCTCGCACCGACCCAGCTCGTTCTGCTAGGTGAATAATGCTCGGCTTTCGATACCTCACATCCACGAATTCACATCCACGAATCTTGCAATTTCAACATCTCAGACGCTACAACACATTTTTCGCAACCATGGACCGTGAACTAACCAATTCCCCTCGGCAGGATGGTCCTCCTCCTCCTTCTTCTCAAGTAGTTGCTGGCTGCCGTAAATCGGAGCTCGCCCTCATCCAGACTCGTCATGTCGTATCCCAGCTGGCTAAAGCACTCACCCACCCCCCTACCTTTGCAATCACCACACGCAGTGTCGCTGGCGATGCTGACAAGCAGGCGCCATTCTTGCTGCTCTCCAAGCACACGGGCGGGTCAGATATTGGCAAAAGCCTGTGGACAAACGGGCTAGAAATGGGTTTGGTCTCCGGCAAGGTCCATTTCCTTGTCCATTGTTTGAAGGACATGCCAGCGACGCTGCAATCCGACTGCCTCCTGGGAGCTATCTCTGAGCGCGAGGATCCTTCCGACGCCGTCATCATGAGGCCCGGTTCCGAATTTGCACCCATCGACCAGTTACCGCCGGGCTCTGTGGTTGGATCAAGCTCGTCGAGGAGGAGAGCTCTAGTTCGGCGAAACTGGCCTCACTTAGAGGTGGCAGAATGTCGTGGCAACGTGTGAGTAAGCTCAATTGTTTTTTCTTGCCATCATCGTGGCTGTCCTCGCGACTTTTGCCTCACGCGTGCTAACGCGAGCTACATGTTGGCAGAGATACACGTCTTGCCAAGCTTGACGCTCCTGATTCACCGTTTTCGTGCATTCTTTTAGCAACTGCAGGATTGTTGCGCCTTGGTCTTGGTCATCGGATCACGCAACGACTCGATCCTCGTGTGTTTCCTTACGCCGTTGGACAGGGCGCACTCGGTATCGAGGTCAGGACGGGCCGCGAAGACATGCTACGGCTTGTTCGGGCTGCTGACCATAGGCCATCGAAATGGAGATGCATGGCGGAACGGGCGATGATGAAGCAGAACAGCTCGGTATCTCAGTTGCGCAGATGCTCCTTGACAAGGGGGCATCTAATCTGCTCTTAAAACAGTTGTGATCAAACTCCTCGAATATGTTTGCATTGAGAAGCAACTGAGCATATCGTAGTCCGCTCTATAGCACTGGACATTTGATTGACGGGTTAGGAGAAGAGTATAGTCAGACTTGAAGACCTTGTTTCTGGTAGAGACATCAGCCAACCCTAGACCACTTGAATTCTTGAGCACGATACTCGTTTGGGAAACATTGCCAAAGCCGTATTGAAAATATTAATCGCGCAGTCTCTTGCCCAAGGAATAGCCCGTGTGATACTGGGAGGCTTTTTAGAAGGAGTGACACTTTGAGAATGATGCAACTTGTGCGGATTATATCCAAGTACATGCCGGCTAGACGAGCTGACAAGGCTGCTGATTTATAGTCTCCGATCTCCCTGCAGGCCGAACATGCATTTCTCCTCTCAAGGGCTGGAGGGGGCAGCGCGAGATTTCATCTATGCTCTTCAGATACTTCTTTATAGTTGACGCCTCGAGCTGTGCATCGTATCATCCCTTGGCTTCTCATGCTGCGCCCGTCTCTCCTCACCGAAGCCAGGTTTCTCATGATATATTTCTCTTACTGCTGCTATCTGACACTCTGCGAGGTGGCAGAGGGTCGTTGAACATCAATCGAGCGCAAGTTGGACATTTCAGCTTACGCGGAGTCAGCTACTGGAACAGAGGTGAATGACAACCTAGGTAATCGAGCTAGGCATCAGTACGTCCTCTTCAAGGCGCCCGCATAAGGCGAAGCGCCAGACCACCCCGCTCAATTCGGGGGCTATGTCGAGATGACTGTACTGCGTAGGGCTGATGGGGATCCTTGCCATTCACAGCCTTATATGTACTGCTCCCTCCGCCAGCCGCACTGGATAAAGAGTCAAGTGTCGCCACGGCAAGTGTATGTAGTTATGTGGTATGTAGATTACTGCTGAATTGTTGCCGGCTCGGTTCACGCACTCAAGGCAGCGGGGTTGACTGACGCCATTAATGTAATGCTGGCGGTGCAGGGCATTTACCCGGTCCGCCCCCATGTTATGCAAATCCCAATGTACCGTGCAGTACGAGGTACAGATGGTCAGTCTTTGGCTTTGCCCCTTGACACGTATCAGAACAAGTCAGGGACAGTCCGCCAATAGCGCCTGGGCCAGCCCGTTTAACTAGCCAACTACCTAGTCTAGACCCTGGGTAGAGTTCTCACCAATCCGAGAGAGCAAGGGGGGAGTGCCTCCGAGGCTGAGCTCCGTTCCGTAGTGGCTTTGAAACGAGCTGGACGCCCGGGTGGGCAGGGGGGCACCAATCCCCCAATCCACCAATCCCCACGAGCATGTGTCCCGTAAATGTGTCACCCGAAATACCCCATAAGGCGAGCTGACAGCACCCAAGGCGCAAGGCGAGCTAACGGCGGTCCCAGGGTTGCCGTAATCCGTGCCGTGTTCCGGGATACGAGCTAAAGATGGGCACGCGAGCAGCCCGATCGCCCAGCAATTGAACAAGTTCTCAGAGCAGGATCAAGATGATCCATCTACATACATACATAGTAGGCCTACCTACCTACCTAGACGGATCCAGGAGTCGCCGGCATCCCTGCGCCGCCTGCCGCTCTCTGCTGGCTGGATCTTCCCCATTCATTCATTCCCCGTCTCGGTCCTCGGCTCACTCACACGCCTCGTTCTGGAACTTCTGGGGAAGTAAGCTGACGGACAGACCGGCTAGCGCCAACCGAGGCCGGCTGTGCAGGCATCCTTTGAAGGAGCACGCGACAGGCCAATTATTACTTCGTATTGTTATTGCTTGCCTTCAAGGGTTGGGCTGAAGGCCACCGGGACTTCCCCCCCCCCCCAAGCCCAAACAAAGCAAGCCCCTGAGCAAATTTAGCAAATTTACCTGGGGCAAGCGAGAAATGAAGAAGAAGAATTCTTCTGGCCGACGGGACGGGACTCGTCTAAATACCAACGCACATCAGCCACGGGGGGCCCTGCCGTGTTCTCTGTCTCCTTCGACTGCTTCCTCTTCTTCTTGGTCCTCTTGTTCCTCTCCTTGCTCTCCTTCTCCTTCTCCTCCTCTCCTTGCGCTGCAGCTACCTAGGTTCCGACCTACCTAGCTAGGTAGCTTCTTCACCACAGCATGTTCCTCTCTTCTGCGGCGCCCCGACGGCTTGCGCTTGCCCTGGCCTCGGGCTTTGCCAACCGGCGGCTCATCTTCACCTTTGCCGCCTTGGCCGTGCCGAGCGCCAAGATTATACACATCTACAACCACGCTTCCGCCGTGCCTGCGCATCAACTGCGCCTGTGGGGCCTCTCATTCTTCGCCCAGGACGTAGGCCTTCTCATCCTAATACGGCTCCTCCTCGACCATTGGGTTGTCGGCCTCGCCAACAGGCTGCGGCTCGCCGTTACCACCCTCACTAGCATCATCGTTTCCTACAATGTCGCCATCAGCGTCATCGCCGTCTCTTTCTATGTTGTCTCGGGCTCCGAAGTTCACTGGCGCAATGCCGGCGTAGTCACCGACGCCTCGTCGCGGGCTCTCATGCTCACCGGAACCATATCCCTCGTCGCGGTAGTCTGCATTACTCTGCTCTTCAGCTGGGTCCTTCAAGACGTCTGCTACTGTCTCTACGGCTACGCCGCCGACGTTGTGAACTGGCCCCTTGCTTTTGCTTGGCGCATCTTGCGCAATGTCATCCTTCCTCGAACCCGCTACGCCCCAATCCCTCACCAAGATGTCGAGTACGCCGCAAAGCACGCTTTCGACGAGGACGACTCCGTCTCCGATGGCCTCCTGGACAGCGGCACTCCGGCACAGGCGTCCATGCTACCCGCTCGTCTTCTGCAACGGCTCCTCGACACATTCGGAGTTCGTATCGCAGCGTCGAAGCTCAAATTCTTGCTGAATACTTTCGCCTATATCCTGGTCACCATCGCTCTCCTAGCTCTTTTTTCTTTGTCTCTCGCCCGCCCCAACGACGGGTCTCTAATTTTCCTTTCCTGGACCACGGCGCTTTTGCCCTTTGTCGACTTTTCCTCCTCGTCGCCGACTCTCTCGATGCTGCCTACTCACTTTGGCACGGGCATCCAACATGACTGGGACGACCGCTCTGCCTTGGTCGAGCCGACGCCTTTTGCCTGGCTCCCAAAGGACACGGAGCTGGATGGCTTTGGGGACTGGTACGCGAACAGGGAACACTACAGCGCCGCCGCCGATCCCATGAAAATTTCGAACCTCGACGAGCCCCTGCACCCCACACTGCTCGACAAGCTCCAAGACGTCCCGGTCCGACACGTTCTACTCGTCTTCCTCGAAAGCACGCGCAACGACGTTTTCCCCATCAAGAAGGACGGCTTGATATGGAACCGCCTGGCCGAGACCTTCCCCGACCACCAGCTACCGCAGGAGGCTCAAGATCGACTGGCGACCCTGACGCCGACTGCCAACTACATCACCGGGGACTATGACGACGGCTTCGAGCACGATGAAGCCTCCAAGAAGAAGCGCGGCGGCGTCCGCTTCACCAATGCCCACACCACAGGGACCTATACGCTTAAGAGCATGGTTGGCACCCTCTGCGGCGTTGCGCCACTGATTGCCGACTTCAACCTGGACTACAAGCACCACATCTATCAGCCTTGCTTGCCCCAGATCTTCGAAGCCATGAACGCGCTGGAGCGTTCTCGGGACAACGAGATGGATCCCTATCCCGATTCCAAGTGGCAGTCCTACTCTTACCAAGCCGCGACTCTCGACTACGACAACCACGACAAGCTGATCTCTACCATCGGATTCCCCGACGAACACATCATCGACCGAGAGTATCTGAGGGCCGACACCGCCCGGCACGGGGCCGTCACGCTGCCCGACATCAACGCCTTTGCCTTCGAAGAGGATCCGCTCGAAGATTATTTCCGCGACGTCTTTGTATCGGCCAAGGAGAACAACGAGCGAGTCTTCCTCACGCACATTACGAGCACCAGCCACCATGCCTTTGAGATGCCTGAGCGCGAAAGGTACGTCCCCATGGCCAAGGGCCTCGACATGTTGTCGCACTATGTCAACGCCGAGGGCTACGACGACAAGTGGATGCGCACCGTCTTGGACGTGCTGGATGAGCAGGACGTTGCCAACGAAACCCTGGTCGTCTTTGTTGGAGACCACGGTCTTTCAATGCCCGAGAACGACATGGTGTCTCCCTATTACAACCCCAGCATCGGCATCGATCACGTTCCTCTGGTGCTTTCCCACCCCAAGCTGCCAGCCTTTGACGTGCACGACGCGGTGCACTCTTCGCAGATTCTGCCGACGATTCTCGACATCCTGCTCGAGACTGGCTCCTTGGACAGCGCGAGCCACCAGGCTGCGACTGACCTGGTCCGCAACTACGAAGGACAGTCTCTCATCCGGCCGCTGCAGGACTTCAACAACGCCACCGGCCAGGGCAACTGGCAGTTCACGCTGGTCAACCCGGGCCGAGCCGTCCTCATGGTCCGCGACGCCCGCTACCCCGAGCGGCACCTCGTCGTCCCCGTCATCGACAACGTGGAGTGGCGGCTGAGCAACATCACCGCCGACCCGCGAGAGCAGGACGCCGTGCAAGGCTTCGACTTCGTTTCGTTCCTGCGTAGCGTCGAGCAGAAGCACGGGACCGACGTGGCGGAATGGGTCGAAGAGGGCGCCTTTATAAGCCGTTGGTGGGTGGAGGAGAACAGTAAGCGATGGCGTTATGGGCCTCATGCGGCCAAGTCCTGAAGTAATGGGGTCACTTTGCATTCCTCGGAGTTTGCGTTCTGGGCATAGGTCATTATTAGGAGTTTGCAAAACGGCGGGACAGGGAGAAGTATTTAGATTGGATGAGCATCTGGATTGCATCGTTTACAGGACTTGTACAATAAGACGTATACATGTAAAAATACATAATCATGTTGATGTGATTCAACACAACAGAGATTGGCTCTTTTCCATCATTCGCGCGACGTACGAGACGGTCCAATTATGTTATGCTTCACGGCATTGGCTTCGCGACGGCCTTGAGCCTTTTCCCAGTGTGAACATACCAGCCCAGACACCAATACTTACCCTGGAGGCATGAAAAATGAGTCGGAAATAGGGATCGCCGTCTTCGGAGGAGTATCGCAAGAAGGAAGAATACCAGGAAATATATCAAAAGATTACGTGTTGAATGGTAAAGAAAAACAAGATATCAAGGAAAAGCAGCTGCTATGACAGCTTGGTCCGTTAAGCCAAAGGCGGCAAAATAAGTACAGCAACACAAATATCTCAATTTGATAGAAGAAAAAAGCATGCCCTTCCAGCTAGAGATGGGCAGGTGCACGCTTTAAGTAGGCATCCTGTTATTACACCCCGGAAGTCCACTACCACCACCACACCGGCTTGATCTGTCCCAATGAGTACTTGAGCTTATAAGTAGGCCTACCTCGACAACAGGCTTGGCTGTGAGCGTCGATTAATAAGCAGCAATGTGTAGCATTAAACTAAAAGACTCATAGGCACTAAGCACGGTACAATTTCCAGCCTCCACTTAACATCACGCTACATCTTATCCTGAAGACAGCCACGGCAACGCGGAACCCTCTACAATGAGCAGACCACTCCGGAGCAAGCAGGGTTGCTGGACCTGCCGCCTGCGCAAGAAAAAATGCGACGAGGGCCACCCTCACTGCTCGACTTGCGAGTCGCTCTCCATCACTTGCTTTGGATATGGACCAAAACCGGACTGGATGAACAATAGCGAAGACGAAAGAGCTGTTGCGGAAGGCATCAAGGAGACGATGAGGCAGACATCTAGACGCAAAACCACCGGCCAGGCTTCAAGGCAACGGGATTCAGTCATCAAGATAGCACCCAAATCCTCGAAGGACGACGTGCAAAGCTCGTCCTCCCGTTCTGGTTCGAGCCTGCAGACAGGCGCTCCCATTTCTGCTTCACGGGATAGCTCAACGCAACAAAACGGAGTTCGTGGGACGCAAGATGAATCCACTGCAAGTATAGTGACTGTTGCCGAGCTCGAGAGAATCTAACAATAACTAGGATGTCTCCCTGGCTGACACTCACCATCAGATGGCAGGGCCGCCAACATGCACCTCTGCGGACGAGTCCATCCTCCTGATGCATTTTCTCGACAGTGTATTCCTACTACAGTATCCCATGTACAAACCGGACATTGAGAGCGGAGGACGAGGCTGGTTACTCAATCTTCTGCTTGGCTCGAAGCCGTTCTATCACGCTGCGTTGGCTCTCAGTGTGCATCACCGCTCGACGGCTATGCCTGCGTCGAGCAGCCACCGCGTCGCCGCATTGGTACAACAAGAGCAGCATCTTGAGGTATCTTTGAGGGAAATGAACATGTCTGCGCAAAACGCATGCTCAACCAATGGACTCGGTATCGCGAGTACAGTCGTCCAATTGATGTTTTTTGAGGTACTCCCCTACTTGTAGATCCCCAGAATCAATGCTGACAACTGGAACGAAGCTCTTTACCGGCAACAACGACGCGTGCCAGGCCCATCTCCGTGCCGCTATAGGCATGGCCCGGCAAGCCTTTGAGCAGAAGAACTTTGGGCGCCTTGGCCTTGTCGAGAGGACGCGGAACATCCTGCACGAAGACCTGCCCATCCCGGAGAACGAGCCTGCGGTTGCACAGCAAGTCATCAACGTCAGGTTTCTTTCCGGCGCAACGATTTGGCTCGATGTTACCTCTTCCATCACAGCAGGGACGGCACCGCAGTTACTGCCTTATCATTCTAGCGTCATCGCCTCCGACTCTCAAACCAAGCTTGAGGATATCATGGGCTGTCAGAACTGGGCGATGCTTCAGATTGGTCGCGTTTCTGCACTGCATGAGCGCTGTGCCCAGGCCGTACGCCACGGACACCTCGACGGCGCAGATTTTCAGCAAACTGCGTGTGACATCACTCTGAACATTCAGCATGGTCTGACACAGGTAGCCTTACAGGGCTTTGGTGTTTCCGAATATCAGTCTACTTGGACGCTGGATACGATGTCGAGCGCGCAGACATTCGTCACGCACATCTTTGCTCACATGGCATCGATTTATCTTCACTTGGTCACTTACGGCTTCCAACAACTAGACGTGCTGGATAAGACAGCCACTGAAGCTACGAGAATGCTCCAGGCTCAGGCGACGAGGCGTATTCTACCAGCTTTAGTCGCTCCGCTGTACGTCATCGGTGCCATTGCACGGCCAGAAGACAAGACTTTCTTCCGTGGGGTTCTATCGTCTCCGCCATTGCTGGACCCATCTCTCAAACATCGGGAGAAGATCTTGCCAGTTCTAGAAGAGATATGGGCTAGAAGGCAAAGCGTGTCTAGTTTTACGTGGAAAGACAGTCTCGAGCTCTCACTAGATATCTTCCTTCTTTAGACAGTGGGGAAACAGCATCCTCTCCTCCGCTTACGCTTCTCTCGCTTGCTTATGCATCGACTCAAGCTGTTTAGTAATTGAATATTACAAAGAAAGGGCTGCAGGCTAGTCAGCATGCTGCTTCTCTTATGAAAGGCTACCCATCTGTGTAGTGAGTTCACATAGTAGAGGTTGGACATGGATGCTCCTCAGCGCTCTTCCGGCGGATCACTTGATGATTGGTTCAACCTGCGGCTCGCGCCATGATTGGCTACGAGCTTCAAGATGGAGAAACAAGGGCTAACAAGGGCAGTTCAATTCATCGTCGAGGGGTTGGAAGCTGCCCTGGTAGAACAGTGCCCCATTATCCGACTTTGTGGTGACGACTCATCTAGCCTCCATGCCGTGATGGGGCCCATACCATTCCTTCAGATATTAGCGTACGTTCCCATTTCTAAGCACTGCGCTCCCCCCTCTGATTAGTTACTGGCTGCGGGAAATGAGGTGGCTCTGCGCTCCGTCTTGCTATTGGTTACCGCTGCGCTACAAATTCTTATTCGTCCTCAGCAACAACAGCCTTCATTAACATCTGGCCTGGTAGTCTTCCCATGTGTATACATAATAAGAGAGCATTTGCTTTTCTGGGAAGGGGTTCTCGAGTAGATCCTCACCATTCTCTATCCACCTTTGTTTGTGGAATACGCATGAAACAGTACGTCTACGCCCTCCACGATGAAGAACATTGTCATTCTCGGAGGCTCGTACGCGGGAGTCAGTGCCGCGCATCACATCTTCAAGCAAGCTGGGAAGACTCCAGCCTTCAAAGTCACCCTCGTGACCCCAAACACTGATTTCTACTGGAACCTGGCTTCCCCCCGAGGTGTCATCCCTGGCCAGATTGCCGACGACGAGCTGTTCCGACCGATCGCCGCCGGCTTCGATCAATACCCAACTGGGAAGTTCGAGTTTGTCCTCGCAGCGGCCGAAAGCCTCGATTTTGAAGCCAGAACTGTGGTGGCTTCCGGCTCAAGCGGCAAGAGAACGCTGAACTATGACTTTCTCGTCATCGCCACTGGCTCCAGTACCAAAGATGGCACGCCGTTCAAGGGGCTGGGTTCGACAGAGGACACAAAGAATCGTCTTCATGAGTACCAGGCCCGGATTAAGCAGGCCAAGACCATCGTCGTGGCCGGCGCTGGCGTAACTGGGGCTGAGGTTGCGGGCGAGCTGGCGTTCGAGTATGGAAAGCAAAAGGAGATTGTTCTGGTGAGTCGTAATTGTCCTCGAGTCTTTTCACCAGCTACTGTGGCTACAAGTGCAAGACGGTGAACAAGATATATTAACACTAGGCAGATCGCACGCGGACACTCAGTCCTCGAGGGCAGCCCGGCTAGTGTATCTAAGATTGTAACGAAGGATCTCCTGAATCTCCATGTGAACATCAGGTTGCAAGAAGCCATGGTGGCATCGACAAAATTACCCAATGGGCGGCAGGAGCTGACCCTCTCGAGCGGGAAGAAGCTAACCACCGACATGTACATTCCAACATTTGGTTTGGTCCCCAACACTTCATTTGTGCCCGCCGAATTCCTCGACGCAAACGGAGCCGTGGTTGTTGACGAGTATCTTCAACTCAAAGGAGCAGGGCCGGTGTGGGCCATTGGTGATGTCTCTAGCACGGAGGGATCGCAGTATGTGCCATGCAACAGACAATCGGCTCACGTCGCCAAGAACATCGTTTTCACAATGACCGACAGAACCCCTATCTCATATAACCCATGGACATTCGGTATAGTGGTCTCCGTCTTTATCCTTTGAAGCCTCGCTAATTATCTCAAGATGCCAAGGGTCTCCAGATTGGGAAGAAGGCGGGAACTGGCCACTTTGGATCGTGGAGGATTCCTGGGTTTATGATCGTCTTTGCTCGAAAGAACCTGTTCAGGGATAAATTAGCACCTACGGTTGATGGCTCTCTGTTTTGATGAGGTGTGTCTACTATGAACGGGGCCTTTCGAGCGGTTGTAGGAAATTGTGGACCAAAATACCCTGTGCCAGGAAACTTTCTTGAACATAATGTCGGTGTAGTTAAACTGATCAAGCAATAGAAGAGTTAGAGCAACCTACAATTCCTACAACTAAAGCTCCCGGTTATGTCTCTCTTCAGATCTAGTCACGCAATTCCTACAAGCCGGGGAAGAGTAGAATTGCCATCTATTGATAGTTGATGTCTTCTTAGTAGTTAGTTCAAATAGCATACTGAGGTCAGCTGCTACACGTGTGCGCTGGTTCCTTTTATACTCATTCTGGCGGATACTTGCTGTTAAGACAACAAGGAAGTTGGAGTAAGATAAAAATAATATTTATTCTAGGATAGCGACAAGGTCTCAAAGATAGAGTCAAAGGAGGGGCTGAGTTAAACTGGGGAGGTCAGCAAATTTACAGCGCTACGAGAAACGGCAAGGCATGGAGTCTCTAGGCAGTGTAGTGAGGTTGTTTTGCTGGCTAGGACATCATCTTTAGCGTCTGCGCGCGTTGTCAAAGCACTGTATTTTGCATGGCATGCATACGGAGGTTAGCATCTTATTCAAATCTAGTACCATTTTATGAAGAATTCAAGAAAGTTAGCGTACTGCTTTGGAGTCTGGATACTTACGATGCCATACCTGTAGTTCTGGCATATTGGACGCGTTGATGGCATCGGATCTTTCTCACAGCCACCTGCCTCCCGTCAAAACCCGTCCTGTCAGTAAGCTAATTCGTCAGTCCAATTGGAGAGCAAGAGAGACATCGCAACAATATAGGGCTTTATAGGAATAGACCTGTGTTGAGATGAATTGGGGTGACGAGCACTATAATCATGGGTCGCCGTTGTGCTGTTGGATGATGATAGTAGCATAATAAAACCAAGTCTGTGACTAAACGACCCCCAGAATTGCTTCGTAGCACTAGTACTAGCCTTAGGGTCCCTGCTCTTATTAACTTGCTCTCAATCACCATGCTAGCGTTCTAGGAGCACACACAACCGTGATGCCCTTGAACTTCCGTGTCAGACCTCCATGGGCAAACAGAGCGTCCAGATCAACATAATTGCTTGCTGGGCTTTGGAAGTCAGAGGAAACAATATAAGACACATGCTGTCGGTTCAAAGAATCTCAGGGTCAGTGCATAGCATACAGGGCCAATGGCCATTTCGTAGACACCAGTATAAAGAACACCTATAGCAGCCACGGCCAACAAAACGCCTTTGTGTCCGGCAGGATAATTTTCCAAGACGCCTGTTGTCAAGAGTGGTAGGAACAGCATGCTCACGCCACTTAAGTAACGGGTTTGACGGCTAAACTTGTTGACGAGCTATAAGAATGTTATACTAGCGACCTTGAGAGTACTGCCCCAGACAATGTTAAAGGAGTTGCGCTCGTTCAAGCCTGCTTGATGGAAGAAATAAGTTGAGTAGCTCATGGAACTCGAGGCCCTTTAGGTTATGGATTGCTCAATCATCCATCAGACATGTAATCTCTGTTCGGCGTAGGTTAACCCCTTTGACTAATCCTAGATAGGAGCCTTGCTAGTTTAATGTAGCTCGTAAAGCTAGGTATAGTGCATGGATACTGGGGAGTTGACGTCAACATACGATAGTATTCCGTGTATTCTAGCCTTTGAGCCGATCTGCCAGAACGTCTAAACCATTTCCCTAACTCAGTCTGTCTCCTAGCAGTTTCACAGTCCATTCCCTAGTTCCCTTGTTATAACTGCGTCTTGGATCGGATCTCGTTAGGCTTAGTCAAGGGAAAGAGCGGCCATCGCCGGAATTTGGCTTAGATCCGGTGGGTGCTGAGTAGGATCCCTTTGGGTGTGCAAAGGCTCACACTAAGTACCCGTTCCACATTATCCCTACGTGACATCGAGGTACGAAAAGCGCGGCCGCTTGCCCTATTTTTGTAGTAGGCAGCTTCTCTGGACTCCTTCCGTCATATAATATAGAGTATGTACCGGCTATTTGCTAATCGCCATTGGCTGACATCCCTACCTATAACTTAGCCTGAGCCTTTGCACTCTCAAAGGGATATGCTGTAAGCCATATAATCCGAAAAGCTGCATTATAACTACCTAGCTATTCCTCGTTCATTTTGCCCCTCCTAAGAGTGCAGTTAGTGAGGTCATGACGACCGCTGAAGTCCCCTCTGCAGGCTACCTTACGATTGCTGCCGCTTCGTATCTTCAGTCACATGGCGTTACGAAGCTCGTCACCAAGGCCGGACCAATTCCCTTTGATTTCAACCCTAGTGAGCTCGTCAGCGCACTCATCCCGCACAGCACGCACGTCAACTAGAAGGCTTTGGCGCATCTCGATGTTCACGTAGGCATGCACGACGTCCCGGGAATCAATGTAGGCAGAGCTCAAAGCGCTCGTTTTCAGTATCGTCCCTGGCATGACTTTCTCATCAATTCGTCTCTCATCCTTGGAGCTCCTCCCCTGCGTTGCGGTCGGCCCCTTTGACTTCAGGCCCTCGGAGCTGATGGATGAAGGGTGGAGTGACACTTTGATCGGCCGGTCTTGCTACGTCCAGACTACCACCAGTACGTCCAAGTCTGCTGTCACGGGCCAGGCACTGCGAAATGTCAGCATCCGAACACGCATGATCCTTCCGGGCTTGGAAGGCCCTGCGGCCGGGAGTGCAGCATGCGCGTTGACGGTCTACCTTTGCCCTTTATGAGTTCAGTGAGACGGAGCTAAGGTTTGAGGTAACGCAGAGAGTCGAAAGAGGGAGGCACCTGACATCCTCGTTGGTGTGGGGGTCAGGGTGACGAGAGAGGGGTGAGGAAATCTGAGGATATCACTTGGTGGGGCGGCGAGGAGGGTTATTGAAGGGAGAGTGGCCGTGCCGCCGCTTCAGTCCGTATATTAGCTGAGCGCAACGAGCCAGTAGTACAGCAACGGTGTAGTAAGTATCTGCTAGAGTCTACAGAACAGCGCTGGAACATTATCTTTCGCGTTCCATTGTGTGCGTGAGTATAGTTGCCGAGTCATATGAAACGCAGTTACACTCTTCCTAGACGACTTGTCGGACTCGTCACGCAGCAGTGGGCAGGATCAACTTGCTGCTGCCAGAAGCATACTGTATGGTGTGACGCGCAGGCCGAGCCGTACCCCCCGTCGCCCTGTTGCCCTCGGTGCCCAAGCTGCGCGCGTACTGCGGGAACGAGCCGCCGGCCACGATGAGGCGGATACACGTGCCCTTGCGGAAGCGGTGGGCGCAGTCCTGCACGTCGACACGCACCGGCGCGGCCAGGTCGCGGTTGGGGTCGAGGGCCTGGAAGCTCTCGGTGATGTTGTGCGAGACGCCGGCGCGGTCGACCTCGCTCAGCCTCACCCAGAGGTCGACGTAGGGGGTGTCGCTCGAGTGCGCCAGCTCCACCGCCGGCCGGCCGAGCACTTCGACGTCTTCCGCGAGGGGGCTGCTCGTGTACACCAGCAGGTCGGGCCGCGAGGCGTAGGCGCTGTCGTCGACGCGGCCGCCGCCGACCAGGAGCGGGCCGCCGATGGTCGGGGACGGATCGGAGGGGTCGAAGGTGAAGGAGGACGAGGAGGACCCTCGGTCGGCCGGGGACGCCTCCGCCTTCAGCGTCTTGTCCTCCCGGAGATGCCACACCTGCGGCTCGGTCGCCGGGGGCCAGCGGGGCATGGAGCGCCACTCGTCGGCGCCCATGACGTAGATGCGGACCGGGTCGGGGCGGCGGTTGTCCTTGCGGCCGGCCACGTGCTCGTCGAGGAACTGCAGCATGTCGGCCATGGGCTTCAGGCCGGCGGCGCCGTAGTGCGACCACGGGCCGACGGTCAGGGCGACGGGACAGCCGCGGTCCCGCAGGCGGGCGTACTGGTGCATGGTCTGCGCGGCAAACAGGTCGTACCAGCCGCTGGCCAGGAAGACGGGCTTGTCGACTCTCTCCAGCGCGACGGCGTGGCGCGTGGGCTCCCAGTAGGCGTCCTCCGGGTCGGGATGGGCCAGCACGTCGGCCACCCACGGCGCGCTGCCGGCCAGGTACGTGTTGAGCCCGTCGTGCAGCGGCAGGCCGATGAAGACGGCGTGGGCCAGGGCCTTGTCCTTGGCCAGGCGGCCCGACGGCGGCAGCAGCCGGGCCCGGGCGCCGGAGCCGTCCTCCTGGTGGGCCACCGTGTCGCTCCACGTGATGCGGTCGAGCCGGAGCGCGCCGGTGCCCCAGTGGTTGCCGGCGTAGTCGTGGGCGGCGGCCGGGATGGCGGCGGCCACCCAGTCGGCCGGCGGGTCGTGGAGCAGCGCCCACTGCGCGTAGCCCAGGTACGACGAGCCGGCCGTGGCAAACGACCCCGGGTACCACGGCTGGCGGCGCATCCAGGCCACAATGTCCGGGCCGTCGCGCTGCTCGCCGCGGCCGGGCCGGAACACGCCGCCGGAGCCGAAGGTGCCGCGGCAGCTCACGAACAGCACGGCGTAGCCGCGGGCTGCATACAGCCGCGCGTTCATGAGGCTCATGATGAGGCCGCGGCCGTAGCAGCCGTGGACGAGCAGCAGGGGGGGCGCCGAGGAGGAGGAGGAGGTTGCATTGTCGGCGGGCCGCTGAGGCTGGTACAGGTCCGCGATAAGCTCGACGCCGTCGTGCATCGGGATTGCTACATGCTGCGTCACAGTGTAGCCGCACGTTTCGGCGGGTAGGCCGATGTACCAGGCTGCGCAGCGGTCCAGGGAGCTGCCCAGGAAGCTGCGTGAAGTTGTTTCCAGCGCCATAACTAAAGAGGGCGTAGGATCAGAGAAGGTGACGGTTATGGGAGACAGCTTCTCGGCGAGGCTTTTCTGCTAGTAGTACTTGGGAAGAAATATGTGGCGCAGTAGATTAGATGCCCAGCCACCTTTGTTCAACGGCTTGACTAATGATAACGCTAACAAGTTGTCTGTCCCAGCCGCTGCGTCATCAGAGACGATTCCGGGGATGCAGTTAATTACACTGGACATGGTTCCTGGGAGCAGTCAAAGAGGTTGCGCCAGCGGCTGATGGCAGTGATCATCTCTCCACTGCTTACATTGGATCCAAACATGAAGGATGTCGAGCTGCAAGTGAGTGCGAGTCTTTGAAAACTTGGGAATAGACAGAATACTCCGTAGCGGGAGCTGGGCTACTGTAAACTACCTACCTAGATAAGTACTTACATGCCCGTGGACGAACCACCCTTAGAGGACCAGCCCTAGTATCGTGGACGTCCTCGAGAGATGGTTGACCCTCCATTGGGTGCTAGAGGAGCTCGTTTTCACACAGGGTCGTACGATACAGCCGACAAGCAGCCCTCACAGCATTTCTCTCCACGACTGCCCCGTAGACAGGTATAGTAGACAGCTAACCAGGATGCCAGGCAGTGGCTCATTCCAAGACACTGCGGAATCACCCATCGCTACACTATACTACAACATCAACCTTTTCTAAACTATCAGCCAGATACCTTACACATCCGCCCCCATCATACACCTCTAAGTCTCGGTGCATCCCCAACGGTCAAGCCGCTCCGGCAGCCAGCCGCTCGTATGCTTTAAAGAAGTCTTTCTCTGCCACATGGCCGGAGCAAAGCCCTGGCCCATAACCATCCCATCGTCGAGTTTGCACAGGTCCTCGACGAAGGTCCACTGCATACACTCGGCCCACCCTTTGCACGCCGCCTCGCATGCTGTGGCAGACTCCCACCCCTTCTTCCAGAGCTCCAGGCTGAAGGTGCCCTCCGGGGTTGGCGCCGTGTCTTCGCTGAACGACTCAATCGTGTACAGGGCCGCCGTATTGTCCCACCACTCAACCGGCTTCTGGACGCTCGGGAGGATCATCTTTATAAAAAAGTCTCGGTACAAAAGGGGATTCTGCAAGCGTAGGTTAGCATCATACTTTCTAACTTGACGGGAAACAAACCCACCTTGAAATCCCAGCTCTTCTCAAATCCATAGTATTGGGCCATGTCCCGGTTGTGCACCTTGTGCCATGACATCAGAGGTCGACACCAGTTGGACCTGGAGAACCGAAAAGTCCAGTGGTTGACAGAATTGAATCCCCAGGTGAACTCCCCGTCGCCACCATTCTCACCGAAATGGACGTCGTATTGCTTGAGAACATGCCCGAGGACCTGGTCCCCACAGCAATGCGTTTCCGTGTAAGTTTGGTATTCCTCAGTAATGTTCGGATTGCGGCCAAACGATGCCTCCCATGCACCACGGGAGACGGCGAAACCAGAACCACCGTGAGCAAAAATGGCCTCCGACTTGGAAGCATAGGCGCCGAGGTAGTGAGGCTGACTCGAGTTGAAAGAAGATAGATACGACAGCACACTGGGAAGGAAGAGATAGGTATCGTCCTCCATGTAGATGTACCATTTGGCGTCCGGCCAGTTGGTGCCTGCATGCTGGATAATGGGCAGAAACTTGTACTTGTCCAGATTCCAGCCGCCTGGCGGGCCATCGCTGTCTCCGTCAACGCCGGCAGCCTCAAAGTATCTGTTGTTCGCCAAGAACTCGGGCAAGCTCCTGTAGTACTCGAAGTCGGGCGTGGATTTTGCCTCGGCCGAGAAGTTGGCCAGCACGTCGACGAAGGTGAAGTCGCCGAGCGTGTCCGGGTAGTCGGAATACAGGACCGTGTTCTTGGGGGCGATCCTCTCGCGGGCTAGGGTGGTGGGGAGGTGGGCGAGCATGCGCTTCCACAGGGTCGTGCTGCCCGTCTTGACGATGAGGAGCACATCGTCGCTGGAGAGCGCGCCTCCGCGGCCCGACGAGTACGCCGCTGGCCGTGGACTGTCCGAAGAGTGGCTCGGCGCGGTGCTGCTAGACTCTTTGGGGGTTGTCAACGTGACAGGCTTGATGGTGAAGCGTTCCGAGGTTGGGTTGATGAGTATGTAGAATAGGACAAGGCAGGTAGTGATGATGGCGATCGGAACGAACCGATTGTCTCTGTAGGTGACAACCATGATTCCGAGATGCGCTGCTGAAGGGAAAAGAAAACAAGCCAGTTATTGCTAAGTCTATGTCGAAAGGCGTCGAATTGTTGGAACCGTCCTGTTCGGTTAGGGAGCCGCTTGGAATAGGTAGGTATGAAAGACGCTGGATCCACCGCATTGGTAACGCGGCACGTCCGGGCGACTGCCCCTTGTCTATATATGGGGTTTTAATGGCCCGTTCCAGCTGGGCCAAACTCTCCTCAAATTAAACAATACCATAGTAGTATTTGCATGTCTATAGCCCCTGATGAATGACGATGAATGCTCAAACAATCCCTGCCTAATCTGCAAGCAACCCCGAATCAACAAGGAAGAGGTGGGTAAGGCTGACGAAGCCACGAAGTTTTCGCTCGCCACGTGCTCCACCACAACCCAGCGGGTTTGGGGGTAGATGTATTAGAAAATTAGAAAGTTCGTGTTGAGTCGTTGATCGTTCTGTCGGTGATGCCACCAGAGGCCATGACGAAGCGACTTGTCACAACTAGGTCCAACGCTTCGCCGATCTGGATGCAACGCCCAAACACTTTTGGAACCGCCGAGGAAGACCGACACTGTATCTCGCCTGTTGGGAATGCCCGGGCTCGTGTTTGAGAGTCTGCTAAGCGTTCAGGTGCAACGGGGGCAGTTTCACGTTACATTATCACTCCTCTGGATTACTATCACTCCACAGGGTGTTCAACTGCACCTCCCTCATTCGACTAGCTTGGCACGCACGTCGTTTGTTGCACTAGAGACAATCTGCTGCTCTAGCCTTGGCCCCTGAAGGCATCTAGATGCTATGTAGAACTTGCGACTGGCTTTAGACCATATGTGGGATCCCCCTTTAGCCTGTGATGCCCTCTCCCTCATCCCTCTTTCCAAAGCAGCCACTCACTCACTCGTTTGCATCTCTTTCTTACTCTTATTATTTCTTTCTTTCTTACTTCCGCTTCCCAATCAGTCACTAACTTGCATCTCTTTTTAACTATCATTCTTCTTTTTTACTTCTCACCCCGTCAACAGCAATGGGACAGTTTCGTCCAGAAGGCCCAGGCCCGGCCATGGTTGCTGGCTGGGAAGTCGCCTTTCTGCGCAAGCTATTCAACTGCGTCGTTGGCCTCGCGTCGGTCCCTGCGTTTTGGCTGCTCACGGTGCGATGTGCCTATCCCATCACGCTCGACATGTTTGTCGCCATCGTCATCGCCGAGCTGAACCGCTTCATCAACGAGGGGCGACGCATCCAGCTCTATGGGCAACAACAAGAACCGCCGTTCAACGAAAAGGCCGAAATCGAATCGATACATTTGGAGGCCGACCCGGCTAGATCGAGGACGGAAAGCATGGCCGCCGTCGTTGGCTGGCGAGAGGACCCGGGGCTGTTCACTCGCGCGCTGCGCAGCTACAAGGTCGCCAAGGGTTGCAAGTTCTTGCTCGTGGGCGTCGACGGCGACGACGTCGGCGATCAGGACATGGTCCACGTCTTCAACCATGTAAGTTGTGCTCTTCCCTTTTGCTGCACATGGCTCTGGAGGCCTTCTAACCCATGTCAGGTATATCCTGCCAACTCCAAAGTGGTTCACATCGCCGAGCCCCTGGGCGAAGTCGCCGAGCAGTTCGTGGCACAGCAGATGGCCGAGTGTCGAAAGGCCGGCCGGGAAGTGGACGAGGCGGAATGCCACGAAACCGCCCTGCGCCATTGCATCCGCCTCGCCTCAGAAGTCCTGCACGACGAGGACATCGTCTTCTCAGGCCCCAACCAAGTCAAGCAGCTGTGTCTGACGCAGAGACACCTGCACAAGAAGGGCATCATGTTCACCAGCTTCGTCTTCGCCATCGTCATCGCCGACATCCTTGGCGTCGAGTTCCTGTGGTCCTCGGACTCGGACACGCTGGTGCTCCCGCAGTCGATCGAGCGGAGTGTCGACTCCATTGCGGCCGACCCCAAGATCGGCGGCGCGAGCACCGGGCTCATCGTCCACAACCAGGACGAGACTGCGGTGACTGCCCTCTCGTCAACCGTGTATTGGAGCGAGTTGTACCTCTCGAGATCGTCCATGGCTGTCATGGCGACCAGCGATTGCCAGAGCGGCCCTAGCACGCTCTTCCGAATCTCTGCCTTGCCCAGCATCATGGTCCCGTGGTACGGACAGATAATCTTGGGGAAGAGGATGGTACGTGGGCATTCGGGTCTCTTCCAGAAATAGCGCAAGACTGACCGAACCTACTCTAGATCATCAACGAGGATCGCCATCTGACAACAAACCTTCTCGCTCGCGGCTGGGGCGTAGTCTTTGCATCCGATGTGCTCACAGCCACCGACACACCCACGACCATGGAGAGGTGGCTTAAGCAACAGGTTCGCTGGGCGCGGGCAACTCACGTCGAAGCCCTTTTCCACCCCGTGGTCTACGTCAAGCAGAACCCGCTCCTATTCTTCAGCATGGTGAAGCGCGAAGTGTGGCCTCTGATTATCGGTGCGGCCGTCGTTTACTATCTATTCACGACCAAGCAGTTCATCACCTTTTCCCTCATGGACCTCATGATCCGGAACTTGGTGGGCGTCGGCTACAACCTGCTCCGCAACCCCCACCGACTTTCTTGGACGTCGTGCTGCTGGGTTATCCCCGGCATGGTGTTCTACCACGTTCCGTTGGCGGCAGTTCATTCCTGGAGTCTGTTCACGCTTACCGATGACGGCTGGGGCACCTCGATGCGTTCGAGCGATGAGCGGGCGCGGAAGGACAGTGTCCGCCAAGCGTGGTGGGAGACGGGTTTCTTCACCGTGTGGATGGCTGTCGTTGGAGCAACTTTTTCGAAGTGGGTTGTGGTTAACTTGGGCGTGGGTGAGGAGCATTTGGTAATGATAATGTGTTTTTCAGCTTTGATAACTTCCTTTGCATCATGGAAAGCGACGATAGGTAGTGCTTAATCATAGAAGGTGGGTTGCATATATAGGCGGCATAGCATCATATAGACCAAGCAGACACAGCAAACCGTAACAGTTGATAGCATTACTGTCTTTAATCGATAATATTCCTGATAATATGCTTCTCACTGCTGACCAGCTCAATACGCCACCATAGTGCTGAGCCCATCAATCTCTCTCTGCCAGCATCGGTGCTGGCTGACTTCGAACACAAACCTCTCCAAGAACCCCTTTGCATTCTTTGCCACACTGCCAATCTCCTTCAGACTCTCAGGGTACGCATTCTTCAGCGTGACGACCCCGTAGCTCTCGACCACGTCACTGTCCCTCTCCGTCGACAGCACCACTTCCGGAAGCTGGAATGCCTTGTCCAACAATGCCACAGCCTCGCCGGTCGCGCCAATGGCCTTCAAGTGACCAAAGGCCTCGCGGATCCAGTGCAGCGCTCGGCCATTCTTCGACAGCGTCTCGATGGACTTTTGACCGCCGGGAATGAAGATGGCGTCAAACATGGTGCTGCGCTGGCCTTCCAAGTGGTGGTCCGGGACAATGCCCTTGCCGCTGGAAGAATCCTCGTTGGCGGAGAAGATGGCAGACCGGCGCGGACCAATAATAATGGGAATGGCCTTGAGGCCTGCGACGGCTCCTTGGACGGCAGTGAACGCTACGGGGTCGTAACCATCTGCAATGATGATGGCAATGCGGCGGGTAGCGATGACTGGGGTTTCCGGGAGAAAGTCCATCTGACTCAAATTCTTGGCTGAGCGGCCGTGGCTAACTCGCTGCGATTGCTTTGGCGCAGGGCCCCCGACCATCTCTGCGACCGATTGCGCGAGGCCGATATCAATGTCGGCCAGCCGCTGTGTCATGCGCTCATAGACGATGGGCTCATCGCAGTGGTCCAGCTCAAAAGACAGAGCAGACGTGAGATGCGACTTCTCGACCTCAGACAGCGAATTGTAGAATAGCTCAGCCTGTGAAGTATGCTCCTTGAACTTGGCGCTCACGGCACGCTCCTTAATACCCTGCACCCTTGCCGGATAATCGACGTAGGCACCCTCGGCGTGGGTGGCAGGAGGTTGAGTCTCGAATCGGTTTGGCCAGTAGTTGATCTTGCCCTTGTTGATAGTGTGTCGCATGGCGCCATCGCGATTGAAGTTCATGACGGGACACACAGGCTTGTTAATTGGCAGCTCCTGCCAGTTGATGCCCAGTCTGCTCAGCTGCGTGTCAAAGTAGGAAAAGTTGCGGCCCTGAAGAAGCGGGTCGTCTGAAAAGCCAATACCCGGCACGATGTGCCCGGTAGCAAAGGCAACTTGCTCCGTCTGGGTGAAGTACTCGTCAACGTTGCGGTTGAGCTCGAGCTCGCCAATGTAGCGGACGGGGATGAGATCCTCGGGCCAGACCTTGGTAGCATCGAGGATGTCGAACTCGAAATCGTGCTCCTTGGACTCGGGGATAGTCTGGATGCCAAATTTCCACTTGGGGAAGACGCCGCTGTCGATGGCCGTCATAAGATCTTTGCGGTGGAAGTCGGGATCCTGACCAGCCAGTTTGAGGGCCTCGTCCCAGACCAGCGAGTGCACGCCAAGCTCCGGGGTGAAGTGGAACTTGACAAAGTGCCGCTCGCCCTTGGCATTAGTCAGAGTGTAGGTGTTGACACCAAATCCCTGCATCATGCGCAATGAGCGAGGGATGGCCCGGTCCGACATGGTCCACATGAACATGTGCGTCGCCTCCGAGTGCGAAAAGGCAAAGTCCCAGAAGTTGTTGTGGGCCGACTGCGCCTGCGGAATCTCGTTGTGCGGCTCCGGCTTGCCTGCGTGGATGAGGTCCGGGAACTTGATGGCGTCCTGAATGAAGAAGACGGGGATGTTGTTTCCGACAATGTCCCAGTTGCCCTCCTCCGTGTAGAACTTGACGGCGAAGCCACGGACATCTCGGACGGTGTCGGCCGAGCCCCGGCTGCCGAGGACGGTCGAGAAGCGCAAAAAGACGGGCGTCTCACGGGAGGTGTCCGTCAGGACACCGGCGTGGGAGACATCCTCTGCGGATTCGAAGAGTCTGAATGTCCCGAAGGCGCCTACACCGCGGGCGTGGACGACACGCTCCGGGATACGCTCGTGATCGAAACGATGGATCTGACCATGTGCATTAGCTTGGTTTTGTAGGGCATCCAGTAGGTGTGAGATGAACCTTTTCTCTGGAAAAGTTGTCCTCCAAGAGCATTGGCCCGGTCTGGCCCTCAGTGTTCACGCGTAGCCAATTATCCGTGTTGTTCTGCTTGGTGCCAAAGTCGCCCGTGATTCTCGTCTTGTCGCTGGGCTCCACCGTGCTGGCAGCGAGCTGCTCGAGCTTGGCGTTTCCGCCTCCTACGGAAGCCATGACTGCTTGCTTGATGGTTTCGGGGATATGAGACATCTGTTATCGGGGAACAAATGCGAGCGGAGAAGAGAGAGTGCAGGAGACGGTGTATCTTTGTCGTTGATGCGCACGAGAGTCAATTATACTGCGAACGAGTCCGCACTTTCTACCTCGCACACCTCGCGAAGCACGTTAAGTTGACGTCAACACATGTGCATTATCTCCGGCGAGTGGGGGAGTGCAATCCAGACCAGTCGTTTGAGCCGGCAAGCGCCTTCCTCGCTGGAAACTCAGGTAGAGGTACATCCAACGGCATCTAAACCGCGTACTATTGGATACTGATGTATCTGGCGTGAGGGTTTGACGATGATTTCTACGACATGCCGATGTAGCGCTACAACTCAGCTCAGAGCCACTCCGCGGAGTGTCGGAGCTTACCTCCGAGGGACCGGGCCGTTCCTGAACAATTGACCTCTATCAGCCAGAGGATTACAAATAGCTCAGCATGCTGGAACGTGTGTACGACTTGGGTGTGAATCGTTGCATGGAGAAGCAAATCCAAGCGTCATCCAGCGATGATCTTTCCCCTAATGGTAAACGTAGTGCTCATTATCCACAGGTTCCAGCCGTCATAAGCCTCTTTCAGAGTTCATTCGATGCTTAGTTTGCCTGGAAGATGGAAATACGGAAAGATAGAAGGGTTGATCAACGACGTCAATGACGTCAACCATATGAATATATCGTCACACATTCGTCGACGTTCATCAACGTTCATCCACACTTCCACTTCCACCTCCACTTCCACCGTGTCTAATCTAGCAAAGACGCCACTCCGCATTTCTTCTTCCGTTCAATACCCCGTAGATAGCGTACACTTGCAAACTGACACTTTGATCTGGATATCTGATATTCAAGTCCGCTAAGTAGTCCGCGTGGTTTGCTTTACTCTGCCGGGCAGTCAAAGCCTTCACCCAAAGATGCCTGGAGAAATACTGGACCAGGCGAACCCGCCGCCACTGCCGAGTCAACTGCCGGACGACACTTTGCATCTCGCTGCAAAAGTCCCTCAGACTCCATTGGACAAGGATGTGGCGCAATCGTTGAAAGACTTCCAGCGAGCAGCTTGCTACATCGCTGGGTGTAAGTGGAAGACAGTGAGGCAAGCGTCTGATCCACGACACTGACCATATCGTAGCGATGATCTTCCTTAGAGACAATGTCATGATCAAAAGGGACCTAGCGTTGGAGGATGTGAAGCCGCGGTTGTTAGGTATGCGCCACCCTTGACACTCAATCACTTCCTCACTCTCGGCTAATCCACATAGGCCACTGGGGAACATGCCCCGGCCTCATCCTTGTGTGGTCTCATCTCAATCTTCTGATCCGCAAGCATCATCTAGACATCATCTTTGTCATCGGGCCTGGCCATGGAGCTCCCGCAGCTTTGGCCTCGCTCTGGATCGAAGGATCGCTAGAGAAGTTCTTCCCCGACCGCTACACGCTCAACGAAGACGGCCTTCGAAACCTCATCACAGGGTTTTCAGTCCCGGGAGGCTTTCCAAGGTAAGGCCCCGAATCTTGAGTAATGCATCCACGAGGCTCACACAGCTCCAGTCACATCAACTCCGAAACACCTGGCTCTATCCATGAGGGCGGCGAGCTGGGTTATGCTCTTTCCGTATCGTTTGGTGCCGTGATGGACAACCCTGATCTCATTGTCACATGTGTCGTTGGCGATGGAGAGGCTGAGAGTGGTCCTACCGCAGCGTAAGTGACTTGTGCGTGGTTGAGAGATTGACTTCCATACTGATCCCACGTAGAGCATGGCACTCGATCAAATACTTGGATCCAGCCGAGTCCGGCGCAGTCATCCCCATTCTCCATGCCAACGGATTCAAGATTAGCGAGCGTACCATTTTCGGCTGCATGGACGATAAGGAGCTTGTCAGCCTCTTCACCGGATACGGCTATCAGACCTGCATCGTGGAAACTCTTGACAACATCGATGTCGAACTATCCAGTGCGCTGGAGTGGGCTTTCAGTGAGATCAAGACAATTCAGCAGGCCGCTCGACATGGCAAGCCAATCGTCAAGCCGCGGTGGCCCATGATCGTTTTGCGAACTCCCAAGGGCTGGACGGGTCCCAAGAAAGTAGACGGAGAGTTTATTGAAGGATCCTTCCACTCTCATCAGATCCCTGTCCCGAACGCAAACAAAGACGAGAAGCACCTCAAGATCCTCCAATCCTGGCTCCAGACATACGATGCCGGGAGGCTGCTGAAAGACGGCAAACCGTCCAAGAGCATTCTAAGTCTTGTGCCTGAAAACGACGCAAAGAAACTTGGGCAGTTGAAACAAACTTACGACTCATACAACGCCTTGGACATTCCTGACTGGAAGCTATTCGCTGTTGACAAATTTCAGCAAGAAAGTTGCATGGCGGAGACGGGCAAGTTCCTAGACAAGGTCATGGTGGAGAACCCTAAGAGCTTCCGAATGTTCTCACCTGACGAGCTTGAGAGCAACAAATTGAGCGCGGTACTTGACCACACCGGCCGGAACTTCCAATGGGACAAGTACTCTCGCGCGAATGGAGGCCGGGTCATCGAGATCTTGTCGGAGCACTGCTGCCAGGGCTTCATGCAGGGCTACACGCTCACGGGCCGAACTGCTTTATTCCCGAGCTACGAGTCGTTCCTGGGCATCATCCACACGATGATGGTGCAATACTCCAAGTTCAATAAGATCTCCCGTGAGGTCAAGTGGCGAGGCGATCTCAGCTCCATCAACTACATCGAGACCAGCACCTGGGCCCGTCAGGAGCACAACGGCTTCTCGCACCAGAACCCATCGTTCATCGGAGCCGTGCTGAACTTGAAGGCCGAGGCGGCGAGAGTCTATCTACCACCAGACGCCAACTGCTTCCTCAGCACGGTGCATCATTGTTTGCAGTCGAAAAATTACGTCAATCTCATGATCGGCTCGAAGCAGCCGACGGCCGTCTATCTGTCAGCTGAAGATGCCGCGGAGCACTGTCGGAATGGCGCCTCGGTCTGGAAGTTTGCATCCGTGGACAAAGGGAAGAGTCCCGACGTTGTCATCGTCGGCATCGGCGTTGAAGTGACGTTCGAGGTTGTCAAAGCAGCCGAGTTGCTCAAGTCCCTGATGCCGGAGTTGAGAGTCCGCGTGGTCAACGTCACAGACTTAATGGTTCTCGCGACTGAAACGCGTCATCCGCATGCGCTCACCCAAGCCGAGTTCCGAGACATGTTCACCGAGGATAAGCCTGTATGCTTCAATTACCACGGGTATGCATCCGAGCTGCAGGGTCTGCTATTTGGACGTCCAGGCGTGAACAGGATGACGGTTGATGGTTACAAGGAGGAGGGCAGCACCACGACGCCGTTCGATATGATGCTGGTCAACTGCGTGAGCAGGTTTGATGTGGCGAAGAGAGCGCTTGAGGCAGCTTCTGGGCAGGACCAACAGGCGAAGCTCGATAAAGCGATCAAGGAAATTGACACGAGGGTTCAAGAGGTGAGAAGCTACATCATGGCTCACGGCAAAGGTATGTCTTGACAGTATCAAACGAGCGGCGAATGTTTTGGAAAAACTAACGTTCGAACCAGATCCTGAACACCTGTACGATATGCCCGATTTCTAGGAGTCAGGAACACGGCGACCTAATGTGGAAAGTCTTCACTGCCGCCGCGGGTGATGGAGTGGGCGAGGCTGCCTTGGGATATATATATTAACGAGTACGGTTGATGTCGGGCGTCAGTTTGATGCCTAGAGGACAGACCTTGGGACGATTCGTCCCGTACGGAATCGCAATGAAACTAAAAAGTCTCGTTTGCACCGTTCTAATGCTAAATGATTTGACCATTGACGTCTACATGAGTGCTCTAGGAGGGCCAATATTGGAGCGTTTACTCGCCGATGTGTGACGCTCCTGCACAGCCATTCGCCGTCCAGATACCTGTTACATCAAGGCAAACAGGTATAGAATTGTATCTACAGAAGGCAGCTGTCTGTATTCTTGGATCCCAAATAGTTTCTTCCTCCTAAGCTGCGCTTTTCAATATGTCCATAACCTGCTGCTTATCCACCAACGGGATCGGGTTCGTCTGACAGCACCTGTCTCGAAGACTATGCTCTGCTATTTTGTCGAAAACATCTTCTCTCACGCCTACAGCGCCAAGAGACCGCGGCAACCCCAGCTCAGTGATGATAACATGCAAGATGTCCGCCAGTTGAGTGTCAGACCAGTCAACGTTCCTCTTGTCGAGAAGCTCCCGTACTTCTGGCGCATCCAGCAAGGCATCCTTTGCTTTTTCTTGCCGATGCCCGTTGGAAGGCAGGTTGTACCTACAGACGGCCGGGAGAAGCACACAACTCGTCTCTCCGTGCCCTACTCCGAGCGGTCCCAGCTGGTGGCCGATGCCGTGGCTCGCGCCCATCGGGGCTGTCCAGATACTCCGCGAAGCCGCGATGACCAAGAGTTGGCAGCGGCTGCGAGCCTCGAGGTCGCTCCGGTCCTTCTTGCATTGCAGCAACGAAACCACGAGCCCCCGTACGGCACCGGGGGTGGTTCTGTCCGTGGTTTCAGTTGCCTTCAGAGAGCAGAGAGCCTCGATGCAGTGATCTATGGCGCGCACGCCGCTTGATAGCCACACGGATTCAGGCGTCGTCAGCGTCAGTGTGGGATCCAGAATCACCAGCGCTGGGCCTCGTGTCGGACCTGAGAAAAGGCGCTTCTCGTTCGTCTCGTCGTTGGTTCCGCCGGCGATGTCTTGATACTCGCCGCCAGAGAGTGAGGTGGGGATGCTGATGATGGGCAATGTCGGCGGCTTGATACGCTCTGGTTCGTCTGCCCAGCGGCTCAGGTTTTCCAAGTCGTTGAATGTGGATGACTCGTTCGAAATGGCCTAGAGGTTGTTTTTTTTTACCACCAGTCAGTTCTACTCTTGGAGTATGTGAATTAGGCCTCGACTAATGAGAACCTACAAGGGCAACAATCTTGGCCGCATCGGTAAGGCTTCCTGCACCCAAAGTGACGAGCAAATCCGCATCCACTTCTCTGACGTGCTTGATGACCTCCAGCAGCTCGGACCAATACGTGTGAGGCTTCATGCCGACCCGCGCGCCGACGAACTTGGTTCCGAGCGTAGCCTTGAGGCGATCGAAGGCGTCCGTCTCCCGATTGAGAGACACAGAGACGATGACGTAGACACGCTGGGCTCGGAACGTGTCCCTCACATGCCGTTCGACGCTCTCCTCAAACGGCAAACCAAAGCTGACAAAGGGCCCTTTGCCTTCTTCTTCAAACGCCCGGCGGTAGGTCTCTTTAGCCATCGGGATTGGAAGTTCGAAGGGTGCTTGCTTGTGTAGCAGCGCGATTCGATCTCCCAGAGCAGAGATGTGATCAAGTACAAGTTCTTCGTCAATTGCAACTCGTGTCATAATCTGTCTACCCGCATGGTTCACCCGAAGCTCCGAGTGTGCCGAGGATCGACAGCAACATGCTCACATCATGGTGCAGCTGCTTACAAATACACGCACATCCACCATCTCAGAGACGGATATCATAGCCACCGAAGGGAACACTTTTCCTTTCGTAATTTCCACAGGTTATCGGTTTCTCGTCGCAACGTATCTTCCGTTGTATGTCCAGCGGCTGCTATAGAACGTGGAGACTAGCATGCAGTCCTGAGAAGGTCAAACGTACCTAAATGATTGCTTCTGGTTGGAAGTATCTGCATCGGAGTTAATCTGATGCTGTTAAGTGTCTGCAAAGATATAGCCGCTCACCCATCAAACACCCGCTATTAAATAGGCAATTACGTGACTTCTTACTAGCAAAGCCTCGCCCTTTAGAATACTGGCATTTCTCCTCGTCTTCGGGGTATGCACCGGCGTCGGCTGCTCACTCCTCTTCACTCCATGCATCGCAGCCGTAGACCACTATTTTCGCGCGCGTCGAGGCGTGTTTCGAGCATTGGTCTGTTAGCTGTAGCTTCCTGCCTCTTGTGCTGGCAATGAATTACCCCTTTAAAAAACGCAGCATTCACCCGGACATTCGTATAAACAAGGAGAGACCTTTCTTTGCGTAACTCTAATATTCTAGAAGATTGGTCATATCTCTTCTTTGAAGTTTATGTCACCAAAGATTCCATCGCCATGACGAGCGTGATATACCTTTCTCAGTTTAACCCATAGGAAAGGGTTACTATTGAAAATCGGTACGTAGGGGATCTTATGACGCACTACATCCGATTCCGTCGCCGTGACTCCTCACATGTGTACGCTGGAGGTGAAGCCGCATTACGATAGACTGGTGGGGTTTCTCCGTCCCAGCTGATTCCTTCATCAGCAAATAGTATCAGGTCTATGTTGAACCCAAGACAGTAGAAAAACCATCTCAGAGATGGCACTACTAGATATGGCTTCAAGCCATAAGCAGTCCCTTGGGAAAGGAAGATTCTCTATTTATGTTTGATGCTTCACCGGCAGCCCGTAGAAGGTCTGACGTTACAGGATACCTACACTCACGGCTCAGGAACCTTTCGTCGATCGATACCGCAACTAAATTCCATGTCGGCAGTACAATCTCCTCCATTACCATCAATTCCTACCCCTTCTATAATGTGCCTCTTCCAAGAATGCGGCCAGTTGTTCGTTGACCCCGCACCTGCATTCTTTCACATGGTTTCCTTTCCTTCCCTTTACATCCCTTCAGTTATTCACTGCAAAGTGTGGTGTCGACATGTTCACGCTATAAAAAGAAACAGAACAAGGCTCGCCTCGAAAGTTTTCCTTTCTCTATTCTTCAAATATGCAAAGCCTCCGCCTTCAACATGTTGGCCAACAAGACTCACAGCATCATCACGGATCTGACCATACGCCTCTGCTCTCCTGGCGATGGCAATGCCCTTTTCACATCGGCGCTAAACTAACAGCCGTGGCACTTCATAGACAAAGATCTATACCTGCACAAATCCCAGCAGACTGCGTGGCTATATATCGTCCAGGTAGAGGAGAACAAGCTTACTACTGATGACCTAGTGGTTGTGGATATCAGAGCAGGAGAGATGCCTAGCGATGGTGGCTCAGACAGGGCATGGAAGAGCTGACCTGGCGTCATCTTGATTCTAAGAAGCAACTACATCGATGAAAACCAACAGTCCGTGACGGCTATCGATGTTCTTTTCGGGGTGGACGCCGTCGACCCGCGACCACAATGGACTATCATGCAATCACCTCTCCGGCTAGACGGTGCTCAACCTGAGGTTCCAGTCGCAAGACTAACTATGAGGCATGGCAAGGCCACGCCAATACCAGATGACGCTCCAAGAGAACTATTACGGGTTGGGCCAAACGGCAAGTTCAAGATTGTTCAAATCTCTAACACGCACATGGTAACTGGCGTCAGCGTGTGTAACGACGCCGTTGATGCCAATGGCCAGCCTCTTCCTAAAAACGAGGCTGATCTGTTAACTGTGGAATTTGTCGAACAGATATTGGATGGTGAGAAGCCAGACCTCGTCATCCTCACTGAGGATCAAGTTCACCATGACATCCTGGACACCCAGTCTGTTTCATTCAAGGTGATTGCTCCTGTGATCAAGCGAGAAATCCCGTACGCAACTGTGTTTGGGAATCATGATTCCGAGGGTATCTACGCATTATCGCGTGAGTAGCAGCCCACCCAGCACTGCCCCAGTCCATAGGACGTTGAGATACCTCCCTCGATGAACGGGACTCCTGCTGAATAGTAACATTTCAGGCTCTGCACAGATGTCAATTCTTCAAGATCTCCCTTTCAGCCTTTTCCAGCCAGGCCCAGACAACGTCGATGGCGTCGGCAACTACTACCTCCAAACTCCGCTCCGCCAGCATCACAGTTCCCACTATCCACACCGTATTTCCTCGACTCCATCGGGCAGATAGCAAGTGAAGTCAAAGACCCAGACTACGATCCGACTAAGCAAAGCCAGATCGATTGGTTTTCAAGAACAGCCCAGGAGCTTCGGAAAATGCGCGACAGCAACCAGCTCTTCTATACATCCCTAGTATTGATGCACATTCCTTTTCCTGAGTTGCAGATGACCGCCTCCTCATACGCGGCGGCCTTCGGCGAGAACCCACCGAAGGAGCAAGTGTCAACTCTCACTTTTACGACGCGTTAGTCAAAGAAGGCATACAGGCAGTAGGCTGTGGGCACGACCACGTCAATGATTTTTGCGCTCTGCTGCAGCAGGCTGACCAGAAAATCGGCCCCTGGCTGTGCTACGGAGGTGGCAGTAGATTTGGAGGGTACTGCTCGTACGGCGAAAATCGCTACCACCGGCAAATGCGGGTTTGGGAGTTAGATGCTTTCACTGGAAGTTTGAAGACGTGGAAGCGGGTGGAGTACTCTGGGGAGAAAGTTGATGAGTTAGTACCCGTGAAAGAAGGTGTAGTGGCTGGCCCCTCTGATGCTGGGGATGAAGACGTCAGCGCCACGGCTGCCGAGGCCGAGTTGTAAGCGTCTTACCACAAGGGTTCATCAGTAATGGAGACAACATAGGTTTCAAGGCCACGAGGAGGGTGGTAGATAAGGAATGAATACAATACACAGGCAGTGGGAAAACGGATGGCCCGGGAATGTAGCCAATAAATGTTCATTATGTTCCCGGTTGATCCGAATCCCTTTATAAAAACATGACTGACTGACAAGATATCCATTCCTAGCTTATATGGCCCCCACAGCATCGTGCAACGTAACATGTAACTTACCAGCCTTGACGATCCTAAACTTAACGTCAGAGGTAAGAGGTAAGATCATTGCGAGAAAAGGCGCCCAAGTAGGAAGGTGATGTACTCGTTCAATACGCCAAGTAAACTAACACCATATGGCGCCACACCTTATCTTCCCCTCACGCTATAAGTCTAATTTGACATTCCTCTTCCGGATATGGCTCAGTGAAGAGGTATAAGCACTTAATTAAGTAGATGTCATCATGCTTTGGGACCAGGATGTAAACCCTGTATCCCCGCACGTTATGTGGTGCTTGAATGACGGCTTCTTGACTGTGCCGGAAGTTCAGCACAGGAGAATAGCCATAAATAAAGACCCAGGTTGCTTGGGGAAGTATCCTAGGGTAGCGCTTCTTCAATAGCACCACAAGCGAGTATCGCATCACGCTTCACTCTCCTGCCTTGGACATCATGTCCAAGCTTCTGTCGGCTTGCGTCGTTGCCGCTGCATGCGTGTACGCTTGTTTACCCGACAAGGCGGAGACCGAGCGCCTTCTCGCCAGACGCCACAGTCGGGAGGGTCGCAGTCGCCATCTCAAGCGTGACGTCGTGGAGTTTCCTCCTGTTTTAACCGACACCGAGACTATCCTCGTCAATTCGTTCGACAACAACTCAATTGCGGACTGGTCGCTCTATTATACCTCGGGGTATCGTCTTGCTGGCCATAACAAATCCCAGGCTGAGTGGACGCAGAATAAATGGATTGATCTCGGCTGGGAGTCTTGGGTCACCGAGTATTGGATCTGGTATACTGAACCAACTGAGAGCTCTCTCACGTTGAAGCGGCCGGACGGTTCGTTTCATTCGGCCCAATTGCTAGAGGATCCACTGGAAGTCGACCCCCAAACCTCCAATTCTAATGAGAAGCCAGCATACCATGCGCTCGCTGGCAGCGGAAACGTCACCGCGGAGTATGTCTATGTTGGGTAAGTATCGGAGAATTGACCGCTTCACACGGGCATCGCGGACGGTTAATGGTCCCTTAGGCGCGGCACTCGGGATGACTTTAAGCGTCTACTAGACCTCGGCGTGATCTTGGAGGGCAAGATTGCTCTAGCTCAGTACGGCGGCACCAACCGCGGCGTGAAGATCAAGAACGCAGAGGTCAGTTCCATTCAGGCTTCCAACATTCATTCACGTGCTGCGAGCATGTTTCCGAATAGACAAATAATACGCACTGATCTCCTGGTTCCCCTCGTACTGACGACGTGTGTAGGCCAACGGTATGATTGGTGCCATCTTGTACACTGATCCCCTAGAAGACGGCGAGATCACGGAAGAGAATGGTTATTTGCCATATCCAGGTTCGTAGCTGCTTCTGGGAGTTCACGGAGAGGACTAATATTGGCGCTATTTCAGATGGCCCTGCTAGACACCCATCTGCTATTCAGAGAGGTAGCATGCGATGGGCTTCCCTCTCGTTTGGTGATCCGTCGACTATTGGCTATGCGTCGACCAAAGATGCCCCACGAGCCGACATCAGCGCCTACGGCCCTAAGATCCCGTCTATTCCGATTAGTCCGAGGGACGGGCTACAATTGCTCCACGCTCTAGATGGGCATGGTATCTCAGCCGAGGAAGCCAACCGAACCAGCTATAAAGGAGCCTTCTCAAACGTCAGTTACAGTAGTGGGCCTGCGCAAGGGGCCACGTTGAACCTCGTCAACTTCATGGACAGCAGACTAGAGCCAGCCTATAACATCCTGGCTTCAATCAATGGTACTAGCCCTGATGAGTTTGTCATTATTGGAAATCATCGTGATGGCTGGACCGCGGGAGGAGCTGCAGACGCCGTTTCTGGTGGTTCGATACTCATCGAGATGGCCAAGGCCTTTGGCAAGCTGGTCGACCAGGGATGGAAACCTAGGAGAACCATGTAAGTCCACGACGTTCAGCATTTTACCCATCACGAATGTTTTCTGACAGGGAGTAGCATACTTGCCTCGTGGGATGCCGAAGAGTTCGGCCTGATGGGCTCGACGGAATGGGTTGAAGACCACTTACCTGAGCTCATTGGTAAGACAGTTGCGTACATCAATGTCGACACTGCTGTCTCTGGGCCGCGAACAGAGATCGTGGGTTCCGGAGAGATACAAACCATCGCCATTGAGACAATGAAGAAAGTCATATTTCCAGAGGGATATGGCGCCGGCCCTACGCTGTACGATGCATGGTATAATTCCACCGAAGGCGTCATTGGTCCACTCGGCAGTGGCAGCGACTTTGCTGCATTCTACCATAACGGCATTAGTTCCGTAAGTGTTTGGAGAAGCAGCTGGTAATTCCACAGCAATTCGCAGCAGTCATTGGCTAACACGCATCAACAGATTGATATTTCAGGGGGTCCTGGCCCAAAGGACCCTGTCTACCCGTATCATAGGTGAGCTCAATCGTGCTTCCCAGGCGCAGAGATTAGGTATGTATTCTAATCGCGTTGCATAGTCTCTACGATACTTACCGCTGGATGACCGAGTACGCCGACCCAGGGTTCCATCTCCACACTGCCATGGGCCAGTTTGTAACCCTTCTCACGTACCACATTGCCGACGACCCATTGATTCCCTGGGACCTCCCCAACGCAGCTTCTGCCCTACGCGACATCTTCAAGGATCTCCAAGAAGAGCTCGAGGAGAAATTCCCCGAGTACGACGTAGATCTAAGCTCTCTTGACGACGCAGTCGCTGCTTTCGAGGCCGCAGCCGACCGAATTTCTGCGGTTGCCAAGCATGCACTGGCGCTGAACGACACCGTGCTTCTGGCCACGGTCAACTCTAGGTACCGCGAGTTCAGCCGCGGGTTTGCAAGTGCTGGCTTGCTGCCGGGGAGGTTCTCGTATTACAACGTGGTGAGTGCGCCCGGCCTGGAGAGTGGCTACGGGGCCGATGTCTTCCCCGCGATCCAAGACAGCTTGGACCAAGGGAACTTGACTCAGGCTGAAGAGTGGGTTGGGAAGAGCGCAAAGGCCGTGCTCCGAGCAGCTGAGATTCTAAAAGTTGGAGAATAGGGCTCTAGATATTCTATAGTACCAACACTCAGCTCTATCTCATAATACCTTCACTCCGTACCCTTCTATAAAAGTAGACGAAGCTGATCCCAAGTCCCAATCCAGCCAGACCCACCGCCATATACCAGGCTGCTCGGTAGCCAAATAACAAGTCACTTTTCGTTTCGCCACCATTGTTAACGTGAACTTCCACCGTCGCCGCAAATCCAAGGCCCAGACTTATGCTGTAGTTGACAACCGTGCTCACCAAGCTTGCCGCAATGCCCTGGTGCTCCCTCTTCACGGAGTTGGAAAGAATCAAAGTCGCAGCTGGAAACGACATGTCCATGCCCCAGGTCATGACAATCAGGCTAAAAAATGACTGAAACCAGTAAGACTGGCCCACAGGAGCGGTCATCATCAACACAGTACCCGTTGTGAATGACGTGAGAGCGATCAGCATCACCAAAGCTGGGCGTGTGAAGTGCAACAACCATGCGGTCGTCATTGAAGCTGCTGCGCCGGATACAGCAACAGGACTCATCCACGCAGCCGTGAGAAGCGGCGATGCACCTCGTAGAAGCTGAAAGAACTGCCAGGTGTAGTAGATCCAAATGCCAAAGGCGGCCCAGCCACAGGCTACGCAGGCTAAGATGAAGCCCACGTCGCTAGTCAGGGTATCAAAGGGGATCAGAGGATAGGACGCAACCCGCAACTCGATGTAGAAAAAGACCGGCACAAGAGCTACCCCGACGATGAGGAGGACATAGACATAGGGCGTTCCCCAGCCGACAATTGGCGCTTGATTCCAGGCAAAATTGAAAAGGACCAACGCAGTGATGCCTGTTGTGGCACCCAGAAGATCCAGTTGGTCCAGAAGTTCTCGCCAGGTCATGTTTGCGGACAACAGTTTGTGAGGCGGATCGGGGATGATGAAGAAGGCCACGGCAGCAATGAAAACCAAGCCGATGGCGAAGGAGTAGAAGGCCCAAGGCCACCAGTCTTCGTGCCCGTTGACGAAAAGGGCGGCGAACACGGCGGCAAACACGTTGCCGCCAGGTGCACAGGCCCCGAAGAGAGCAAACGCAATGGTTTTCCTTGCTCCCGGCCGATACGACGCCCCTAGAATCGCCAGTGCATTGGGCATGATGATGGCTGGTCCAATGCCCTGGAACACTCTGGCGAAGATGAAGAGGACGTGGCCGGAATAGGTAGAAAGGCCGGCGATCATGGACCAGACGGCGAACCAGAGGAACCCTATAAGGAACATGCGCTTATAGCCAAACAAATCGCCGACTCGTCCGAAAATAAGGATAAAGGTGCCGACGGTCAGGCTGTAGCCGGCGATCAACCAGCTCAGTTCTGCCGGGTTGTCGAGCGAGAATGAATCGCCCACGACGTGCAAGAGGTTGAGGCAGTTTCCGAGGGCGCCCTGCGTCATGAACTGAGCCATGCAGATGATCGAGATGAAGAGAATCTCGCGTGGTAGCGAAAAGGTCTCGGCGATGGAGGCGACAGACTTTGTCCGGGCCAAGTCTTCGTCGTCAGGGCTCATGTCGGCGTTGTTTTCTAAGGACGCCTCATCATTGCCACGTTCGTGGCCTTGCTCTGTACTCGGATTAGGTATAGTTCTAGTAGTTGAAGAGTTGAAGAGAGCACTTACCTTTGTCTCTTTCCATGGCTATCATGTTGAATGGGTGACGGCTCTAGGAAGATTACTTCGTCTGAGATAGAACATATATCAAGGCCTGAGAGTTCATCCGGTTATCGGAAAACGCTTCGAGGATAATTCCGTGATTAGTGCGCCGTATATCCATACATCCATATATCCGATCCGAAGTATCGTCATCCTTAGTGTCATCATGTCCCACTTCCTCACCTCTCACCCAATTATCGGGACTCGCGATACCCCTTGCTTACATCATGATAACGAGGACCAACAATCTTGCAAAGATGCAGTATTAAATTAAGCCTTAAAGATAGGCTCTACCGCCTAGGTAAATGCTTCATATTCACATTAGCGGTCCCGAAAGTAGCTTCGTATCTGCTACCCTAGACCACTTAGACCTGTCGGCGTGGAGTAGTAAGTTCAGGTTCACCTCTCTTGATGATTTGGCTGTTGAAATAAGGAGGCAAAAAATGGACAGGGCGAGGCGTTCAGCCGCAAGGTATGTAAAGTGAAAATCCCGAAATCGAAATACCATCATATCTCTTTGCGTGCCAGAGAATCAGCCCGATGCCTTAAAGAGGTTGGGCTCCGGCGCCTACGAATGCACATACCCCAAAAACAGGTTCCTCGTCTAGCCTAAAACGTCGCGAGCAGGTCCCTTGCATTGAAAGCCATAATTCGTGTGGTCCGGGAACTCTCGAATTAGGAGTCGAGTCGACGGCTCAGCGTTTTAATCGCAAACTCACAATTAGGCTCTGAATTTAGGGGCTTTTGGGCGTCCCGGTCAAGCAAGTAGCAAAGAATATACGCTCAGTACCGACCACTTAAAATAGTCCGCAGGGCTTGGTGTCAAGTTTATACACGGCGGCCGATGATGCTTGGCATGCTGCGGGCGCTTCCAGCACAGGGCTAAACAAAATCAGACATTCGAGGGCGCTCTGAATGGAGTGATAACACTTGAAGGGTGTAAGATGACAAAAATCACCACTTTTCACAGTCGGCTTCATCGCCAATGTGGCCTGAAAAAAGGTGGATGTCTTGGTGGTGCATCTTCATCCTGCTACTCAAGCCTCGGCCCTTGACCAGGGGAAGGATCTGACATGTGAGGCATACATTGGTTCTGGCGTTAGTATCAGTTGTAATATGCTAAGTGGTTCAATCAAGGTTGCCTTTGAGGTTGTCAAGTGAGTCGATAGAAAATGACAGCATGCAATCCAGGCATCTAACCTCGGAAGCCCTAGAACAACCCTCTAGTCTTTTATCAGCTAATTACTCAGATCAATGAGCAGATTTGGGAGCAGTGGGAGGTCATCTTCCGTGATCGGGCGTCCCTATGTGAGGTAGACGTTCAGTAAAGATTTCTTTAGCTATGTCGGTCGGACAATTATTTGACAAGTATCTGACAAGGGTTGGGTCGTGCGGAGACGGTTCGATAAGAATCCCCTAGAGGGTAGTACCTGTTGTCTCGCAGTCCTCTTCAAAGGCGGAGGTAGTTGGGAAATGGTGTACTTGTTGGATTATTCTTGGCCTTTGATCACTGCCTGTCCATAACGACAATGAGCGATTGCTGTCCAGTTTGCATGAATTATCAATACTACAGTCAATACACCTTTGGATATACAAGGGACCTTAATTACGCAGAAGACGTATGCTAGGCTAGGAAATATTATGTGAGGGCTGGGAGTTAGTGCTGTAAGAGTGAATTGAAGTGCACCGACGGGAAAGTCTGACGTTGAAAAAGCTAGCAGGCATAAGATGTTGATAATGTAACTATAGAAATTCCATTGTCATGGTTTAGTGCTCTGGGTTACTAAAAATGCAGAAGATTCGAGCGGATACGAACCTTTGCCGTGGTAGAAAGTAAAGAGGGTCCTGAGCCTTAGGAGAGGGAATGACGTAGTATTTGGTACGCCAAGCACGATGATAAGCGACACGAGAGACGGGTTGGAGGGACCGTTCCAATTATAGATAGACGTACTTCGTAGATCATGTCAAGATCAGGCCGAAGGAATTATTCAAACAGGTCACAAGGAGTAAAAAGGTTGCTCTTGACCGTATTAATTCCCCTTTGCGTTAAAGTATTATCGAAGCATCATCACCCTTTACTATGCGAATGGTGTGATAATATGACTTGATCGATCTACTAGGTAGCGATAGTTAATAATATCATGTTATGTAGGCAGAGTTCCAGTGCCCTGGTTTCCATGTAAGTGCCTCATATACAGCAGACTATCCTGTGGTAAGTTACTGGCTGACCTTTTTAGTCCTTGGGTGCTGTATTTGAGTGACAATGTATGTACTTCGTATATCACCAGGCCACCTCGGGCACGAGCGACCAAGTTAAGTTATGCCACGAATGAGGAAATGGTCCGAGAGTTCCGACTATGTACATGATCAATCGTCATGCGCCGATCTGTGGACAGAACTAATAAAAGCAAGGGGAGTCTCCACCAACGATGCCACGCGATAAAACAAAGGCGACCCTTTAACGGGGCGATAATGTCGGCAATGGTCGAGCTTGTAGGCTAGAACATCCACTCGAATGGTATAAACAATAAACGTCGAGATTCTTGACTTGGCAATATACTATGTACAGGCCAAGGCTTGAGTTGTCTCTTTTGCCACACTTGTCCGGCCATAGAAACATCACTGGACACAAAAATCCATGGGATGTCACCTTTCGGCTTTGCAGGGGATTGGGCTTGGCATGGCTCGTATTCCAGTGTCAACTTCTCGTGTTCTCCATGGGTCAGGCGCAGGGATTCGCTTTCCATGATTGGCACTCCAGAAGCTGGTTTTCGATATATTAGAGCGATAATGGCCGTCGCTGGACGGACTGTCCCATAGTCGTCATCGGAAATCGCTCTGAGCATCGACAATCATGCGTCTCTTGTGCGGCGTCTTGGCTCTGCTGGGTGCAAATGCGGCCGCGAGCAAGGCCGCGTTCGGTGAGTACATAGTCGAGTTTGAGAACGATTACGACGGAGGTATATCTAGCTTCTACAACGCTCTTGGAGACGCGGGTGTCCAGGCTCACGCCCGCAACGAGTTCCAATCGCGCCTCTTCACCGGCGCGTCCTTCCGGGTGGAAAATGCGAGCACGACAGACCAGACGCAGCTCCTCGACCACCTTCAGGCGATGCCGCACGTGAGAAGCGTCTGGCCTGTACGCCCCGTTCATCTGTCCAAGCCCGAGAGCCAAGCAGCGTCGTCGGCTGCCAACACGGCCAGCCATGCGCGACTGCGGCGACAGGCTTCGCGTCGAGATGCGGCGACCAACGACAGCTTTTCGCCGCACGTCATGACCCAGGTCGATCAGCTGCGCGCAAAGGGCATCACCGGCAAGGGCATCCGCGTTGCCATTGTCGACAGTGGCATTGACTATACGCATCCGGCGCTCGGCGGCTGCTTCGGGCCCGGCTGTCTAGTCGAGGCCGGCTGGGACTTCACCGGCGATGACTTCGTGCCGGGCACGAACGAGGCCGAGCCCGACGACGACCCCATGGACGATTGCGAGGGCCATGGCACCCACGTCGCGGGCACCATTGCCGCCCAGCTGGAGGGAAACGAGTATGGCTTCACGGGAGCGGCACCCGGAGCCAAGCTGGCGGCGTACCGCGCATGGGGATGCCACGCCGTGTCCACCAACGAGATTCTGCTTGCAGCGTTTATTCGAGCATTCGAGGAGGGCGCTGACATTATATCCTGTTCGGATGGCAAGTACGTGCCCGTCAGTTCCATGCTATTTGGCATCTCGTTTTGTGCTGACCACCTACTGCCAGTCCCTCGGGCTGGTCTTGGGACGCCTGGAGTGTCGTTGCCTCGCGTATCGTCGATGCAGGAGTGCCAGTCGTTATATCGGCCGGCAACGACGGCATCAAGGGCCTGTTCTATCCTTCAGCGCCTGCTGGGGGCCGAGGCGTGACGGGCGTGGGCGTCGTGACAAACACCAAGTTCCCAACGCTACTCACGGCCGGCTCTTATGCTGCCGACTCCAACAGCACAAGCAAGGACAGTGTCCACGAGTTTGGTTTCTTGCCCGGAGTGCCCGCCTTCTCCCGGAATGTGACACTTCCTCTCTGGTCCGCCGTCGACGCCGACAATGCGTGCACCGAGCTGCCCGAAGACACGCCCGACCTGAGCCAGAAGATTGTGTTGCTGGAAAGGGTTGACGCGCGGGCAACTGGATGCTACCCGCAGGATCAGGGCGCGAATATTGTTGCCAAGGGCGGCCAATATCTACTGTATTACCCGCCCAATAACTTGTAGGTCTGCAGCCCCCGCCCACTGGCCCGATGGCTAATTAGTGATGGACGCAGGACTATGCGAGATGAGATTTACAACTACGCAGAAGGCCTGAAGGGCGTAGGATCGATCCCACCTTACGTGGCCGAGCGATGGACCAATATTCTTGATCAGGGGCAGAACATTACGGTGTCCTTGCCGGGAGCGAACTCGTCGACGGTCCGCTTTGAGCAGCTCGAGAACACCATCAGCGGTGGCTACATGGGCGACCTTTCCAGCTGGGGTCCAAGTTGGGAACTGGAAATGAGTCCTCATATTGCCGCCCCGGGAGCCAACATTCTCAGCACGTTTCCCACGGCCTTGGGTAGTTACCGCGTCATGACCGGGACCAGCATGTGTATGTTCTCCCCTGTTCTCTCCTGAGAGTCGTGCCAGCGCCTCCTTACTGACTGGCCGCCGCTCTAGCTGCACCGCTCATTGCAGGCATCTACGCCCTGATCGCCGAGGCGCGCGGAACATCGGACCCCAAGCTCCTGCGCCGCCTTCTGATGTCGACGGCAAAGCCACTCGCCTGGTTCGACGGGGAGACGGCAGACACTGATACCATTGCGCCACCGCCGCAGCAGGGCGCAGGCATCGCACAAGTCTTCAACGCGGCATATACAGCCGCTGAGCTGAGCGTCGACAGCCTATCCTTCAACGACACCGACAACTTCGTCGGCAACCAGACCTTCTCCATCAAGAACACGGGATCCGAGGATCTGGTCTTTGAGCTCTCTCACCGCAAAGCACCCACCATGTATAGCTTGATGCCCGGCAGATCCCCCCTGATGGCCGACTCCTTCCCCAACCCAACAGTAGACGAGTGGGCTGAGATCACATTCAGCTCCAGGTACGTGTATAATGAGTCCCAGACCCAAGTCCGCATCGAGACTAAGACATTCGCTGCAGCAAGATCAAGGTCCCCGCTGGGAGATCTACCGAAGTCACAGTTACCTGCACGCCGCCGGCCAATGTCAACGCAACGCTATTGCCCGTTTACAGCGGATATATTACGTTGACTAGCTCAAACAATTCCCTCGTGCTGCCGTATTTAGGCATGGTGGGCAGCATGTACTCCACGCTTATTCTACCGCCCGAGAGAGTCTTCCTCGCCGACTTCAACATTGCCGCCCCTGCCAATGGCACGTATAATATCACGCGGCCCGATCCGGCTAACCCGCCGTCGACCGAGACTGGCGACGAGCGTACGACTCCCAATGTGCTCATCACTCCCACTATTGGGACGGCTGCCCTGCATGTCGATGTAGTGAACGGAACAGGAAATGGAAAGGTTCTCGGGGCTTTGGCCGGTTGGCCGCTTCTCTTTGTTTCTCGCACAGAACAGAGAGGCTATGTGAAGGGCTTGCTTGCCGACGGCACCGTCTTAGAAGAAGGGTTGTATGCTCTGAAAGTTCGCGCGCTTAGGGTCTTTGGGAACGAAAGCCGGGATGACGATTGGGACACTGTGACTACTGTGCCGTTCAGACTAAAGTACAACGCTTAGATCAGGATACTGTAGTTCAGCGCTCAATTTGCAGTTCTAAGATGGCATTAGTGGTCTCACCAGGCATTACTCGCCATTCACTGACATCCTTATCCGTAGGGTCATTAGGCTGGATCTGGAGAAGTCTAGGGATCGGTGGAAGTTCAGATGTGTTTTATGAGAAGCCGGAAAGCTGGCAAATTGAACAGCTGATCATTATTGGTCTATCATTTAACTCGTCATCGTAAGGACAAGAGCGGCGTCCTTATAATAGTTCCCGACTCCTACACAATGCAGAAGTCTGCTTGAAGTTTGAATCAAGCTGCCGTTGGGACAGGAGTCGACCATGCGCCAGGCCCAGATTGAAAGACATGGTGGGGAGTAAACCCGTCGGGAGCAGGAGCTTCGACATGTGAAGGGCTCAGAACGTTGAGCAACCACAGGGCTAAAAGAAGACAAGCAATCCTTGCCTTGGGGACAGAAATGAAGCAACGAGCCCAGGGTATTCGATACAGGGCTCTGGTGAATGCGGATCCGTCATACTTTTCCGTCTCTGGCGATGTGCCTAACATGATTTGGATGATATAGCTGGTTGCTGTGGCCGTGGTGGAGCTAATCCAGAGGAAGATCGGTACAATGATGATTAAACTCCTCCAGCGATCCATGAGTGTTCCATCGCCATAGAAGCCATCCACGATGAGGACTCCTTTAGTGTCGGCTGCCAGAAGGAGGTGGAACTGGAGCGTATAGGTCTCCAACGAGCATCGGCCGAGCCAGGCCATTGCCTTTGAATGGAAGTTTCGAACTGGCCCTGAGACATTTCGCATCGCGACAAAGGCCAAAACAGGGATGAAGGATATGTAGCGGTGCCATAGTCGATAATCTCCCAGACTCATTTTCGAGATCTCATAGAAGTAGCGATAGACAGCCAAGAAACCAGAAAATGCTAGAGTGAGGCGAAGGCCCCGGGTGACGCCTTTCTTCATCTCAGAGTTGGCAACAGCAACAAGCATACCGACATAGACGATGAAACAGTCTAATGACACACGATAATACCACTCGTTGTAGTCCCACTGAATGTTGAAAATGATATGGAGTGTGGAGAAGATCCACGAGGTTAGTGGTGTTTCTAGCACAATTGCGACCAGAAGAGCAGAGACGCCAATCTTGGCAAGGACATACTGAATGTCCCCGTTTCTTTGGTGTCCAATTGCCATAGTCGCATATACAACTAGAAACCAAAAGCTCACGAGCGGCGAGAAGTAGTAGAACATGTAATCGGTGTCCATCACGTAGGCCAACGAGCAGCTGAGGAGGTTGAGGCGAAGTAGAACTGCTGCTGCACGGTTAAACGAGTAGTCCTTCTTGTTGAGGAAGAAGACGGTGTGCCCGTAGCCGGTTTGGAATAAGTAGGCAGCAACGAGGAGTCGGACGAGGACGAATATCGATGCCGATTGAGCGTCCACCCAGTGATAGATGAGAATCACAAACTGCATCCATCCTTTCCATTCATCAGTCTGATCCCGAGAAAGAAACGGCTGATCGGGCTGTGGTTCCGTCTCCGTAACGAACGCCTGTTCTTTGGATGGCGAGCGAGACCGACGGATGGTGAGGAGGGCAATGACGACACAGAGAATGCAAAGATCGACAAAGTCCTGAGATGACCATACTTTAGTGCCCTTGGCCATCATTTGCGTCCGGTCGGCGTAGTAGCACATGAGGAGGGCCAGCACAAAAGAACCCGCTTGCATATCGAGCAGGCTCCATCGAGGGTTCTCTCGGTCGGCACAGAGCTCTAAATACACTGTATAAAGGATACAGCCCACGAGATACACAAGGCCGACAATGACAAGACCGCGCTGGACGAGCGGCTTGATTCCATAGTCGGTGCAGCAAGTACGATCATGGGGATAGCTCTTGATGCGATCGAGCTTAGCGTTGCACCGGAGGTTCAGCAGAATGTTTGCTCTCGTCTCGGCAACAACGTCGGTGACATGGAAGCCGGTCCTGTGGGGATCGACCCAGGCTTTCAGCTGGCCAGCAACGAGGCCAGGAATGGACCAAGCAAGCGGGATGTTCCAGGTGCCGTCTGTCTCACGGAGCCAATTCTGCATCTTGATGACCTCATTTACCCGCCGTTTCTTGTCCTTGATCCTCTTGCGGCGGTGTGGTACGTTTAGGTAGCCGGGTCCCGCAGGGGGCGCGTAGAAAACCTGATTGCCGACCCCATCGAGCGGATCCATAGGGTCGGTGAACATGTCTTTTCCTTGGTCCCCAACAAGATCGGATATGTTGGAAAACGCTTCGTGGAACAAGGCCATTCGTTGGGCGCGGCTCAGATCGGGGTTGTTGTTTGTGTACCAAACACCAGCAGCAAGGTAGACGAGAGCGGGGCCTTTCTGGTCCTCGATGGACGGAGGGTCCCTCTTTTCGTCTGTGTAGTCCTCGATTTGTCTGACAAAGGCTGCTTGATCAGGATCGCCGACTGAGCTGAGCCAGACGTTTGGATAGCGCTCGATCTGGACGCCGTGATAGGTGATGTTGAATTGCACCGACGGGGGAAGATGCTTGCGATCGTAGTTGGACTCGTCTCTCTCTAGCTGAATTCACGTTAGCAAGAGAACTCCATCGTGGTAGACTACATACACCCTCCGAGAGAAGTGCAGCCCAAAAGCAGTCACGGCAGGGGTGCTTACCAGTCGTCCCAACGCGTGAGCCACGCCTCTCGATGTCGAGTCGCCGCCGAACACCACACGGCGACCCTCCAGACATCTGCGGATATCAGTCGACGAATACTGGTGGAGAATGCACCCGTCTGGCTGCCATTTGTTAAAGGGGTCCCGGTTTCCGTCCTCGTCTGGCTCGTCGACCCAGCGGCCTGTTTCGAGTACGGCGCGGCAGCGGTAGGGGTCATCGCCGGGAAAGACGGTTTTGAAGGTGACGGCTGCTAAAAACAGGACGGCCCCGAGGACGGGCCACGGCCTGGATAGCTGAAACCGCATTTTGGTGTACCCGTGATGGCTCTACAGTGGTTGAACAAAGAAAGGACTGCAGTCGAAATTGACCGCTGGGAAAAGGTGGCATGGAAGGAAACGTAGATGAGAGTCACGCACCGGTTATTACAGGAGTGCTCTTTTAGGACAGGGGAAAAAGCCAGTGCCCCTTTTCCTCAGGGCTAAGTGTCTCTAAGCCGGCTCTTACGCCTGAGCAATAGCGGCAGGGCTGAAATGCCAGAAGAGACATTAATCTAACTCCCTTGGCCAAGTTGAGACTAGCAGGATTTAAGCATACCAAACCATGAGCCGATCATCAGACTCCAAGACGCGCCAACCCTTGACATGTCTCTGATCCTCGTCGTGTGTGTTTCTTCCCTTCAAGGTGCAACAGTCCACAGCGTTCAAACCCCTGCGGACTTGGAACTTCTTGTATCCCTTCAAATGTGCAAAGGCTTGGTGGAAGTAGATTATGAGCCCCGCTGTCCAAATTACCTTTGTCGCTAGCGTGAGACATTCGGTTATAGGAGAGCACGCCAGTCCCATTCCTGCATAGCTGGGATGGACGCCTGGATTGCAGTTGAAGGCCTTCCTGCCACGCTGGGGGATGATACCACGAGAGTGTTCTCGACCAACGCCTTTAGCCCCTTAGACATCCAGCGAAAGATGGTCAAGTGAAGTAGAAGAAGGGTGTGCTGCGATGATTCTAGGCTTGCGTTGACTGACTGAGTGTGATGGAAGGATGAGTGGCGGAGAGAGAAAGAATATGTGCGTACTTGGGTGAGACATGTGCGTTGATGACGGAGAGAGCGTGTGACTGCAGATAAGTCAAGGGTGAACTAAAAGTAGCAGAACTACAGTGAGCTGAGGGCGCTGCATAGCATGCAGCTGAGGAGTCGAACACGGCAACATGTCGAACAACTACACAGACTAAACCTACCAATTCCACGTGTAAGTAACTAAAAGCTCATCCAAGTAGCCAATATGCTTGGGCTGAGAAGTCCATTGTTGACTTCGCCCGTAGAGGCTATCACGGCGGCGTGGGGAAATCCCGACGTGCGGGATGCTTGCGGTATTTTACCGAAGCTAGGCACAAATGATGCGGGGAGCTCTGGGACGTGGAGAACTTGCTTTGATGGAACCGGACCCATACGGCAAGTATTTCTCGTATCTGGTGATCATCTTCAACATGACGAACTAGCTGTCGGGGAAGATTTGGGAATTTGCATGGAGGGTAGCGTCGTCGACCTAAGGCTTTGAGTTGATACTTTGACAATTACAAGGTAACTCGTCGGTTCCACGACCCAGTGATGCGAAAGAGTTCGATTAGAAAGAATTCCGAGCCTCACGTCTACAACACCAACTACAATGGTATTGGGCTGAATGCAGACACACGCCAACTGTCTGTCGTGGAAGCAACAGGCAGAAACGGTGTATTTGCTTTCTATGATATAGATGCCCTTGGCCTAATTGCCGCCAGAAGATACCTTCTCCTGTTGCTTGAGAGCCTGCTGTCCAATCCTAGCCAGATCGTCATTCAGTAACGGTTCCTTCTCAAATCCATGAATGACTTGGCTAATCATCGCCGCTGACAACTCCTCGCGAGAAACATTCACAAGGCCGAGGGTCCACTTGAGCATGAATGCAAACGCATTTCTCTGGAGATTGCCAATGCCCGGTGCTGTGATGAGCCCTGTCTTGGCTACACATGCTTCAATCTCCCCTAGATGCTCCGAAGCGTACGCCAGCACCTTGGTTTCCGTTTCGCCCTGGTAAATCATCCGAGGTCAGTAAAAATGGGTTTTGTAGCCATTGTGCACAGCACGCACCCGCATCAGTGAATACTGCGGCATAAAGTCCGGAGTCTTGCTTTGGTCGCGTTCGGCGGCGATGCCGCTCATGTAGAGAAAACGGAACGGACGGGAAGGGCTTGCTTCGTGCATCGCTTTCAGTCCAGCCAGTGTCGAATCCTGACATATTCGCCGAACCTCGGCGAATTCGAACGACTTTGATCTCGAGGGAGTGATTGCGACAGTCCTACTGCATGTTAGTGGGACAGCCCTCTTGTGCCCCAGTGCGGCCACAATCAGATAAGATACCATATGCAGGCGTTTGCATCTGCAAACTCTTTCTTGACTTCTTCGGGATAGCTTTCATAGTCTTTGATGATGACCGTCTTTAACTTGAAAGATTCAGCGCCGGAGCCGACAGTGATGGGCTTGCGACTGAGGGCAATGACTGAAGTGACTTCGCGCGCCAGCAAGCTCTGGCGAATGACCTCGGTAGCCACAAAGCCATTGGCACCAGCAACGATGAGCTTCATGCTTTAATATTCGGTATCTGGATGAAGGAGTGCTCCAACAATTGAAGTTTAAGTTGAAGAAGCTGAAGCTCCCGTTGCGTATCAGGCTTCATAGATAGGTGTCAGCACTAAGCTCCTACAGCACGTGATACAGCCAACTGTGCTGGGCTTCAAACCAATCAAACAGCGTCAGAATTATTTCACTGGGTCGCTGAAGCGACAGATGGCTTCCGAAACTGTGGAGAGAATTCCAGAATCTCTGAGCAGGCTTGAGATAGAGATGCCAGGCGCAATGGAGATTAAGAGAAAGTACGGATGTGAGAAGATTATGCATCATTGGAAGAGACAGAAGATAGGCACATACAGTCTGATATAGCGTAGCCCGGAGAAAAGGAAGCCATCATCACTGCTCCATCAGCCCATACAGTTATCAGACATCCACATCGTTGGATACATCTCCTCAAGAATCTGCCAAATTCGTCGACGGCTTTGAAGGTCTGGCGGAATAGGTAAATCCGCTTTTACATATCCCACCGAGATTAGAGGCTGTGCGTCTCCATCAGCTAGAGTGGTTGGAGTTACAGGAGTCATGACCTGTCTAGTTTTTTTCTCCCAATTTCACCCACTCCTAGTTATCTCTGCGACATTGTATAAATCTAGATACTAAGTAAATGGGACCTGCAAGAAGACCTACTTTCCCCACGTTTGAATAATCAGGTAGGTGCATTTCAGGGGTAAAGGCTGGCGTCTGAGGATTGCTGTGGTTGGGTTCTTTATCTCTTGGGGTAGTTTGTCGAAGTTGGGCTCAAATTCCACATTAGCTGCTTGAAATTGCTTCAGCTCGAAGTCTACCAGAAGTATTCTAACTAGATCGAATTTCCACTAACTTCTAGTTTACAAGTGTAGAATATCGAGGGCTTTCTACTCACCAATAGTGTGAAGCCTTCACCATGTAACACTTCGCTATGCTGGCCGAGATGACTGAAGGGGATGTAGTAATTTTCCAGGCCCAGTTCGACTTCCTTCCGTCAGCGTCCTGGGATCTCAATGGATCGTTTTTGATGTTTTTCGTGCAGCGACGCTCGAATGTGAGCCAAAGCTGGCTGATGGTTCGTAAACGAGATTCTAGCGAGCTTCGCATGAGACGATTAGCAATCAGCTCGAATGCTGCGTGAATATCAATATAGAAGGGGATAGGCCCTTATTTGTTGTTGTTTCGAGGATACTCGTCGGATTTTGTGGTGACTAGCAGGCCACCAGGCGTAATCTCCATTCTGTTGTAATGTCTTCCCAATCTACGGGCGACTGTCATACCTGATTTGTGACAGCGCCCGATGGCGAGTAATGTCTTCCTCCTGAATTTCACGGGCTCAGTTATTCGAGGAGGATAGCTCCGCTTCCACATAGTAGTGGACCAATCTGATTTAGAGGCTGCACGGTCAAAGCAGAGTGAGTTACAGACTGACAAACCTGCGGGAAGTGGCGGGCTAAGTACTTTTCGAAAGTGAAGCCCTTGTGCATCCCTGATTGTCTTTAACGTAAACGCCGAGTCGTTACCAACAGCTAGAGCTCAAGAAACGACGAGTTAAGCACGTGCAGAAGGGTCATGTAGCTATTAAAACTGCACGATCGTATTCCTATGTCAAATTAGTAGCTGCTAAATCTAAATACCAATGCTGTCTACTAATTTTGTAATAGTAAAGGAAGGACTAGAGATTGTTTTTAAATAAGGGAGGGTTATTTCTTAAAACTCTCTACAACCTTAATCATATACTAGCAGCATTTCTTAGGGACTTAATCTAAGTATAACTAGCAGATTAGAGCTGAATCGCCAATCAGTCTCTATTCACTACTAATTAGTGTAGCTAAAGCAGAAAGACTACCTTCCTAAATAGGACAAATGCTTGTGTAGTTAATTAGAGTGGCCCTCTTCTATAAGCGCGGAATGACACGGGAGGCGTTCGCGACTGGGAATGAGATGGTTTCGATATTTGGCCACCTGCTCAGAACGCCGATGAACTTGCGACTAATGGAACTTGCTTCGCCAACGGTATACCCAAGAACCGTACATCTTGTCCCTACTTCCCACGAAGCTTCCAGAGTGCTGGCATATCCGACCTCCGGTATTTGGGCCTCGATTGAGTCGGTAGTTCAATGATCTCAACCTGGTGATTTCGCCCTGGCTGAAGATTAAGCTTTGCGTAGAAAAAGTCGAAGGGGCATCCGTCGCTATGGCTAGTGCGTGTCAAGGCCGAGGAAGGGCAAGCAAGGTGCGAGTTTAGGGTGACTCCAACCCTAATCCGTACTCCGACTCAGCCGAAGAGAAGATTCCGCTACACACCCAGCATCTTCGTCGGAAAGAGTCTCCCTCTGGGAGGAATTAGTCATCGCCTTGCGAAGATATTGATGCCTGGACTGAATCACTGCCGCTGACGATGATATCGAGGACTTTGGCTTTGTTGTTGCGACGGCTTTGGGGCTTCAGAGGCAATAGTCGAATTATGTCGTGAGCGAAATAGTTCTGGTACTGGGCGGCAATATTTCTAGACACAGCTGCCAGGCAAATATACTGATACTGAGCACCAATACTAAATTAAGTAATACTAATATTTAACCAACTCTAGTTGTTTGACGAGGTCGGGAAGGGTGATTTTAGGAGGGTGCTATTATGTCTGGTAGCTAAATAAAGGAGAAAGTGGCCGGAGGACGATGATGTTGAGATAACGGCAATGACCATCTTATGATTGAGGAGCTGGATTAAAAAGTCGGCGGGAAAATGTATGGGATGGGGGTCCCTCGCCCTGTTATCTACGACTAATCTCCTTTTACTAAGACCCAGCCCAACTATGGAGCTTCTGCCTGTTGGTCCTGGTGGTATACCTTTCACGGCACTGTTGGATCTTCCCTTGTGTGTCTACATCTGAAGCTGTCAAATGTCTGGGATCATGGTTGGCCTCGGTTTCCACAAGGTCATGGACGATGTACACTAGCACGCAAACGTGGTGGAAGCTTACATGGCCAGACAAGAGGAGTGGGTGAGAGGGGCGCTGGAACTGGGGAAGCGGCGCGAACCCCCCTTCCCTTCAATGTAATTCCTCAATCAGGAAGAAGCACATACAGGCTAGAGAATTTGGACTTCCACTAAGACCACCTGCCGCCTGTTACTGAATAGGTCACGTTCAGGTAGTTGCTGAGAAGACAGGGCACAAGAGCCTCATAAAATGAGAGACTAGGGATATGGTAATATCATGGGACTAGATAAATTACAGCTTAGAGGGAGAGCCAGTATGATACTTGGAGAGGTTAATAATCGAATTGGAATCAGGTTATTAAGAGCAAGCCAACACCCCCCTTGAATTTTAAAGAACTCACACCAATGATAATTCTTGTTCCTTTCTCTCTTAGAAAGCTTAAAAAGGGCTTCCATTTCTAGCAAACACCGTTTGGTAAATGTCAATGGCCGCAGAATTAAGGAGAACCCGCTGATTCTTAACTCCACCATCTCCTGCTTTCTTTTCTTCTACCTAAGAACTTAGGGAAGAACTTAGGGAAGAACTTAGGGAAGAACTTAGGCAAGAACTTAGGGAAGAACTTAGGCAAGAACTTAGGGAAGAACTTAGGCAAGAACTTAGGGAAGAACTTAGGGATATTTCTAGCAAACACCTGGTCTAGGCACGAGCCACTGCAGAATCAAGGAGGACCCGCCAATTCTCAGTCCCTTCCCCATTCTCTCGCTCCCTCACTTCCCCAACTTAATTATCAACTTACGTTTTCTACCATTACGCCTCTACCTTTCAATAATCTTCACTTCGGTCACGTTCCCTCTCGATCTGCAATCTTGCCTCCTTCTATCATTTCTTTACTTCCCCGACTTACGCTTCCTACCATTGCCACCCTACCCTCCCGACAATATTCACTTCGACCACGATCCTCCGCCACAATCCTTCACGATCCTCAAACTGCATCACCCTCTCTAGACTGGTCCTCGAATTCTTACCCGTTTGTCTCGCTTCCTCACTTGCCCACCTTACGCTCTCGACTGTAACAACCCTGCTTCCGACACTGGACTGGCACCCTTTACTCGATCTACCAATTCTCATCCGTCCTCGCCCTTGGGTCTTCCGACAAGAACCCTCCTCTTTGCCATCGCATAGTGGACCATCTTTTCACCTCGTCAAATTGAGATTTTCGATCCGTTCTCCATTTGAGCCTTCTGACGATCCTCGCCCCTGCCCTCTTTCCACTGCATCGCCACTCGCTTTGAATGGGGACCCTCCTCCTGGATCGAAAAGATGAGCACTGTCAATGAGGCAGCCTTGTCCTCCGCCTGTGTCCCTCCCGGTCCTGACTCACCTGACCCCAGACCTCCAGTTGCAGTCACCGACGGCTCCAGCTCCGAATCATCTGACTCTGAGGGTCCAGCAGACACTACAGACTCCCATTCTCCCGCCCTCGATGGTGCCGACACCGAGCCCCCTCTCGTGAAAAGAGGCGAAAACATCCACTCTCCTGATGTTCTTCAGCAGCCCAACCCAAGCTCCACTCATCGCCGTTTCTCCCCTCAGCCTAGCGAAACTGATGATGAGCCATCCCACAAGAGAAGAATGAGGGCCACCGCAGATGGGGCCAGGCCTGAGCCTACAGGGGAAGATGAGAACCCGGGGACCATCTCCGAGGTGATATCATCGACGCAAACCCTTACAGACGCCGAAGCTGCTAGAGTGGTGGTTGCGGAGACAGAGGGGAACCGAGTCCCCTCCCTCGAACTTGTTGATCAAGGCACCCAGGTCGACATCTCAATATCTGATAGGCGGAACTTCCAAGAGCCAACAACCCTGATGATAGCAGAGGTGGGTGGAAGCCATATCACACAACTTTGGAGGACGAAGACCGTGACACGATCGGGCCCAGGAGGCGAGGAGGAGAGGGTGGAGGTGAGAGAAACCAATAAAGAGGCCGTCGTATTCCAGGCACTCACTCGAGCTTGTGCAACGCCTCCAGGCAAGGTGCTCAAGATGTCAGCCACCGCCACATACAGCCCGGACCTCCCCCCTCGACTGTGCGTGGGATTCTGTGCTGCAACAATGCAGTGGGTATTTATGTCGGGACAAAGAGATACAGTTGCAATGTGCGATGATGATGTGTTTGCCCCGGGCATCATTCTGGTCACAGAGCCTGGGTACACCCACGTGGGAACCTCATCGCTGATACTGCATCAGAATTCTCTGGTTCTGGGGAATATTGCGGCCATGCAGACCTTGCTGATGAGACAAATGGCACCATTTGGTGACGCAGGGAACACCTACCAGGCCGTCGCGGAAGAGCACAGTCGCTGGAGGAGGGGGCTGCCACTCACCCCACTAGCATACAGGACACCGTCTTCGAACCAACTGGATCGACCCTTCTTTTGATGTGCTTCTGCGATAAACCTGAACTACTGGAAACTGCGGTGGCCCCCTCTGGGGATCCTAAGCATTCCCGAGGAGATGGTATCGTCGCTCAAGAAGTTCCTTCAACGACAGATCTACGATCTGGTGCCAGTGAACCTAGCCATCGCCGCAACAATCCTATTTTTTGATATGGAAGACCGGGGTTGGGACCCTGAAGTCCCAGACGGAAAGTCCGTGTCAACGACCCCCCTCCCTCGCATTTCCCTGGGGTCGTTTATCATTTATCTTCCTCATCTGCTGAGGTTCGCGGAAGTCGCCAAGCTGACCCGTTACATCCACCCACTTCGGTTCATAAACTGGTGGTACACCCGGGATCGAGGGAAATACAACTGTTTCACCGTTGATGAGACGTCACTCAACCAGTCGAAATTGAGGAGCCTGGCGAGACAGGTGCGACCACGATCATCTGGAATCGACCCCAAGTATCGGGTCCATCTCATCCCAGCGTCCATGCTGGGATCAGACATGGTATGGCCAGGGAACTCGGAGGACGCCGTGCAGCTTGATTCCTCGGTAGCTGGGTTGTGCCTACTCGATGATATTCGAACCGTTGGCCTCCCATGTTATTACCCAATGTACAAGTTTACACTGGGTGTGGGGGTTCTGTCTCAGTTTCTCTATCAGTGGAAGCCTTCAGCGCTGCGAGACATGCAGGTCGCCGTCAGACCAAGCGAGAGGTATTGGAAGCCTGATACAAAGTGCCTAGTAGTGGCCCAGACGGGGGACGCGAGAAAGGTTGGCCCTGTCTTTCGGGACCTGAAGGGAGTACCTGGCTATGGATCCGAGGGTACCTTCATGTTACACGCAAACCCTCACCCTCCATTAAAGCTAGACTGCCCGTCTGTAGATATCATCGCCGAGTCTGAATAAGATGTGTCAGTCTCCCTGATCAAGGTCTGTAAGCCAACGTTGAAAACCTATCATTTTCTTGGAGCCCAGAGCTTCTTACCAAGCTTGAATCAGGCGACATTGTGGGCTATCAATGCTCTTGCGTCCAACCCCGTGGTGATATCTATCTTTTCATCCTACTCGAGCAACCCAAGTGTAGTCACTCTTGTCTCCCAGGCCGGAAAACCGGGAGAATTGGCCAGCCGAACCCCCCCGCCAAACATCAGATGAGAGTCGTCCGCACCATGGCAAGTGGAAGGCGGGGATGGACAGTGCCCCGCATTCAACCTGACATGATGTCGATCTTCTTCTCCACGTGATGCTTCATTTTGCGGAGGTGGGGTCTGGGGAAGAGCGCTAACAACCTTGGTTTTCGGGGCCGGTATCCCCGAATCACACGTACCGGTACCACTGATAGAAATGATTGGCGCGGCTCTTGGAAAGTCGAACCATTACCTACTACTCAGTATGCCTGGACCAACTTAATTACTTGGCCCCGGCTAACCATCTGTCTCGGAAGAGTTGTCGGCAGCTCAATCGCCCGAGGCCACCCTTCATGGACAAACACGGACCTTGCAGACTTGAGCTCGGCGGCGAGTAATGGGCATTCGTCCACAGCCCGATCCATTTCATAGCCAACCGCAACCTTGCAACTCCTACCAGGAAGCCGGGTCAATAAAGTAATTCCCAAGGTACAAATACTAGGCCGTGGTTTTCGTCTTGGAATAAGCAGCCACCGGCATACTCCACAGCAGTCACCACCCCGAGCAGCCATGGCAGCCAGCTCCCAAGACAACGAATTCGAAGGGCTCGCGCTCAAGGACGTGATACCCACTGATCGCAAGCCCTTTTGGAAAGACTGGACTCTCATCAGGCTCAACACACTGCTGCTATGCGCACTTCTCACTCAGACGGCTAGTGGCTTCGACGCCAGCATGCTCAACGGCATGCAATCACTCCCGCAGTGGCAGAAGTTCTTTGGGGAACCAACGGGCTCCCGACTCGGCGCCATGACCTTTGGTCCAACTGGCGGCATCCTGATATCCGTCCTGGTTTCATCTCAGCTCTGCGATCGATTCGGTAGAAGATACCCGATTTGCGGCGGGTCTCTCATCATCATTCTGGGATCTATTCTGCAAACTGCAGCTGTCAACTACGGAATGTTTGTTGTCTCCCGTTTCTTGGTCGGATTTGGCCTGGGAATCGTCTCGGTGGCTGCACCACCCCTACTCTCCGAGGTGGCCTACCCAACGCACCGGGGCACCTTGGTCTCGTTCTACCTCGTGTCTTGGCCGCTTGGGTCGCTGATTGCTGCGTGGACTACCTACGGAACCTTCCAGATGGACGCATCTTCCTGGAGTTGGCGGCTGCCGAGTCTCTTGCAATGCGTCTTCTCCCTCATCCAAGCCGTCCTCAGCTTGTTCGCCCCGGAGTCCCCTCGATGGCTTATTTACAAGGGCCGCAACAAGGAAGCATTTGGCTTTTTTGTCAAGTACCATGCCGAAGGAGACGCCAATTCACGGTTAGCGCGGTTTGAGATGGCAGAGATTACGGCGACGTTGGAGATGGAAAAGATACAACACAAATCGCGCTGGAGTGAGTGGATCTCCACCAAGGGCAACCGACACCGTTTATTCCTTGCTCTGTACATTCCTGCAATGGTCCAATGGAGCGGAAATGCTTTAACTAGCTATTACCTGGCAAAGGTGCTCAACTCCATCAACATCACAAACTCCCGGACCCAGCTCATCGTCAACGGCTGCTTGTCCATCTGGGGCTTCCTCGTCGCTTGCGGCTGTGCTACACTCGTCGACAAGGCAGGTCGTAGGCGTCTGTTCCTGGTGGGAATGGGAGGCATGGGCCTGTCCTATATCATCTGGACGATATGCTCCGCCCTCAACCAGGAGCATGACTTCAAGAACATGGGATATGCCGGCGCAGTCCTGGCCATGATCTTCATCTACTCTGGCTTTTACCACGTCTGCTCTCCGGTCCCACCGACATACATCATGGAGGTGGTGCCGTACTCGCTGCGGTCCAAAGCCTCCATGCTCTATCAGCTCACAGGCAATCTTGCTGGTGTTTACAATAGCTTTGCAAACCCAGTTGCCATGGATGCGATTGGCTGGAAATATTACATCGTAGGTCTTTCGCTCCTTACACATGAAACCAAGAGACTGACGATGAATCTAGGTCTGGTGCGTGGTGATTGCCTTCCACTTCACGCTAATCTACTTCTTCTTCCCGGAAACAAAGGGCCGAGGTCTCGAAGAGGTGGCTGAGATTTTCGATGGCCCAGATGCTCTTTCTGGGACGAATGCGATGAGGCAAATGGGGTTGGATGGCAATACCGATTTCTCTCTAGAGTACAGCAAGAGTGGGAAAGCAGCGACAGAGCAGGTGGACCGAGTCTAAAGGATCTGACGGGGCTGGTGATTGCGGATTGCTGGGTGTCTTTCAACTGTAATGACATGGTTCATATCATTTTGATATCCGCGCAGAATCGAATGAGCCATGCCTTTGGGGCTGTAACATGTCTATTCAGGATTCTCTACCATGTAATTTGCTTCAGAGGGTTCTAATACCTGATGCCGCGATGGACTGGCACTACGTAATCTGAATAAAATTCTCTACCATTAGACTATTAATATCAAGACTTTCATCATGAATAGAGTGAATCAGAACTAGACATGGATCATTAATATAGGGCATGAGATATACTACCCGAGTAGACATGAACAGCCGGAATAGCAAGACTCTTACTCCACTGATCCCGACGGCGACCTGGACCTCCGCTCTGACCGGCTTCTTGAGCGTGCGAAATTCCTCCGCCTTATATATGACGTTGGCTAGTTCCGACGCATCACGGAAGAAGTGCTTTGGGCACTGGTAAGCTACTTCCATGACCTCCTACATAGTTCAGGGTCCAGAACCTCTAGATATCCGTCCATGGTCAGGCGACACCGATGAAAGCCGCCGATGCCTCTACCAATCAAACAAGGGGTTGAAGGGCATCGGGCATCGGGGGAATGCTCACGTCGAATAACCGAGGCCACTCCTCGGCTTTGCCTGTATTCGCTCCCCACATAACACGAGGGATTCTGGGGTGCGGGGTGATTCTACTGGGATCGGGAGGGAGGTCCGGGAAGTCGGCTAGTTCAGGAGAAAGATTATCGCTTGGCCGTGACTAGCCTTGGAAGCTCTGAGGGGCATCAAGCGTCAATTGATCCGCAGCATCTTACGTGTTCTCGTGCCTACCTGCGTTCTATGTTGGAGCACAAGTCTCCGATGGATCCTCCGAATGCCGCCGAGGAAGACGACCGCGCTGTTATCGACGGCGACTTGGGCTCTTGTCAGGGTTGTCGGAAGCGGAAGCTGAAGTGCTCTAGAGGGCTGCCAGCGTGCTCGCATTGTCATCGGTTAGGTACGTCCCCGCCCAACTGACCGAGTCAGCCAGCCATTTCGAGCTGGAATGCTCGTGCAATGTGGCTACGGCAACGTGACTGACCAGTTGAGCCTACCTACAGATGCACCGTGTGTGTACGATGGCAAGAAGAGCAAGCCTGGGTTGAAACCAGGCGCAGTAGAGGGCCTTGGCCGTCGCATCGGTAGGCGGTGACACTTCCTCAAGCCTAACCATCGCTGCGTATTGAAAGACCTAACGATTGTCCCAGACGCCCTGGAGCATGCGCTTCTTGAAAAACAGAGAGGGGAAGGGAACCAGCTTCAAAGCTCCCTCGACATCCTCTCCAACTTGAGCCTGGAGTTATGCAAGCTCATCAACAAAAACACCTCGCCAGCTGCAGCTTCAACCCCGGAACGATCCGCCAGCACTGCCCACGCTGCATCACCAGCGAGCTTGCTATCATGGCAGCACCACGAGCCCAACAGCTCAGCCGACCCGCCATTGCCGCGGCCGCGAAAACGAAGACGGCTGGACAGCTGCGGAAACCCCAAACTAGAACTCCAGCTCCCTTTCGACGATTTAGCTGATGCATCTTCGTCTCTTCCGCCCCCGGACCTGCTGGAAGATATCCTGGATGCATATTTTACCTTCATCCAACCATGGCTCCCGATCTTACATGAAACTCGATTCAGAGCTCGCATACATGACCCTGAGCAGAGGACCAGTCTGGTTGTTGTCATCCATGCCATAGTGGTCGCAGCGATCCGCTTCATACGGCCGGAAGCTCACGGACTATCGTCCCGCGAGCTGGAAGGCTGGGCAAAAAAGTCCAGAAGCATTGTGCTGCTTACAGCGATGGATGGGCTTTCAGTAGAGAACCTCCAGGCATTGATAATTACCGCATTCGACGACGTAAGGTCACATGCCCGGCAAATCAGCCCGAATTGGATACTGACTCCTTCGTAGATTGGACAGGGCAACGCATCCAGAGCTTGGTCCATTGTTGGGTCGTTGACGAGGACCGTGGAATACCTTCAGCTCAGCGTTGAATATGAATACCACGATACCCAGCCGTTGCTCAAACCTCTCCTGTCTTTACTGCCTTCTCAGCAGTGGGTGGAAGAGGAGGAGAGGAGGCGTGTGTTTTGGAGCATCTTCAACCTAGACCGGTTTTGCTCCGTCACGACAGGGTAAGGCTATTGAACCAAGAGCAAGCCACAGGATATTCGTGACTGACTGCTGTTTCAAGTTGGAATACGAGTCTGACCGCGGACGACGTCCATCGCAGGCTCCCGGCTGACGGCGGCCTATGGCACAAGGAAGAGGCAGTCTTGACGCCGTACTTTGGGATATGGGATCGCTCGGCTGCTAAGATCGGCAACTCGATTGCCTTCCTGCCCGCGACGTACTCAAGCCCTGATCATACATCGCAGTCAGCATTGCAACAGGGTTCACCGCAATCCACGTCCCATGCTCTGGGGAGCTACACACAGCCCGACATGTCTGCGGTGGGCGCATTTGCCTACTGCATTGAGGCGACCGAGTCCCTAAGTCGAGTCACAACGTTCTTTCTGCAGCAGAGGATCAATTTTCATGATAGGCAAGAGGTCAGTAATTGGCTGACGAGGTTCAAAGAACTCGACCTCCGTCTCGTACAGTACGATTGCTCCCTTACCCCATGGCTAGTGACTCGAACGATTCCGCTTTGGCTAACAATTTTCAATGCTACAGCTGGAAAATGTTTCTGCCCCAAAAGTGGAAAGACTCCAACATCTCTCGCCAGCCGACTGTCATTAACATGGACCCGAACCTCACGCTCGCACACGCAACCCACAACACTTCTATGATCCTCCTGCATCAGCGCATCGCCTATCCACCGGCTGACTGGACGAATATCGTCGAGCTTCCCAGTCTATGCAGTGCTGAGATCTGTCGCAACGCTGCTATCGAGATACAGAATATCGCGGCAAAGTATCTCAAAAACACACCCAGCATGGGTCCCGTCGGGAACCAATTTGCGTTCTGTGTCTTCGTGGCTGCTAGGGTCTTGTTGGGTGCGTGACCAAACAGCGTCTAATTTGCTCTTTGGAGAGGTGTACTAACCATGCTAGTTCACAAACGATATTACGCCTCGGAGTTACCACAAGAGCTGTGGCTGCTGATTGATAGCCTAGATGAGATGGCCAAGAGATGGCTTGGGTCGATCCAGCTATCGGCCGGTCAAGGGCGGTCATTGGCAGGAACATACGCAGACCATTTGAGGGACCTACACCGGAGATGTGTCGCAGATCCGAATTTCAGTGTAGATGTCCTCGGCTACTCAACCATCATATCGAATCAGAATACTGTCCCAGCAAGGGCTGAAAACAGTGAGCAATTCCACTCGTTCCAACACCAGAACGATATAGAGCCTCATCGAGAGATGCTGCATGCAACACGTCAAGAACCGACACAAGCGCCAAATTCTTCAATTCGGCATCCCCCGGTCGCCGCTGGACCTTTACGGTCCTCTCCTAGACCATGGACTACTACTGCTGGGGACCTCCTGAGAAAGGATGTTGGTGCAAGAGCTTCGCACAGCGGGAGTTCTCCCATGTCTGCGCAGCCATACTCGGTCGGAGACAACAGGGCAGAGGATATTCACCCAAACAGACTGGCGCCGATGGGCTACAGTACCAGCCATGGATCGCCAAACGATGAATTGTCAGCCATTTCGTATATGCTGCTTGACCAGAGCTTCATGGATATGGACCGAGTCATCAGTATCGACGACATGTTGTTCTCTATCAACATGCCTGCCACGGGTGACACAACGCTGTCCACGGCGATGCCACCGACCAAGGAAACAGAACAGTCTTAAGCTGTGGTTATTGATGTCACCTCTGTTTCTTAGTCAAGCGATCTGTTGGTTTGGTGCGTAAGCAGCAGCATGTATGATAGTTCTACATTTAAAGTCGAGCGGATAAAGGACTCCGTGTATCAGTTTCCTCCATGTTAACAGTCCATGCATCGCATGCTCTATCTTGTTAAGAACCTAACTACACTCAAGCAAGCCCCATTCTCAAAAGCCGATTTCCAAACTCAATCAAATAGTAATCACCGTACACTAAGCCATGGTCCCAGTACCGGCAATGGTCTCCAGCGTTGTGGTTTGCCGTAGCATTCTTCAGCACAGCCTCAAACGTCCTACCGGGCTGTGAATCCTCCACAATGACCTCGCGACCTCGAATGGAAAAGGTTGCCTTCTCATCGGCGAGAGAAAAATCGAGGGCGTCCTCTGCAAGGCTGACGGCTGCGTCGAGATATCTGCGACTGAGATCATGCAGGCCACACGCTCTCAAATTCTGGGACAGCACCAACATGCCATTGGCCGCGATTATCCCCGCGGATGAGTCTCTCAGTGGGTTTGACTCATCGAAAGGTGCATCAAAGTCCCATGGGGGAACCATGTGCCCACAAACACGTTGTTGGATGTTGCCGCCTTCTATTGTAGTTGGGCTTGATGCTCTTTCGAAACAGCTTGGTAGATTCTCCAGTCGCGCCAGAAAGTACTCAGCCAATCCGCATGCTGCTTCGAGAAAGTCTTTGTCTCCTGTCCATTGAAAGGTCTGAGCGTAGCCAAGGATACTCCATGCCTGACCGCGAGCCCAAGTCGAGTCCTTCGAGTAACCTTGGCCAGTTCGGAGCTCTTTCAGGTTGCCAGTAGTTGGATCAAAATTGGCAACGTGGGCCGTACTGAATACTGGTCCATTGTATCCCTTGCGCTGCGAGAACCGTCCGGTCTCGTGCCGGATAAGCGTCTGCATGAGGGTTCGGGCATGCTTTGCGGCGCAGTCCGATAACTCAGACTCGCCCGTGTGGGCAGCTGCGTAGAATAAGAGATCCAAGTTGCACATTGAATCAATGATGACCAGGAAGTCGTTGGTCATTGACGTTATGTTCACGTCCTTTTGGGTGAGGCGATCCCAGGACCGGATGGCGCCCACCGTCGAATTGTAGCGGGAATGCAAGCTCCGGGCAGCTGTAACGACGGAAGACAAAGCTTGGGCGTCGTGGAACAGCTCCCATCGTTGCCTCATCGAGGGCTGAATCATGAACGACATATCGTGTGTGTCGGTACGAGACGCCATGACGTGGATTGGCTCGGACCATATAGCGCCGAGTTCCTGGAGCTTCTTCGCCACGAGGGCCTTGTTCACCCCGCCGGGCGCCGAGTCTGGATACTTGACATAGCGCTCCAGGAGGCTGTAGATGGAGCCTGGGAAGAAGCCGCACGTCCAGAAATCGGCATCCCGGCATATGTACTTTCCAGCGTCGGGGCCAGTCTGTGGGACGTATTCAGGATACGCCGTTATCGGGTACTGTGATAAAGTGTTAGTTATTTCGCGTGAATGAGAAGAGTGCATGAGGGCATCTCACGTTATTTCGTAAGCTGTTAATCGCAGTACGGACAACCTTGGCCGTAACGTTTTCCTCAAACAGCTCATGCAATCGCCTACCCAGAGCCTGTGCATTCAGGTCGGACACACCTAGGCAAGCATCACTGCTTCCTTCTGTCGCCGGGGTGATGGAGCCATCCGAGTCCTTTGTGCCTCGACTGGCGGTGGCAGAATCGTCACTTGGACTGTCTCTATACATGGCGACAATTGTAGTTTGTATGCTTGTACGTTTGTAGGAGAGCTGCTCGGACACTCACGCTTTATGGCGACAGTATACAAGCGGCAGCAGGGCAAATAAATACGACTGGCTTACCTCACCTTGCCGCGACTCCCGAGCCTGGTTGGACCTGGTGTAGATAAGTGCGTGTGGGCTGCTTCGTGAGTGCTCCAGGCTGTTGAGTCCGGGATTCCTAGTCTGGTTAGACGCCCCCGGGGGTCTGGGGAGGCCGGCCGACAGCTCACCCGATGCCCGGTCTCGCTGTGAGAGAGTGGTCTGAGAAGTCTCCCTTACCCCGCTTGCCATGATGATCCATGTACGAAGTATAGAAGTGTAAAGAGCCAGTCACTTCAGCCGGAGCCCGGAGAGTCCACCACTGCCCGTCAATCTGCGTGGTATCACTCCAGCACGCTAATCAACGAGATATGCCTCCGTTGAAGGGGTTTTCCGATAATCCTTTACGGACCAGGAATGACTTGATCTCGGCCACTATCTCGCTTTTACGGCCGCTGACTCCCTACTTCTCTCCTGATCAAGCGCGTATTCGCCTTCCTGTTGCTTCGGGCGCTCATTTCGATGAAGGGGCCGCTCAGCTCGAGGGTTTCGCCCGCCCACTATGGACAGTCGGCGCCCTCCTATCGGCTTTGGCTTCAACAGCGAACGTGAAAACAGACAACGATCTAACGGATCAGATCCAAAAGGTGGTCGAGCCATGGCTTATAGGTATTCGCAATGGAACAGACCCGGAACATTTAGAGTATTGGGGCTCCATCGGCCACATGGACCAGCGCATGGTAGAGGCCGAGATCATAGCCTTTGCCTTTTTGTCTGCTCCGGACTTGTTTTTCCATAGCCAAGATGAGAGGACTAGGCAGAACATCGTGTCATGGCTACGTGGTATGAATGGCAAAGACATGCCCGCCACGAACTGGAGGTGGTTTCGGGTGTTTGCGAACCTCGCTCTGATCCGTGTTTGCGGTGTCCCTGTTGGCGAAGTTGCTCCTGAGATGGAATCAGACTTTGCGATACTAGATTCGTTCTACCTCGAAGATGGCTGGTCCGGTGATGGCCCTTGGCTGAGTACTGAGGAAGAAACCCGGCAGGCGGCTGATTATGAGCAGAGCGGGAGAAGAGACGCCATAGGGCCAGGCCGCCAGGTCGACTACTATTCGGGAAGCTTTGCAATCCAATTCAGCCAGCTCCTGTACACAAAGTTCGCCCGCGACATCGACCCTGGGCGAGTGGCCAAGTATCAACAGCAGGCGAGAGACTTTGGAGCTTCCATCTGGCAGTACTTCGACTCGGCCGGTAAGTTTGGCTTGCCCATGAGCTCAAGCGTATAATTATACTAAAGTAACGACTTATAGGCTCTGCAATCCCATTTGGTCGATCTTTGACCTATAGGTTTGCCTGTGGTGGCTTCTTTGCTGCTTTGGCTGTGGCCAAGGTTCCCGATATGCCGTTCCCCTTGTCTGAGCCAGGCTTGATCAAAGGCTTCCTGCTTCGCCACCTCCGCTGGTGGGCCAAGAATTCAGACGATATCTTCTACACCGATGGGACGATGAATATAGGCTGGCTGTATCCGTAAGTACACGTTCACCCGGCTAGTTGGCATCCTGATCGAAGTCCTCAAGTAAGCTGACCAATTCTCAGCAACATGTTCATGTGCGAGGACTACAACTCACCGCAGTCGCCCTACTGGTGCATGAAGACGCTCATCGCCGTATCACTGGCCGGAACTGATGATTTCTGGACGGCTGAAGAGCAGCCATATCCATCATTGTTCAAACCCCGGCTGGTCCCCGCCCCAAGACAAATCATCAGCAATCACCCCGACGGCAACCACCACTTCTTTCTCTCACCGGCCCAGTTCGTTGCCTGGCCTTTGAAAGCAACGCAAGCCAAATACTCCAAGTTCGAGTACTCGTCTGCTTTTCCGTTCTCCGTCCCTACAGGTCCGCTGATCCGACAAATGGCCCCCGATTGTACCCTGGCCCTTAGCCGTGACGGCGCAGAGACTTGGGCAGTCAAGTGGAAGTGCTCAGAGCCCAGATTTTCCCAGGTTAGCCTGAAGGGGCCAGGGAATTCGGCATCAATTACCGTCGCATCTGTCCGTTGGTACCCTTGGAGTGATCGGCAGGTTGAGGTAGAGACGACGCTTATCCCGCCGACGGATACATGGCCAGACTGGCATGTCCGCGTACATCGACTTCGAGTGATTAGTTCATTGCGCACTTTGCATACGACTGAAGGCGGCTACGCATCGCCATTTCGTCGTGCGAAAGATGGCGCCAAGCTTTCGGCGATAAATGGACTTGCCATCGACGCAGCTGTTGGGGAAGCAGAAGGCATTCTCAAAAGCGAAGATTCCACCCTGATCCTCTCCACAGCTGGATGCAGCGGTATTTCAGTCATACCGTTGAAAACACCGCCCGCATTCACCTCCACCAGTTCCGAAGCCATGCAGCCGGACTCTAATACGAATCTAGCATACCCAACAACCCTCATCCCGGTTTTGGATCGCAATACCATCAGCGGACTTGGAGCTGGCGATGAATTCGTCTTTGCTACTGGCGTGTTTGCCATTTCTGCTACGGCTAATGGTGGTCGCAAGGCAGCCGGAAGAACCCTGAAAGAGAGATGGGAAAACAAACCCCGGATATTCCCCCCTGTGCCTGGCTCTTCCGTTGAAGAAACAGATTATATCGAGCTTGGATCCTAGTCACGTCCATCATAGACAGTGATCATATTAAGTGCAGACTATTATTTACGTCTGCAACCTTTCCCACAGCGCGACAGCCCCACTCACTCTACCACCTCGTCCCAACACTTCTTGAAGCACGCTAGATGGCTTGTATGAGGCTTTTTCGTAGGGCAGCCGTAGACTCCTTGCACCCAGCTCGTCTCAACCTCGTTTCTGCTTCGTACACCACTCCAGTAACGCTACCAACGTCTGCCGTGTTGGCGCCTCGGTTTCCGCCAAGCTGACCGGAAACCGTCCAAAATCCCTGAACAGTTTGCGTCGGAACCACATGATGCAACGCAAGAACAACGCGCAACCACCAGCTTTGCCCGCCGTTCACGGGCTCGATGTTAGCCCACGGACTCAGTGTTCCCACTGGCACTCGGATCTCGACATCATCGCCATCCGCCACAAGTGCTGCAGCCTATACTACGCATGTATCAGCTGCCATGAAGCTCTAGCAGACCACGGCCCGGGAGTGTGGTCAAAAGCAGAGCGCGATGAGAAGGCAGTTCTATGTGGCAACTGCGGCCTGGAGTTGACTGTGGCTCAGTACCTGGATAGTGGAAGCTCCTGCCCTGGATGCGCTGCTGCGTTTAATCCAGGGTGTGCAAGACACTACGACCTGTATTTTGAGATGTAGCGGAGCCAACGGGTGCGGCGCAAAGCATGGAGGGGATTTCGCAGGTGACAGCTTAAAGATCGGCAGCGGCAGTGTGGCTGATCTATAGCTGGGTCGAATCCAGCGTATCTATTCAACCGGTCACGCAGTATTCAAAAGACACAATAGCGTCGATAAGCCGTTGAGTGTTTGGGTCCTTGCACATGTCCGCAAGCTCGAATCTTGTTTTCGGAGCGTCATCTAAAACCACGACGAAAGGTCCACCTATGCTTCTACTATCGGTTATCCAGCACACGACACTAAGTGATAGTTCAAGCGTGATGTGTAACCTCAAGCCGATGAGCAGGTCATCTTCCAGTGCCTGCAGGGGTGTTTTTCCTTATCAGCCACACAAAGGAATGTCTCGGAGGTTTGCGTTGGCCTCATGATATGGTTGAAAAGTGACCATTTAGCGGCGCATATCATTGCGATTAGGCCAAGTGTGGCTGCTACAACGTTACAACAATTGACATTTACGGACAATGTTTAGTCCATTCTTCCTCGCAACACCGCAGCTTGTCACACTCATAGCACCAGTGATGGCTCTTGCTGTGTTTTTATGTTCTCACACCTTGGACTAAAGCCCTTCGTGTGAGCACATGGGAGTTTCCGTAGACTTAGGCTAAACCCCTCTTACTTTTAACCGTTCTCGATGCGGGACGGAGTCGAGTCATTTTCCACTCGCTAGCGATATCCGGTGCCGAATTTGTGCCTCATTGGATCCTTCGCTGCAACCCTCCGCTTAGTTCGACTACAACACCTGATCACAGAGCGTCCCGAAACTAGTAAAAGGCCCGGTATCTAGTATCTCCGTCAGAACCTAGAGAATTTCCCAGCAATCAATCACTGTTTCGTAGACAGATAGAACAGAACCACGAGAGGTCCGTTTAAAACATACTGCAACCTACCCCAGGCCTTCTTTTATTTCATGGCCTTTCTTTCCCACGAGTGATCCACTCACGGGGACAAGATGCTGTAAAACTCGACTCATGTGCACTTCTAGGAAAGGCCCTCTGATGTGAACTCATGGGATAAAGTCTCCTCGTCGTTTGTAAACTGCTGCTGCTGCTGCCAGTGAGAGGCTGGGTGCGAGGAGTTCTTAAAATGATACTTAAGCTAGTTGCCATATCGCCTTAATAGGTGACGGCTTAGATAGAGGACTCCTCATCAACGCCTATACATATCCAATTTTCTCTTCTTATTTGCTACCCTAACTTCCTCGATACTTGAATACTCATTCATTGTCAGCATGTTTCCGAAGAACACGTTGCTTCAACTCTGCCTCGCAGGCCTTGGCCTTGCTTGGGATGCCCCTTCTTACACCGGTATCGGCAGAGTTTGGCAAGACAGCTTCGCAGGTACAGGAGGCACTCTCCCCGACACTGGCAACTGGAACATTATCGAGGGTTACCTCAACGTCAATGCCGAACTCGAGGTCTATACCCGGTCCACCAGCAACGTCCAACGCAGCGGTGGGAGTACTCTCCAGCTCGTTCCCTGGCGCGATTCCTCGGTGGCTACTGGCTGGACTTCCGGTCGCCTTGAGAGCACATACACATTTACACCCCAGTCACAGAAGGTTACTAGGGCTGAAGCTGTTATCCGGTTCGGAACCAATCCCATTGCCAACAAGCAGGGCATCTGGCCTGCGTTCTGGATGCTAGGGAATGTTCTCCGCACGGGTGGCAGCTGGCCCTCGTGTGGCGAGCTTGATATCATGGAGAGTGTCAACGGATTGTTGACTGGCTACGGGACTGCTCATTGCGATGTTTACCCTGGCGGCATTTGCAACGAGGGTACCGGCATTGGTGAGAGTATTAGCATTCCAGATCAGGAGTGGCACACCTGGAGAATCGACTTTGATCGAACACAGGGTAGTTGGCAGCAGGAGACTATCACTTGGTACATGGATGGTCGGCAGTTCCACCAGATTTCTGGCTCCAGGATCAACAACGAGGCGGTCTGGAACACCTTGTGCCACAGCCCTTTATATTTTATCCTCAATGTCGCCGTAGGTGGTAGCTGGGTAAGTTATCAAGAGACCTCAATCTCAGAATATGAGCTAACGATCTTTACAGCCCGGATACCCGAACGACAATACTGCTGACGGGTACGGCAGCATGATGGAGGTCGGATATGTTGCCCATTACTCTAGTTAATCTAGGCATACAATTGTCGACTGGAGCGTTCCCGGCCCTTACTCGTCTCCAAGATATATTCTCTGAATGGACTTATCTTCTTTTGATCGCTTTGCACTCGCTTAGTTCTTGTTGCAGCACGCTAGCTTTCCTTTGGGGAACCGTGCATTTATACCATGTCTCTTTTCAATATGAAGATTTTCTCTCCTGTCGTTATAGCTCATAGTTGTATATATCTACTTCATGCATTGACTACATGGTAATATCTTGAACAAACCCAATCCGATAGATGACTGCCATCGGCATGTTGTGTTTCCAGATCTCCACTTGTATGTTGCACGTTGCAGCCTTCCCTGCGCATTTGTTTTCTATTTCAAGTATCGGCTACGCTTCACTTGTAAAATCTCAGGCTCCTTCGTTTCACTCCTGGACATTGTAGGCTAGAATCGTTCCGATAGAAATCTTTCAACTCCCTCTGCCAAAGCCTCATGAGCTCTCATTCCCCTTAAATCAAGTCAGCCGGTTGTCCAATCGGGAACTGCATCACCGGCCACAGCTTACATATGCGCTTTATCAAACCAGAAATGCTCGGACACAGGTTTGCGACTAGAGGTTGTGATATTATCCACTTCAGGCGGCTGATCCCTTGCCTCTCGCACCCCTGTGGTATTGCTGATTCCATATAATTCTGACTTATCCAGGACTTGGTTAAGAAGTGTGTTGGCATTGAAGACGGCTATGTTAATCCCTGCGTGTTCTGCGTCGAAGATGCTGGTTTGCGCCTGAAGCTCTCTGTTCCATGTCTGGATTAAAGTAGCATCCAGTCGGCCCTGGAAAGCCACTCGGTTTAGTGGGCTGCGGTCAAGTGGCGGGAGATTGAGGACGAGGATGTTCTTGTAGCCAGCTTCGACTAGAGGTAGAACAGACTGTGAGAACATAGCCTCGATGTTTGCCGCGTAGAACTCCGGCGACATCTTATTCAAGAGCTGAGCGTCAATGACGTCGTTTATACCGATCCAAATGGCGATAAGAGCCTTGGAGGGATCTAAGCCGGCTTGCTGGCGTAGAATGGAACCTCCATATTCGAGGAATTGTCGTGTCTGCTTGGCGAGAGAGACGGTGAAAGGGTGGTGGAGAGGAAGGCTGTGTCACTGTTAGACGACCGAAAGGGCCGAAGATTGAATAGCTTACAGCGCTTCAGTAGTGTTCGCTCCTGCAAAAGCAAAGTCCCAAAGTTGGACATCGAAATCAAGCGGCGAATGCTGGCCTTCTTCGACAGCACAGCCCGTGAGAAACTCGATCCAATTGGGTCCGCCGGCAGACTGGCTGGTGCAAATGCGGTTCTCTAAAAGCTTTTCAGGAGTAAAGGCAAAGTCACCAGGCAGATTACTGCCGATAAAGCTGTATTTTGGGTATCCGTTGGTTCCTTGCACAGAGGTGTACGAGTCACCAAAGGCGATGCTGATGATAGTCAGTTGGGATTCACCAGTGGATAATATTGAGAAGAGGGACGCGTACACGTGCTTGGTATCATGCCAGGAGAAGCGTGGATGTCCTCCCGAACTGATACGTGACGCTGTAGTAGATGGGGCTGCCATAGCTATATTGTGCTCAGCCACATATGATAATTATGTTCTGCTAGAAGCACACTGGTTTCGATGCTGAGAGCATTCTGAAATACGGTAGAATGAGTCGTGATGATTTGACTCCCCTCTTTTCAGCCCGCTTTTTGGCCACTCAATGTGGTCTCGCCATGGCGTGCCCTCTAGATTAGGCCTACAGGTTATCTAATTATGCCGTTCTTGGTTGAGTGACCAGGGCTTGCTAGACTCGGCCACAATTATCCCGCAACCCGAATAATGCCGATGAGAATCGTGCCGGGCGCCGCTTGTCGAAGCATCGATAGCACAGAAGCTGCCGTCGACGTTCCCTTTCATGAGCCATCTCTTTCATATACTCGTAGTCATTTTGCTGCCACATTTGGTAAGATAATCAATCCTACCCTCCAGTCTTGTTTTTCCTGCTTCGACTGCTTCGAATGCCAGCACAAACCGACTTATTTATGAGCAGCCTTTCCATACCATCCCTCCCCTTCTCTCATAAATTAGGCTCTGCTCAATGTCCAACCCATCCCATCACAAACCCTCTCCTCTGCGGAGATCAAGAACGGGATGCCGTGCGATGGAGCGAAGCTGGTGTCCTCGTACTGCGACGACGTGGGCTGTGTACTTAGTGTCCCGTCTCTACCATTCCTCAATGATTTAATCCGTGTTGAGCTCTCAATAAGATAAAGATACCTTCCAGGTGACTATAGACACTCTTCATGCACGGTACAACCAGCCAGAAGAAAGCTGGGTTCTAGTCGGCATGCTGGTAGTTTCACCCACCTCACGACAAATCTTTAACTTCGTCCTCTGTCTATTCGGTCTCGAAGTCAGGCTGGCACTTCAAATTCGGCGTGTCCCGCTCATTCTCATGTCCCGAGGGTACTCGGAACGACAGCTGTTGTGCTCTTATGCCAATGGTGCTCAGCAGCCCTCCCCTTATGGCATCAAGTCTTACGCTGCTTTTTTACATCAATTTTCTATTGGCCTTGAGAAACTCGAGTGATATGATTTGCCTTCAGTCTGTTACCATTCAACAGCTCAATAGCGCTCTTGTCGGGTCCACGCCCAGCGACTGGATGACGGGCGGCAGCCTACCGCCCTTGTTTAATTACACCTAGTTGTGCAGCATCCAGATATAATGACAGGACGCAGATTCTCAGTCTTCTATTACACGTTAGAGCATGTTCTGATAGGGGAAGGGTTACATCCCCTTTAGGTTTTCTAGAGGCTCGGTGGGAAAGCCCATTCGCGCAGATTGTGGTTGTAAGAGCAAGGCTTGATGGACTGAGACTTTGCCATATTAGTAACTCACGTTATGCAGTTATGCAGTTATGATATAGTCAGATGCTGCTCCTATAATGCTCTCTATTGGATTGGTCATTAGTCATGGCCTGCTTAATGCTGCTGTGGAAGCCAGTAGCAAATTATATGTAAGAGTGCAGTCTACAACAGTAGCTTTTATCACTTCATCAGGCTTCCGCGACTTTAATTAATGCAGATAACATTCAAGAATCGCGTTAGTGCCGTCTTACGTTTCGTAGCCATCGCCTTGATAGTGTTGCCGATATGAATAAGCTCCGTGTGACAACCGAGCGGTTTTTATTCGAACCAAAGTTTGGAGGCAGTTTCGCCACCATGGCTGGCTAAGTTGTACATTCACGATGAATTTCTCCCTAGTGAACTCAGTTAAACTTTCACCAGCTTCATCGCTGCGGACATGTTTTTTCCCGCTTGTAGTTTGACGTGAAAGTCTAATATCTTTTTCAATGATACATAAGAGGAACCAACGAGGACCACGTCTCGTATGCAGGGTGCAGTCAGAGCAGCTTCCGTGCTCTAACAGAGCTGCCTAGCACTTGTCTGGGTGAATGCAGGTCCCAGCCTATCGGTGGATCATGTTGATTAGCAATAACTTCCACGTTACCTCAAGATATAACTCACGGAGTTTAGCACCAGTCCTTTCTTGCATTGGCATCCCGCAACACAAAGGTCGATGCATACGCTGTTGGGGTCTGAAGTGCAGGTGGGGGGACATGCTGAGCCGCAATCTGTATAAACCTGACCAGCCTATACCGAAGGAACAATTATTAGTATACATGATCCAGCGCAAGGTAGTGGGCTTGTCTCATACCGGGCACTTTGTTTTCTGCTGCACAGGGCTTGCCAACGTCCCGGCAATGAAGACTGTCACCAGAAAAGCTGATAGATGCATCGTAAAAGTTGGGTTTTTGGTTGAGTAACGGGTGATGTTGTGATTGACGAAGGTGTGATCAGTCCCTATTGACATGCTGGGTTTTTGCTTAAATATATAGTCCAGGGTTCGTGTTCAACAAACAATCATGACGCATTCCAGCGGGTCAACTGCCAAGGGCACGTGGAATGATTTTCACCTACAAGATTTCATAGGCACACATACATTGATATGCATCTAAGATGGCAGCTCGCATTCCGCTTACGGCTCCAAACAAAAACTGTCGATGATTCGAACTATTGGGCTCCATGACGATCAGCACATTCCTTCCATACGCGGCAATACGAGGCGCCACTCGACAAGGCAGTAAGTTATTTTCAGCCCGGAAGACGCTTACAATAGCAACTCTATTTAACATAAAGTTAGTGTCCAATTCTACACATCGTATCACTTAGCCATGCAATTAAACCTCGAACCTTGGGGAAAATGATCTACGAGGCGGCCTAAAAAAGCCTGGTCCCGGCAGTGAAGAAAATGCCCGAGGAATTTGGCGAGGTCATCCCTAACGTTTTCGGCGGGCCCAACGGTCGAGCATGTATGTACTGGAGCAAATGACCTGCATGACGGCTGAAAAACAGGAAGAAGTCTGTCTGCAGAAGGGATAACAGAGGCTTTCTGCTGACGTGATCTGCAAAATGCTTCTGCTTCAAGTACGGGAACAAATGGTGGCACACGTCAGGAATTGTGGCAGCATTCCTCCCAGTCTGCCTCACAAAGTGAGATGTGGACGGGTTAAGGGATCACGCTCCCGACAAAAACATTATTTTAATGCATGTTTGGTAACCTTGGCATTTTCCAACGAAAATCTCGCCCCCTTTGGAGTCAACGGTTTTGAGAGCGCATTACAGCTCAGTGGACTGTAGCACAATGGGGGTGATGATGCTGACACCGAATATTCCGACCATTGCAGTAAAATTTGGTCAGACACTACGGCTGAGGCCATCTGTCGTATAGTAAGACTGGTCATAAAGTATGGTCCGTTTTGAGACGCGTGGCTTGCTTATGGCGTGTGGTCACAACTCTCTAGTCAGGCGGGCAGGGGGATCTTCAGTCTACTGTTTACTACCTCATTGATCTACGACGCGGTCTCTTGTGCAATCCGGATAACAGCGAAGCTCTGATCCCGGATCAAAGTCTGCCGTGTCGACAAGTATGCCGGAAGTGGCTTGACTGCTTACCACCCACCAGCACTTGTTGTGTACTACGAATGAGGCGGGGCCAAGTTGAAGTGAATATTCGGCCTCAGCAAGCCAAGGCATAGTCGTGATTTCTTCAATGTACGACCTGCAGGTGCAGGCGGTAAGCGACCAGCAAATGTATCATAGAATTGGGGCTGAGCAAATATCTTACACGTTGTCTGCATTAATGCCGTCCTTTTCTTGACGAGGCCACCAATGACACAACCTTGTCTCCCGGTGTTTGGATGCATCATTCGGTATGCCTCGGTGCCTCACTCTTGCCGCAGTTCTCGGATAAGAAATAATGCCTTGGTTGCTTGGCAAATCAGCCTCGGGTCTGCGAGGGAAGTATAGGTCACACATGTGCCTAAATCACTTTTAAAACTCACTCTTGTTACACAACCTATTCTACATCCATCCTCGCTTTCAACAGTCACAACCGCTCAAATTCAGAATCCAGCAGCTACTATCTTCTTCCACCAGGCCTGTGCCATCATCCTCCACTCCTCAATTAATCCTCTCAGCGTTATCGAAACCTGCATATGCAAACAGTGAGGGGCCCCGATGTCCGACCCGCTTTCCATAGCGGCCAGTATCGCTGGTCTGGTTAGCCTTGCCGACTTGGTCTTCAGGGCCGTTTTCAAGTATTCGAGAGGCGTGAAAGACGCTAAGAGCGATGTCGAGAAACTGGCCGACGAAATCAATTGTCTCAGCACCGACCTGCGACACCTCTATGCCCTTGCTTCTGAGCTAGAGGCAGAGCGAAACGAGTTCGATCCAACTTTGCGAGTTCATCATCTCAGCTATTGTCACAAGACATTAGCCAAAATTGAGCAACGGGTCAAGAAAGCTTCTGGCAGTTTCGCTCGGTCTCAAGTTGCAGCCGTAGCTCGACAGCTCAAATGGCCATTCTCAACTTCAGAAACCAAGAACTCATTGATGGACTTTCCCGACATAAGCAAACTATCGGTCTTGCTCTGTCTACAGACTCTATGCGCAAGTTGCAGTTGGCCCTTTCCAAGGCAGATGAACTTGGCAAGCAAGTCTCCTCAGTTGAGGACATTGTCAAACGGATCGAGATCAACACCCAAATCGACGTTGACGATAAAAAGCAGAAGATTCTCGACTACTTCATGGAGGTCAATCCCTGACCTAGACTGGATATGAGCGTTAAATTCCGGCATTCCATGACAGGCTTATGGCTCACAGAGTCACCAGTCTTCCGACACTGGTTGGAGACGGCAGACTCGAGGTTGTGGCTCAGTGGCATCCCTGGAGCTGGTAAAACAGTCCTGGCTGGAGCAGTAATTCAAGAGGCCTTTGATCGCAGCCATCGGGTTGTAGGCATCAGGGTGGGCTATTTTTTCTGCGACTACAAGGACAGCGCCACGAGCAATCCTAGCAACATCCTTGGTGCTGTGGCACATCAGCTAGCTCTTCAGAAACCCAAGGCTTTCGATATTCTTCGCCAGTACTATGATGAGCTTAATCCCCCGACCCAGCTAGCAAAAAGGCCTGATGCCGACGAACTAAGGGCAAAGTTTGGTAAAATGGCCGACCTCTTCGACCAAGTTATTGTGATCGTCGATGGGCTGGATGAGTGTGGCGACAATACTGAACAAGTTGTTGAAATCTTGGGCGAGCTGGCAGAGTACAGTGACAACATCTCAATGGCTATCTTCAGTCGCGACCATTCTGATATCAGCGATCAAGTTGAAGAAACATTCCAGCATGTTCCCATTGCGGCTTCGACTGAAGACGTCAGGCTTTATGTGGCTTCGGAATTGGAAAAGAGGATGCAGACAGGCCGACTGCGGATCACAGACTTGGACGTCAAAGATGAAATCATGGAGGCCCTTATAGAAAAGGCAAATGGAATGTAAGTGGAACCTGAGATATTTCTTGGGACTTTGACTGACTCATGATAGGTTTCGATGGGTTGTCTGTCAATTGGACTATCTCAGCGATTGTTCTCACGACAAAGAACGGGTTGAGGCGTTGAAAAAACTACCTCCGAATTTGCCCGAGAGTTACCGGCGTCTGCTTGAACGTATCGACCGCTGCTCTCCAGGAGTTCGGAGCATGGTGCAGATGTGCCTTCAGTTCATTGCCTTTGCAAAGAATAAATTGACTATTTTCCAGCTGCGACAGGCTGTCTCGACACCCACAACACTCGGTATGTCTTTAGACGCAAAAAACACTATTTCGGAGCAAGAAATCTCTCGACGATGCAGCAGCCTCATTCGAAAGTCGCAAGATAAGAGATTCTTTGAATTTGCACATTTCTCCGTGAGGGAGTTTCTCGCCAACGAAGAGGCATTGGCAGCGACACCAGGTCGCTCAAGCCTTGCATTCTACAGAATCTCCGAGTCCAGTTGCCAAGACTTACTCGCTTCCCAATGCCTAAGGTTCCTACAACTCAAGAACTTTGACCGACAGGTGGAGAAACAAGTTGAATACAGACGCGCACGAGACGAGACGTACCCATTTTATGAATACGCATCTCTTAATTGGTTTCAACTCTCCAGAGATGGCCTAGACGGAGCCGTGTTAGATCTTACCAAGTCTCTTTTCAATCCCACAAAGACGACCTACTTTTTGAATTGGGCAGTCATAACATGTCACCTTTTCTCTATGGAAGTGCGCTTCGTGGATGCGGATCAGTCTTACCGAAAAGCCTGTGAACATGTTCTCGACAGCAGTTGGCAGCCACTTCACATGGCTTCTGCATTAAGTCTACCCGAGGTTTGTCGATATCTCCTCAACGAAGGTGCCAGCTACAATGCCAAATGCGGTCGTTTCACTTCAATTGACTTGGCTATGGTTTCAACATTCGGCATTTCTGACATTTCGCTCTACGCGTGTGAGGATTCGCTCTACGCGTGTGAGAATTCGCTCTACGCGTGTGAAGATTCGCTCTACGCGTGTGAAGATTCGGCTGAAATGTACGAAATCATTTGGGCCAGCGTTCTTCTCAAAGCCTCGCTTCCAACTATAAATCGAAGAAGCCTAACCATCAACTGTCTCATGGAGGAGGGCGCCAAGCCTTCAAATCACAAATCTTCTGTCAATTCAATATTTTCTACTGTCTGTGCGATATGCCGTTTACTGGGAGACTTCACGCCTATTATTCAGCTGCTATCATCAGGCATCGTACCAGGAGATTCTGAAATATCGACCATTGAAGATTCCCTCCAACGGTCACGGGGCCATCGCGACGATGATTCGGACGTCAATTTGGAGGTATCTACGCTTCAACTCCTTCAGTACCTTCAATCCTCGTCCTCGTTCGAATACGATTGGGGTTATCGGGTCGGCCTCGTGGTCTGGAAATGGGCACTTGGCGAAATGTCTTATACAAACAACCCCCTTCTCATTGATTCGCGAATCACCCTGTCGCAGGAAGCGCTCGTCGAGACCGTTTGTAATGCTATAAGACGAGATGACATCAATGAGCTCAAACAATGTCTAACGGACGACCGCCTTGATGACTATACACCCTTTAGAGAAGACGGTGGTGATACTTTCCTTCATCTCGCGGTGCGCGGAAGTTTCACAAAGTCCATAGCCGTGCTACTTGACGCAGGGTTTGATGCTTTGCGCAGGAACAATTCGGGTGAGTTACCCCTGCATAAGGCGGTAGAAATGTCAGGAACGGATTTTGTCCAGATGTTTGCAGAAAGAAATGTTCTTCTTTCTTCCCCAGATGGTCAAGGACGCACGATATGGCAGTTCTAGCCAAGAAACATCTAAAAGACCTTCTGGCATATGTCTCCGACGGCTCTACTAAGACCACGGCTGAGGTGCTTTCAGCGAAGGATAATGCGGGCGATACTCCTCCTTCACTCGTCATAACGCGGAACCCGAAGAAGATTAAAAACTGTTTTGTTAGCCTCGTGAAGCTATGTGCCAAGATTCCGGACTTTTGGCAGCATCATGGGCCAATATTCGGGGCAGCCGCTCAGTGGGGCTTTGAGTCGGTCATCTGCTGTCTCGTCGAAGCTGGCGCAGTACCAGAGCCTGCTCCCCCGGGAACTTGCACGCCGCTACACAAGCTGCCCGGTTCTACGTCTCTTGGATGTGTGAAGTTGCTTCAAAGCATCTACCCGGATGCACACGAGCAGCGGTTCACAGGGCGACTGCCAGTAGAACTTTACATCAAGCGTGCTCTGAAACATGGTCCAACAGTGGAAGTGGACATAGTCAAAGCATTGACGTCTTCCACCATGATTTCCAGCCGAGATGAAGATGGAATCACACTATGGGAATTCGTTTGCAGTCTTTTGCCTCGACGTTCTCGTCGGTTCTTCGAGGAATCTGATGACGAGTATGACGGCGGCAAAACAAAGAGAGTCGACCAGGCTCTAGCAGTATGTTTGAGACTCAACGCCATGGCTGCTTACGAGGACCAGAACAACACGTCAGGTCTGATCTCACTCTTATCAGGCCGTGTCCAATCAACAGAGTTTATATCCGCTAGCATCTTACGCCAAGGGATACTCTCAACACAATTTTGGCCATCGGCCGAGGCATCGCAAGCTACGATACAGTTCCTCCAGACCTCCATCCGTAATAGAAACCTGGAGCTGGTCAAAGTACTTCTTTCAAACGGAGTGGATGTCCACCAACGCACCAAAGGCCTTTCGGCGATTGAGTTTGCCTGTAACGGAGCCAAAGTCTGTCGCACTGAGGAAGGCAGAAATGTCTTAAAGGAACTACTAGATCACTCTAGCATCGAAAGGCTCAATGACCCCACTCCCGATAAAAGAGGTCTGCGACTCCTGCACAGGGCAGCAACATCCCATTCTAACGCAGATCCTACCTGGCTTACCAAAGAACTTATCCAAAGAGGCGTGGATATCGATGGAAGGGCACAGGGTTGGCCTAGATCCTCAGCCCTCGCTCATCATGCTCGCAAATGCTCCTTTCGATCTGCGGAGCTACTCCTGGAAATGGGGGCCAATCCAAGCGTTGATCATGAGCGGTTTGACTCCATTGAAGCTAGCCGCTACGGTCGTGCTGATTTCTTGAAAAGGCTGTTGATGTACAGCACAAAATACCAATTCGACATGGCTTGGGGAAGAACCTTCAGTTCCAATTTCGATGCTCGGGAACGTGGCGGTTTGTTCCATGGCGTCAATGCTCTACATTTTGCCTCGATGAGCAGCAACAGAACTGAATGTGTCAAGTTCTACCTCGACGAAGGCATCATATCTGACGTCAATGTCAGATGTACAGAAGGCCTTACGCCACTTCACTTCGCAGCTATCTCTGACAGCCTTGAAACCATGAGTGTCCTCATCTCTAAGGGCGCTGATATCCTGGCTGAGAGTGAAGACGGAAGTACACCACTTCACATGGCTGTCCAGAACGGTTGCCTCTCAGCGACAGTTTTCCTGCTGCAACACCAAGCAACAGAGACTTTTGATATTTTCGGGAAATGCCCAAGGACCTATGCCAAAGATCAAGGCGACAAAGAGATTGCTCTACGCTTAGATCAAGCATTCGGGACCGAGGTTGGCAGCGTGAATATGGGAATCCGCAGACCACATTCCACGAAGCAAACTAAAGCGCTCTCGAAGGCTTTTGAGCAAGCTGTCCTTTCCGACAAGTTGGATGACTGCAAGAAATTGGTGCACAAAGGGTGTCCGGTCGACATTGTGGCATCCCAAGGATACACCCCACTCATTCTGTCTTTAACCGAGGGTCGCCTAGGGATTGCACGATGGCTGATCGATTGCGGGGCAAACGTGCTAAAGGCGACCTTTCAGAAAGGAAGATGGTATAGCGCGATTGAGCTAGTTGTCGGGGATCCAGCGTATATTTGTGTCCTGCCCCAGATTGTCGACGAATATCTTTCTCAAGGCGGCGATCTGGTCCGTGGTGAAGACTTTCCCTTCCACGAAGCACTGGGTAGAGAAAATATTGAGAGATTCCAGGTGTTGATTGAGTGTGTGGAGAAGAGGATTGGAACCACTGCGTAAGCCAGATGTGAACCACTAAGACTTGAGACCCAGCTAAATACATCTCTAGGGAAAGAAGCCAGCTATCTCGACAACAAGCAATGTCAGCAATACTAGATCGTCGAGAATCGGGAGGAGGAGGAACAGTTCTGCACCTCGCTTCCAGTACCGGAAACAAAAGGGCTGCATTGCTCTGAGTTGACAAGGGCGCAAATATCGACACCGTCGATGCTCATGGTAGAACACCATTGGGACTTGCTGTTGCGAACGACATGGCCAACCATTTGTGTAGCTTGAGCGCGGCTACCTCCAAATCTTACACACGTGGTATTTCCAACTACCTAGACGACTGGGTACTAGGCCTTGCACTAAGTCAGGAGTCTGCCGACGAGTTGCAGACTGCTTGTAAAGAATGCTCCCTTTGGGATGTCTTCAATTCGCAGTGCCCAATGTCGTGTTACAGCCCAAAGATTGATCTTAGGGACGCAACAGATATGATTCGACTTGGCTGTGATCTCTTACTTGAGGATGGAGGCGGTAGGAGCTTGATGCATTGCTTCATATGCAGTGACGACTTGTCTGCCCTAGTGCTTCGAAACAAACAAATGCTCCACGGAGCAAGCCCCTTCCCGTGGCACCTCGAGTGGTGTCTTTTTGACCAAATTGCGTTCCTAACGACGAGGTTTCTGCATTTTCAAGCCTTCTTGCCAAAGGAACTATTCCGAACGATTCTAAATCTAGAACCGAAACGGGGATGGAGTCCTTTGTGTAGGGCTGCATCTTTGAACAGGGTTGACATCATGGAGAATTGTCTTTCAATGGGAGCTGATTTTGATTTTGATGGGTCGCCCCTGGGATCACCTCTCATGGTTGCGGGCGCCTTTGGAAACCTCAATGCAGTCAAGCTTTTGGTTCAACACTCGGCTGCCGTATCCTACACTGGAAGCAGGGGCCCGATGCATATCATGTCGGTTACTGAACCTGCGGCAGTCAGAATGTGGTTACTTGTTGGACGCTTCAAGGAGAGACACAGGATTGCGCTGGATCGTAGCGCTGCGTCGTCCGACTTGGGTGTAAGTCAAAATTTGCGGGGATGGAGCGGGCCTGTGCAAGTAAGATTGAGGCTTGTGGGGAAGCGAGAGAGGTTTCCATTCGAGTCTTCCTTTGACTACGCGAAGAGACTGGGAGAATTGAGAAAGAGGCTGCAAGGCGAAGTTGTTTCTATTTGCGACAGGCTTGGGTACTACCAGGGAGATCCTGTCCGACTAGGGTCGATTGTTGGACCTGCCTGTGGCAAGAAAGTATAGGCAAAGGCCGTCTTTGGGACAGCACGATAGTGTCGTACTTCACTTATTACAATCTTGGAAACTGTTTGCAATTGTAATTGTTCTTAGTCGAGAAGTTGTACTGTATTGGAGGAAGTCTACTAGACTGTTGGTATAGTATGGAAGCCAAAAGACTAACACGTAAGCTACCTTGGACGTCATAGAGAGACCTGGAAAAAGGAGTCCTTCCTATGGCACTTAGGAGTACATTTCGTTCATCGCTACTAGGCGTGCTTGTGACTATTCTCCTGTCACTTACAGCCGTTACTCAGAGCAGTATCAAGAAGAGTCAGAGATCAAACCAAGAAGTTCTGGTGTCTCGAGACGTTAAAGACTCGTTTTTAGCCACTGATTTCGGTCTTAGTACTAAACTTCAAGCAGTGGCGGAGGACGGGCTCTAGCACATGTCCCCAAACTCCCTCGCAGCTAGTATCCCAGCTCAAAACGGCGCCCATTTACCCATTCTGCGTACTCTTCACCCGTCATAACTTCATCCTCCGCATATCCCCCGTAGTCTTCTCCGCACTGCATCAAACTCTCTTGCGCCCATCCGGAACCCATGCAAAGAGGACACAAGATCCTCGTTCCACAGTCGACGCCACCTCTTACCGGGGACATGAACCACTCATATGCATGTCTCCCGATTCCGCATCCTGCGCACAGTGCTCGCGATTCCCCGCAGAGGCTGCAGTCGCCATACTCAATGAACGCAATGACGTCGGGCACAGTGATGCGGGCGAAGAGACTCGTGATCTCCGATTTCAAAGTGGCCGTCTCGATCTTGATCTCGGAACTGCCGTCGCGGCTTTCCGGCACGGAGAAGGGCTGTTCATCTTCACCGCATTCGCCCAAGGTGTCCGGACGACTGAGGCAGCGCATGTATACATTGGCATCCTGGCCGTATTCGACATAGCCGCACAACTTCTTTTGCTTGACAGCATCGCACACGAGGACCGGCCCGTTGGCGCCTTGCTCCACACATCGGGGCCGGACGAGGCAGTAATCGTGTGAGGTGCGATGCCCCTTCACGAAGCGAAGAATGTGAAGCCACAACTCCATGGGAAGTTGTTTGCTTCCGTGCTTTGTAACAACATTGGCGACAGACCGACGAACGAGCATGTCGACAAAGCTGGGTCCAATAGTAGTCTTGTCCAGAATGAGGACTGGCCTGCGCTCAACGAGTCCGTCAAGATGGTTGGACTTCACAGGCTTCATGTTTAGATGTTTGCTGGGGGTTGTTTGCTGGGGATTGTTCTGATGGTGAACGGATTATGTTACTGTAGAGAAAATCTGGGGTGAGACACCTGGTATTTATATGCGAGAAATTCTTTTCGAGAACCCTAAATTCTTGATCATTTATGCGCGAGAATACTCTTGAAAAAATACTGTAGGCAGCCTCTGCTGGTGCCTTGCGCCGACAAACTTTTCCAAAACTCCACCTACGGCAACTCTACAGCGGCAGACCTTCACGTGGGCCTTCAACCTTGAGGGACAGGACCTCGAATGATCATACATTGGTAAATTTCACGGTCAGTCGTCATACTTTTGGCCAGTCTGGTTGGAAGATGGAGCATCACCCAGAAAATTCCAAGAGTTACCAAAGAATCTCTATTAAATTTATACAGTATCTTGTCCTCATTGGGGGAACTTGGTGTGTTGAATCTACTGTCTTGTCACGTATTGATGTTGCATTTCGAGGCACGTTGATTTAAAATTGTCTTCATCGACAGGCCTTAAGGTAAGACATAAATTCCATGCAAAATGTTTGACCCAACTGTCAGCATGGTCTACTATTTGTAGCTTTGGTAGACCGTATTATTATCACCTTTCAAGAGACTCCTAGTTATCTTCAATCAGCTCACCAACCTCACAGGTTGATTCGTCATACGGTGACACAGCCCACGTGGTGGCAGCACAGGCGGCGACTAGAGGGGCCTGAATCTTCTTTTTCGGCGATTATCATCTCTAAGTAAACAATTTGACGTTAAAAACTATGCGGATAGTATGCTGGCATGTGTTAGAAGATAAGTAACGCTAATGCTTCGTTGAGCTGAGAAGCTTGAACACACAGTAAGCTTGAACAATATGTGAGCTGTGATATTGGACCATCAGCTGGGGCAAGATGTTATTTAAGCGGGCGAGATCGTTCCTGACGTGGCTGTTGGTCGCTTGCTTGTTAACCTTGCCTGCCAAGTGGCTGCCTGCTGTCTCTCAAACCATTCCACCATACGAAGAAGACAATGTGGCCACAGTTAGGATGATACCCATTGTCACTCTTTGGTCTTGTACACGCGCCTCACTTCAATGACAGTTCACTCACTCACTCCGCCAGCATCGAGCACAAAACGTGATCTCTCAGCCGAATGTTTACTCCGCCCAGCATGTCAAAACTCCTCTTGTCCATCACATGTTGCGAGTCCTCTTATGTACTTGGCAGGCGTCTTGATCTACGCGGGGTTTTCCGCTAGTCTTTTAGCAAAATTATCGCAAAGATCGCCAAGCCCGCGTGTGTCGGGAGCCTTCGCCTTTGTTGACATGCCAGCCGGGATTGTCACTTAACTTTGACGTCTTCGTTGGCACCTAGCCAGCCTATATGGTGCTGGCAGTAGAAATTTAATCAACTGCACCCGTTCTTGGCATGTGTCAGACTACACCCAACTACGAGATACGTATGTATACCCTGGCTGATCACAGCTAGATATGCATCATTTGTTCAAGGCAAACGACGAAGCAAAATAGGACGACAACTAAGGCCTAGAGAAATCACGATCTGCACCCTTAAAATCGAGACTCATTACTCAGGTGCTTGTTTGGTCCTGATCGAGATGAAGCAATCCAAGCCATGGCCGTCTTCCGTCTTCCTAGCAACGCCCCTCTTTCTCTCTAAAACGGGGTCCTCTATATCCAGTCCATGCTAACACCCAACGAGACTTGACTAAGACTTGCACAGCACAGAATTGCGTGCGGGGAAGCACAATCCAGGAACAAGGCGCAACACAAGCGGCAAACTACGCGATGCAAGCGACTCGCAGTGATCAGGCGTGGTGAAAATTTGTTCTCGAATTGGCGGGGAAGGCCTGGGGTAGAGGCTAGAACGGACAGAGCCCTGTCCCGACTTAAGGTAACGTCACCAATATCCAATCACCCGGCGTCGGCATGACCAACGACAACTAGGCCGCTCCACCATCCCGGAAGCTTCAAATTACGTACAGCTTATCCAACGTGAAAATCTCGGATACGGCCCCGGCTTCGAGAACCCTTCAGGTAATGAGAAGTCTAATTGGCTTTCCCATTACGTTACAAGTGGGAAGCCGCCGCGCTTTCTCAGCCTAGGACTGGACGAGAAAGTCGACGACTCCAAACTATGACCCTACCTATGCAATTCATGACCCTACGTTTGAATACATAAGCCGCCAGGGTCTTGTCCGACTTCGCATCACCCAGCGGCGAGGGGTCAATGCAAATCCAGGCGCAGAATCACCCAACGTGATTCCCGCAGTGCCGATTCAGTGCTGGACAGTCCTCGTTTTTCAGGTATATATAGGTGGTGCTCGAGCTGTATGGTGGCCCTCCAACCACAATCACTTTGCCTCCAAACATCCCAAGACTCATTCTCAGACTCACCCAATCAATCATCTCCAACTCTTTGTCATTGAAATCATGTCCGCTGCATCCTTCCGACTTGCTGTGCTGGAGTGCGAGGCGCCCCCAAGAGCGGTAGTAGAGAAGTACGGAACGTACGGAGATGTTGTTAGAAACCTCCTGACCAGTGCTCTTGAGACAAAGGCTTTCCCGAACCTTGAAATATTGAAGTGGAACATCCTCACAGCCGAGTTGTTCCCGGACCTCGACGCTGTTGATGCTATTCTACTGACGGGAAGTCGTACGTCGTGCCAGGTGCCTTGATGCCCAGCATTCGGTGCTGACCGTTTCACAGAGTACACCGCCTTCGATGATGACCCTTGGGTTCCCGCGCTTACGGGATACATTCAACGGGCGTACGCCTGCCGTAAGCCGCTCGTGGGAATCTGCTACGGCCACCAGATTATTTCACGGGCGCTTGGCGGCATCGTGGTTCGAAACTCCGCAGGGTGGGAGATGGCCGTTGAGAGAATCGAGCTAAACTCAATGGGCGCAAAGGTATTCGGCAAAGACACATTGGTGAGTGCGACCACTTGGATACTAACGACCGACCGAGACTAATTGAAGCCTTTTCTAGCACATCCACCAGGTCCACCAAGACATCGTAGTCGAAACTCCCCCAGGCGTCGAGGCGATCGGGCGTAGCGCGCTATGCGGCGTCCAAATAGCATACCAACCAGGACGGCTTCTAGGCTTCCAGGGACACCCGGAGTTCAACGCATTTATCACAGCGCACGAGATCGAGGAGCGGTACAAGCAGGGGCGAGTTAATACCGAGATTTACCAAGAAGCCATGTCCCGGATAGGGCTTGCGCACGACGGCCCTTTGATCGCCCAGGTGCTCTGGGGACACTTTCTAGGTAGTTTTGATCAAGAGGCCGCCACAGCCGGAGCCAGTCGTCTTTGACAGAGTATGAAAAGCAATCTCGGATTTCTGGTTGCTTCGAAACATGGGTTTAGGGGGAAATAGAGCGTGTAAGCAGGCAAACTCTCAACTTGGCTTCAACTATGAGAGCTGTGACACTACGCCCACCTGTAGTTTATTCTGAGACTTGGTTCGCGTTGTGTCATTAGCCAGTGGTGTGTATGGAAGCATTTGCAGATTGAAAGGCCGTATTTCACCGCCTGCCTACCCAAGAAAGCCGAGCGACTCCAGACCGCGCCTGTGATTTCTGCTCTCCTTGCATTGTCGCAATTATTAATGCTCTTCCGACGGCGAATTATATGCAGATATAATACAAGGCATGTCATCTCACTATGCTATGAGCTACTTACCTTGCTGTAAGCTAGAGAAGCTAACTTGCTTACAGGCATCCAGAAATGGCCTCAAATTCGATTCTACGTGTTTGTGCATATCACCGACGCGACTTCGACCTTGTTGTGGTTCGGTCCCGCCCACATGAGATGCAAGCAGTCCACGAATCTCTCTATAAATGTTTTGAGATGCCACCAAGTGCAGGGCTCGGAATGCTAGATCGCCTTCCCGCCGAGCTGATATCGATCATGCTCCATTATCTTGACGTTCTGTCCCTTTTTCGATTCCGACAAGTCAATCGGCGCGCTCGGATTCTGTCGACTGCTCTACGGAAATACCGACTCGTAGCGATGCATGGACCGGAGGGTTTGCGAGGTCTCCTGCGTGCTCGCCTTGCCCAGACCTTCACTATTGCCGACTTATATGAGCCTCTGATCACCCCCGACTGTGTGCTGTGCGGTGAGTTCGGGGGATTCTTATTCCTCCCGACTCTCTTGCGCTGCTGCATTGCTTGCATTCAATTTTCACCGGACTTGCGGGTGATATCTACCGCTGCCTTGCCTAGACTTGCAAGGATATCCTCGAAGAAGCTGTTTCAGTCACTACAATCGATACTACACACGGTGCCTGGTTTGTATTCTATGCAAGCAAAACCGGCCAGACGACCAAAGTTTTTGGTTGCTGAGAAACAGGCTACTGGAACCCTACAGTCACTTAATTTTCTGAGTCAAGACTCAGCCCGGGCCTTGCAGAGACGTAACGAGCAGGTGAACGAACGATTTATGGCATCTATCGCATTTCCGTGGTACGACCTGGGTAGTGGCAAGGTTGATTGTGGTGTGAGCTGCAAGGGATGCCAAATCCGCGTCGAGAACTCCAGTCAGGGACTCACGGCTCGTGACTTGATATTTTCAACATCGGGATTTTTGCCTCCCTTCAATCATTGCGTTGAGGCACAGGACTTATGGGCTCAAAGTCAAGGCGGCACCGTGCCTGTCAAGGAGCCCGAGTTCACGCGCCAATGCGGCTACTTCAATAGATTGAGTGATGATGGGCAGCTAAGATGATACACCATAGAAATGAAGAACATTCTTCATTCACAATCCACCTCGAGGGGGGATTATATGTGGTGTCATAATCAATGAATATCTGTCATTTCCTACTCTAGCCTTCGATACTAAGCCTCAAACCGTCATCCTACTTACTATAAGACCTTTGAATCCCATCATATCCCCGTACAGCATCTTATACCTGCGGTGGGGGGTCTGAGAAGTATTTTTGGGCGGTGAGTGGGTAGACTAGATGGCCTGGGCAATAGTTCATGGATATCTTGCCCAACGTCTTCGTGATCGGCTTGCATTTGATGTTTTGACCCGAGTTTTTCGCATCCTCGCATTGTACAAATTCCATCAGTTTAACACAGTCGCGCGAGTATTTGATCGTCCACCAGGTGCACATGATAGCTTGAAATGCCACCAATCGTTAGTGGAAATGAAAACGCATCCAGCTAAGTTATCGGAACTGCAAACTTTGGACGTGTATGTTTATTTGTGGTTTAGAAAAGACGTAATGGTTACCGTTTGATGAGCCTGTGTTGTAGCGGTCCTTGAATTGTCAGTATACTTTTGACGAGCGGTATTCAGGAAGTCGTACAGAGACTGGATGACACAACGGCAGATAAGAATCGATATTCGTTTCGATGGGGTGGTTGTTCTAATTACCACATGGAAGAAAACAACAGTTTTATATCAGTGCCATAAGAGTGTTTTAAACGCCTTGTTCTATTTCTAAACAGGCTCCAACATCCAACCCGTCCTCCACGAAGATTAACGCCAGTGCAAACAACTGTGGAGCACGGAGCCCAGGTTGTGAGGGCATTCTAACCAACTATTGATGTGACTGTGTGTATTGTGTAACTGTACTAAGCTAGGAAAAGAGGCAGAACGGTGAGTCCCTAAGGGGATCGCTGTTGTCGCTAGATGCCTAGCATCTAAGGCAGAAATGTGGATAGTGCCTGATAGCAGGCCTAACTAGTGGTCTCACTACTAATATACCCTCTTAGACTGGCTGCTAGGGGTAGTTAGTCTGACTAACTAATAAGACTATTTGTAACTATCTAATAGTACTAGCTAGCTAATTTCTTAGTGTTTCTAGCTTTTAAAAATAAGAGAATTCTTACTTAGAGCTAAAATTAAACTTTAGTCTTAATCTAAAAGTATAATAGTTTTAGCTAGTACCTTAAGGTAATAGTTAGAGCTACTATATAGGATTCTAGCTTTAAAAGAAGGTAATAAGAGAAAGAGGTTATTATTATATTTAGTAAAAGTATAAAAATTAACTCTTTTTAGGCCTTTAAGTTAGTATTTTATATTAGCTGCTAAAAAAGAGTCTTAAAATTATATAATATATAATAGCTCTAACTATTATACTAAACTAACTCTTTTATTATTATAATAATAATATTACTAATCCTAATATATAAGGCTAACTTATTATATTAATATCTTAATACTTAATAAAGCTATAAGATTATAGCTCTTATGTTTTATTATACTAGTTAAGTAGCCTAATTAGTATAGCTAATTATTTAATATTAAATTAAAAGACTAAAAGATATTAACTATATAAGAAAATTATATTTTAAGACTATTCTTTAAGCTTTTTAGAGATCTCTCTAGCTAAGTAATATAATAATATTACTTCTAATCTTATTTACCCTCTTTTATATAAACTAAGTTATTTAATATAAAAATAAATAAGATTATTATAAAGCTAGAAACTAAAAAATCCTCTAAGTGTTTTCTTTTTCTAATTTAATAGTAAGATAATATAAGAAATTATAAGTATTACTAGGCTTATTATATAGCTTTATTTAAAGTTATATATATTTATAATTATATAATAAAAGTTATATATTTCTATTTTAAAAGAGGCTTTATAAGACTATCTGCTAGCATTTAAGCTATAAGTAGCTAAGATATCTTAACTTTACCCTTCTAAATAAGCTTATAAACCTAGTAATAATAGATATTAATATGCTAAAGTGTTATAACTAGCTTAGCTAACTGTTTTATAATTAGCTAGATTATATTAATATTATTATACTAAATTTAGGCTATATTTTAGACCTTAATACTAACCTTCTTAAGAAGTTAACTTAAGACTAGCTATTTCTTAACTATACTTATAAGAGTAAGTAACTTAGCTTTTATACTTAATATAATAATTATATTTTGCTTTATAGCCTTCTAAGTGATAAGACTCTTATATAATATAACTACCTAGCCTTATAAGAACTTTTTAGTTATTAAGCAGTTTTTAAAAGCTATATTTATAACTATAAAGAGATTTTTCTAATTCTTAGTTACTATATAGTAGATATAAAGCTTCCTAGTGTTATAAAGATAGCTAATATACTATTTTACTATTTTATTATACTTAAGGCTTAGCTAATAACTAAATTAACTAAGCTTTAATAATATATAAGATATATTAAGCCTTATAGTATTAGTAAAATAGCTTATACTACCTACTTTTGTCTTATACTTTAAGATAAGGCTAAAGCTAGTTTTATATATTATAAGTATAAAAATCTATAAGAGTAGAAGAGTTTTTTCTTTATAGACTTTTAGTCTCTTACTATTTAACTTAAATTTTCTAGTTATAGTTAAAATATATAACTCCTAAGAGAGCTAAAAGTGACTTACTATATAGTTCTTAATAATCTTAATCCCTAAGAACTAGTATAACTCTCTTAGGTTTTTAACCTAATACTTTATTATTAGAGTATTATAAACCTATTACTATTTGCTTTTAAACTCTTTTAATTATATTATAATAATATTATTTATATAAAAGAAAATAAAAAGCTTTTTATACTTAAAAATATAAGAGTCTTTCTTATAAGCTTTAAAGTCTTAACTAGTAAAAAAGTAGGTAAGGTTCTTATATTATAGCTTTAGTAATATCTATAAGCTATAAAAGGCTCTTAAGAGCTTTAGTGTGAGGTATAATATCACAAGCTGCACAGGGAAGTTAAATTTCTTAAAATAAATAACTGTAAAGCTTTTAGAGGTTTTAAGTGATTAAAGGGTTTTAAAGTAGGTCCTAATAACTAATAGATAGCTTATTAGGTAGAGGAGAAAAAGTAGGTTAGATTAATATATTTTATGAGATAATTAGTTAAAATCTGAGTGCTTAAGTGTCTGCTCTATATCTAAATATAGGCGGAAATCACTCTCTTTTTATAGATAAATTCCTAGTCTCTTAGCAGTCTAAATAGGTTGTATAATAGCTTAATCTGTAGCTAAAGTGATAATAAATATTATACTGAAATCTCGGATTGGTTAGATATAATGTTATACTGTAATTATAGTTCTAGTAGCGAATCTTATAAAGTTTATCTAAACTATAGTATAAGTTAGAAAACTAGTAGATAGTGGCGATTTAATAATAGCTAATAGAAATACAAGAAAGTCTCTATATACTATTAGTATAGTACTAATAATACTATATACTAATATATACTAGGATTTTCCTAGGATTTTATAATACTAGTTAAAGCTAGTAAACTCTAATAGCCTCTCTTAAAAATATAAGAGCTATAAGATAGTATATAAAGTATAAGATATATACTATTTTATAGAGCTTTTATAGTTTTATAAGTATAGAGAAAAAAGTAACTCTATATATAAACAAATAAGTAAGTTATAGTATTTTATTTGTTAAAGGTTATAGTTATCTTTTTATAGCTTTAATAAAACCTATATAATTATAGGAAAAAATCTTAAGCTATTATATTATTATAGTGTTATATTATTATAATAGAAAACCTTTTATAGGAAAAAACTATTATATTATTCTTAAGAGAAAAATAGTTATAAGTTATTAAAACCCTTTTATAAAGAAAAAGCTTTTAAAGTATTAAAAACCTTTTTTATTATTTAAAAGATAATAAATCTCTTAATCTTATAAAGTCTATAAGACCTAAATGTTTAGTAAAAAAGTCTGCTATATTATCTTTACTTTTTATATAGAAAAGCTTTATAAATCCTTTTCTAACCTTATCTCTTATAAAGTGATAGGTAATATTTATATACTTAGATCTTTTATAAAATTCTAAATTTTCTGCTATTTTTCTAGTAGCCTAATTATCTGTTAAGATAGGAGGAATAGCTTTATTATAACTTAAAGAAAGGTTTATATTTAGATATCTATATAAATTAGACAGATATTTAGCTTTTTTAGTAGCCTCTCTTAAAGCTATATATTTAGATTTATAAGATCTTAAAGCTACTAATTTTTGCTTTATAGTATTTTAGCTAATAAGATTATTAGCTATATAAAAGTAATATTTACTTATAGACTTTCTATCTTTTAGACTAGAGCCTTAGTTAGCATCTGTATAACCTCTAATAATACTATTATAAGATTCTAGATTTATATTATAATTATAATAAATTCCTAAGGCAGGATATTTATTTAAGTATTTCTAGATCTTATTTAAAGTATTAAAATAGCTATTATTAGGCTTAGAGGTATATCTAGAGGCAGTATTTACTATATAAGATATATTAAGTCTAGTTTTTATAGATAGGTATAAGAGAGATCTTATTTCCTGCTAGAATTTAAGAATATCTTCTTTAGAAGCTTTTATTTTAGCTTTTAAAAGCTTTTCCCCTGCTATAGCAGGTATATTAGAAGTTCCTAAAGACTCTTTATTATACTTTATAATTCTATTATAGGTATATTTATATTAGTTTATATATAAGCCTATATTCTCTTAGTTTATAGTTATATTTATTCCTAAGAAGTCTCTAACTTCTCTTAAAGACTAGACTTTTAAATCTTTAGATAGTTTATTTTTTATATTCTTTATTTCTTTTTTATAGGGCCCTAGAAATAGAAGATTATCTATGTGGATTATTATAGCTATTTTTAAGCTATTATTAATAAATACCTCTTTATTAAATAGTATAAATTTAAATTCTATTAGATTTAATTTGTTTAAGAGAAATTAGTACTAAAGTCTAAAACTTTGTTTAAGACTATATAAAGCTTTATTAAGCTTTAGAACTATAGATTTATTTTTAATTTTTTTTATTTCCTTTTTATTTAGCTTATAAAAGTTATATAAGTATTCTTTAAAGCCTATAGAGATTATAGTATAACTTTCTTTATTTATATTAGTATAAATAAAAGCATTTTTTATATTATATTACTATATAGTATAGTTATTAGCTATAGCTAATATTAAAAGGATTCTTATAGTTTTAGGTCTAGCTATAGTAGTAAAGGTTTTATTATAATCTATACTAAATATTTAATTATAATCTTATACTACCTATTTAGATTTATACTTAATAATATTATTATTATTATTAGTTTTTATTTTATAGACCTATTTGCCTTCTAAGGCTTTTCTTCCTTTAGAAAGAGGTTTTATAGTCCAGGTATTTTACCTTAATAATTTAGTTATTTTTGCTTTTATAAAATTATTCTAGTTTTTCTTATCTAAGCTGCTTATAGCAGACTTAAAGAAATTAAGCTCTATAAGGTTCTTATTATTAACTAGAGTAAGAATATTAGGGTATTCTTTATAAGACTTATAGTAATTAGAGGGCTTCTTAGGTATATCTACTAATATTTTAGGCAAATTAGCCTCTCTTTTTTTATAGTCTTTTTAATAGAATTTTTAAATTCTTTTTTAGACTTATTAGAAGAGCTTTTTATCTTAAGAAGAGAATTAAAAGTTAGGCTTTTATTATTGTTTAGAAAGCAGTTTTCTAGTATAACTATATCTCTAGATATTATTATACAGTGTTTATTATAGTCCTAGATTTTATAGCTATTTTCTAAATAGCTTATAATAATACCTTTATAAGCTCTAGTTTCTAGCTTATCTTTAGGGTGTTTATTCTTATAATAGACTATAGATCTAAATGTTTTAATATTATTTAGATCTTCTAGTTTAATATAAATATTATCTCTCTTTTCTAAAGGAGATAAATAGCTTATACTAGAGTGAGAAGTTCTATTATATATATAAGTAGCTGCTTTTAAAGCTTCTCCCCACAGGTAAAAAGGAACTTTAGCTGTGTATAATATAGCTCTAACTTTATTTAATAAAGTCTTATTTATTCTTTTAGCTAACCTATTAGGCTTAGAGGTATTAAGAGGGCTAGAATTATATTTTATACTACTTTTTAAGTAATAAGGCCTTATTTTATAAAGATATTCTTTAGTATTATCTAAAAAAACTTACTTAATCCTAAGATTAGCTCTATTATTTTTAGCTATAGCTTTAAACTTTTTAAACTTATTTAGAGCCTTACTTTTATTTCTAATTAAATAGGTATTAAGATATTTAGTAGCTATATCTAGAAAAGTAATAAAGTAATAGTATTTATTATATATAGGTATTCTTATAAGACCTTAAATATTAGTTATAATTTTTTCTAGATATTTATAGTTTTTATTAGAGCTTTTTCTATTAACTTTATTAATAGCTTTAGCTTTAATATAGTTTTTATACTATAATATCTTTATAATATCTTCCTTTTTAATATTATAAATTTTTTCTTTATTTTAATAAAGTATTTTCTTTAAGGCTTTTATATTTAAATACCCTAATCTTATATGCTAATTAAATAAATTAATATTTAAAGGCTTATTTATATTTTCTATATTTAAAATGTTAGCTTTATTAGAGGAAGAACTTACTTTTATTTTATTTTTATTTCTTATAATAACTAGTATATAATATAAATTATTATACTCTTTTCTAGAGGTTATAATATCTCCTTTATTATTTATTAAGAATATTTTCTTATTTCTTATAAAAGAATATATATTATTAAAGGAGGACTAGCTTAGAATATTAACACCTATTTTAGGTATATAATAGTAGTTTTTTATAATATATTTTTTATTATTCTCTAGGAATCTTAATATTATATTTCTACTATCTTTAACTAGTAAAAAAGAGGCTTTTTCCTAATTTACTCTCTGGTTTATAGTTTTATAATTAAGAAAATAATTTTTATTAGATACTATATGCCTAGTAGCACTTATATTATATATAAATTTAGTTATTTCCTTATTATATATAGAGAAAGGTAAGAGATTTACCTTAATACTTTTAAGTATCTTTATAAGAGAGGGTATATAGGCTTTTAAAAGTCCTAGAGAATTATTAGATTTTCTTTTCTTTAAAGACTGAATAAAGAGATTTACTCCTATATTAAAATCTTCAGAAATTTCCCTTATATCTCTATCTAATTCTATAATAGAATTAGAGATAAAAATAGGACTATCTGGGTTATTAGGACTATTAGGAGAGGTATTTAAGTTAGAAGAGTTAACTTCTGTATTAAATAATTCTTTCTGTTTTTTATCTCTTTCTTCCCTTTTACTAAAAGGGGTCTCTTTCTTAGTCTTTTTATTCTTTTTAAAGGTATTTTTTTTCACCCTATTATTATCTTTTATTTTAAAGCTTTTAAGAGCTTTATTAGGATGTAAAAAATAGTAATCTTTATCTAAATAGCCTTACATTTTGTAATAGGAATATTTAAGTGCTATTTTCTTCTTTTTCTAGGGTTTCTTTAATTTAACAAAGTTAACTAAGTTTTTAGAGCTTTTTAGCCTCTTAGATTTATCTATAAGGCTAGAAGATAAAGTCTTTATATTATAAGTATTAGGCTTATTTCTTAGAGCTTAAGAGATATTTGTTATATAGCTATTATAGGATTTATCTAAGTTATTTAGAATCTAAGCTATTATAACTTTATTAGAGATATTTATATCCCTAGAGGCTAATTTGTTAGATACTTCTTTTACCTTATTTAAATATTCTTTTATAGTAGAAAAATTATTTAAAGTGGTATTAAAAAATTCCTTTATAAGTAGAAATTTAAAAGTAAATCTAAAAGAATTATATAGGCTTTTTAAGCTATCCTAAGCAACTTTAGCACTTATAATATGCTTAATTTACAATAAGAGACTATCTTCTAGTAGAAGCCTTATATTTACTAAAGCCTCTTCACTTTTATTATGATTTTCTAGCTTAATAGCAGATATAAGTTTTTCTTTAGTTAAGAAAGCCTCTATTCTTATAGCCTAGGTTATATAGTTTTTACTACTCTTAAGCTTAGAAATATAGTAATTTTTATCACTATTTCCTATCTTTTAAATATAGTATAATTCTTTAATAAAAAGTTAAAGTATTTTATAAAGATGTAAAAGAGATTAAGATTTATTCAGGAAAGAGGTAGTATTATAAATCTACAAAAAATATATATAGATAAAGTGAATTTTTCTCTCTTTTTAAATGGAAGAGATTCTCTTAAAAGTTTCCTTAGGAGTCTTCTGCTCTTTATTCCCTTCTAAAGAAATAGATTTTTTTATTAGTAAAGGTAAAAAGGTTATAATATTCCCAGAAAATAAATATACCTTTATTATTAGTAGCTTTAAAGCCACTAGTGCTCTAAGAGTAAAATTAGGACCTTTTAGCTCTTCTAATTAGTTATCTTTCTTCTAAAATAGCTCTTCTCTTAGAATAAGAAAGGTATAAGCTAATTAGGGTAGAAAGATAAAGGTTTTTAATAAGAATACCTTCTTAGAAAGCAAATTAATAGATTAGACTTATAATTAAGTCTTTTATCTTTATATTAAAAGTAGGGGGAAGAAAGAATTTAATTTGCTTATTAGAAGTAGTAAATTTTAAGATAAAAGGCAAAAATTAGAAGGGAACTTCTAAAAGAGGATTTACAGCAAATCCAGGCTTATAACCTGTGAGGTATAATATCACAAGCTGCACAGGAAAGTTAAATTTCTTAAAATAAATAGCTATAAAGCTTTTAGAGGTTTTAAGTGATTAAGGGGTTTTAAAGTGGGTCTTAATAACTAATAGATAGCTTATTAGGTAGAGGAGAAAAAGTAGGTTAGATTAATATATTTTATAAGATGATTAGTTAAAATCTAAGTGCTTAAGTGTCTGCTTTATATTTAGAAACAGGCGGAAATCACTCTCTCTTTATAGATAAATTCCTAGTCTTCTAGCAGTCTAAATAGGTTGTATAATAGCTTAATCTATAGCTAAAGTAATAATAAATATTATACTAAAATCTCAGATTGGTCAGATATAATATTACGCTGTAATTATAGTTCTAGTGGCAAATCTTATAGAGTTTATCTAAACTATAGTATAAGTTAGAAAACCAGCAGATAGTAGTAATTTAATAATAGCTAATAAAAATACGAGAAAGTCTCTATATAGTGTTAGTATAGTACTAATAGTATTATATGCTAATATATACTAGGATTTTCCTAGGATTTTATAATACTAGTTAAAGCTAGTAAACTCTAATATTTAGAGAGACTCTCTTTTTAAATATTTCTAGCAGTAGGTAGTAGTAAACCTTTCTGCTTAGTAAAGCTTTAATAAAAGTATTAATAATATTATATTAATATATATTAAGATCTTTCTTATAGTATTTTATATATATTACCTGAAAAGTCTTATATACTAAGATAAATATATAAGTCTTAGCTTTATTCTTATTTTACTTATTACTATAAGCTACTAAGTATATCTTAAAGTATATTATATAGCCTTATTTATTAACCTTATATATAAACACCTATTTAAGGTTAATAAGCTAAATATTATTATCTAGCTTATCTATAAGAACCTTCTTATAAGCTTTTTTATCCTTTAGGTTATTAATCTCTAGAAGAAGGCTTATATACTACTAAGGTGCTTATAGGGAGGTTATAACCTGCTTATATAACCTTAGGGCAGGTAATATTATACTAATATAAAAAGAATATCTTCTTATATTTAAAAGAGTTATATTAATAATATATTTTACTTTAATATACTTTTTAAGTTTTTTTTACTTTTATATCTTAAGAGCTTTCTCTAAGAGCTTTTAACTATAGCACCTAAAGATTATATTATCTTTCTAAAGGTACTAGTTATAATCCCTTTAGGTCTTTTATAATAATTCCTCTAGTAACTAAAAAAAGGTGTTATTAGAGTTATTATATAAGATTAAATTAGTCTTACTATCTGTTTTATCTCTTAATATCTTATTAACTTATTCTAATATAATAATTTATATATTAACTTAACTGTTATTATCTAATAAGTCTTATAATTCTAATCTTTTTATAAGATTATTAGGTTTTATAAAGTTATTACTATTTTTAGCTTATATAGCTAATAAGATATTATTTATAATCTTAAGTAATAAATTATATAATAGTATTATACTTACTATCTTATATAATAAGCTAGACTAATATAAAGTATTATTAAGAAAAGTAACTTATCTTATAGCTCTCCTAGTAAGAGAAGGAGAAAGTAAAATAGTCTTAGATATAGTCTTAGTACTTCTAATCTTAAGAGTGCTTTTCTTTTCTTATAAAGCCTTAGTTTAAGATTATTATTACTAAGTGTCTTAGATCTTTTCTTACTATTATATCTCTCTTAAAAATATTATAAGTAGTACTTAAATTTATAACTTAATAAGATCTAAAAAAGACTTTATAGCTATTATATTAAGACTGCTTTTCTTACTAATATTTTTATTATTAAAAACCTCTCTTATATTAATTTAGTCTAGAATTTTATAAGTATATTTCTTATAAGCTTTTATATTTTTCTTATATCTTAGATTAAAGTATTCTTACTTATTAAACTATATATTAATAGAGATTATAACCTTCTTACCTTAAGTTATTAGTATATAAATTATATACTATAACTTACCCTTATAGCTAATAAGATACCTAATATAAGCTCTTTTTATAAGTAGGCTTAAAGACTTATATAACTTAATATATTCTAAGATAGCTATAATTATTAAGTAAGCTAAGCACCTAAAGACTTTAATATATGCTTATAAGAGTCTTATATTCTTAAGAATATAACTATATATAAAGATATTATTTCTAACTTAGTCTTATTAGAGCTAGTAGGGGGTTATCTACTGATTTTTCCTTTAATAAGATATATAATTAAGAAGGTATACTACTATATAGTATATCTTAAAGGTAAGCTCTTCTAGAAGTCTTAACTTCTTAATTATAATCTTACTCTTAATCTTAATAATCCTTTCTAATACTTTAGCACTCTTATTTTATATTAGGGTTAATAAGATAGACTTATAGATAATTATACTATTATTCTTAAAGATCTCTTTTTTCTCTTTAGTAAAAAGAGCCTTCTTACTATCACACTATAAGAGTAAGATCTTAAGGCTATATTAAGTTTATAGCTAGGCTTATAGCTTTTTAAATATACTCCTAATATCTAATTTTATCTTTAGGAGGTAAAAAAAGTATATTTTTATTATTATATCTATAAATAAGACTTAATAATAGTAGCTATTATATATAAGTACTAGAAAGTAATAAAAATTATAATTTATTACTTTTTTAGGCTCCTAAGAGATATAGTCTAAAAACTTTCTTAAGACTATTATTATTACCTTTATTATAGTATAAACCTAATATTTCTTAAGAAGAGGTTTTTTAACTCTTACCTTTAAACTTAATAAGACTAGCTAATTAAGAGCTTTCTATTTTATATAATTATATTATTAATACTAAAGCTTAGTATTCTTTTTAGAGATTATTCTAAGCTTTAAGGCTATTATAACTAGAGGGCTCTTAATAGATACTCTTATTAAAATAACTTACTAGCCTATATAAAGCTATATAAAAGCTACTATCTTAGATAATCCTTTTATCTAAAGAACCTTTACTTTTTAATCTTAAATAATACTATTACTATATATCTAAAAGCTTAAGATTATATTAAGATATATTTTTAGTATATAGTAGGTATACTTAAGTCTAATAAGCCTACTCTTAAGAAACCTAAAGTATTAAACTCTTAGGTTAATTATATCTTAGCCTTTTATAAATATCTTACTATTTTTTATATAAGTAGTCTTTTTAACCTCTTAATTAAAGCCTTTTTTAGAAAACTAGTTTATATAGTTAAAAAAGTAGTATAAGATGCTAAAATTATAAATAGTAATATCTTTAATTATAAGATCTATAAAGGTTATATTATATATAGCTATATATAAAGTATTTATATAAGAAATAAGACCTAAAGGAGAGGTTTAATAAGTAATAGTAATTATCTCTATCTTTTTTTTTAGACTACTAATTAGTATATAAGTTACCTTTTTTACTAAGGTTTAAATATTAGTCTTTTTTAGCTCTTTTAGGTACTTATTAAACTACTTCCTAAAAGTCTTATCTTACTTAAAGTAAAGGTTTTAGCCCTCTAAGGTATATTTCTTCTTATATAAGGCTAGAAAATTAAAATATCTTTCTTACTATATAAGTATTTATATAAGATACCTCTTTTTATAGCTAAAACACTTCTAATTTATAGTTTTAGTTTATTAGCTTAACTAAGAAAAGTTTAATAACTTAAAGGTTATTATAAAGTAAGCCTAAAAAGGATTTAACTTTTCCTTTCTTATATTATTATAAAAAAGGTATATAATCTTAAGCAGATTATTTACCTTTTTGCTCTTATTCTCCTATCTTATAATAAGCTTATCTTAAGTATAATAAAACTCTTACTAGAGTTTTATTATCTTTAAGAACTTCTTTTTAGCCCTCTTCTTATTAATAGTAATTATCTTATATATAATATAATTTTTTTAAGCCTTTTTAAACTAGTTAGCCTAAGCTTTCTAATCTCTTAACTCTTTTTTAGTTACTAAGGCTTAAAACTTTATCTTAACTCTATAGATATTATTCTTATCTTTAGGATTAATAAAAAGCTTAAGATAGCTAATAATCTTTCTAAGATTTTATATTTTCCTAATATATATAGTATAACTATCTAAGAGGGTTTTTAAGATAAATATCTTAAGCTTATTTAGCTTTTTTTTCTTAAGAGTCTTATCTTATAAGCTCTTATCTTATCTTACTTACTAAAGTATAAATAGCCTGTTATTATTAGCTTACTTAATATTATAGTTTTACTACTAATTTTTAAAGTTAAGCTAATAGATCTATATAGTAAGAGTCTTTTTCTTACTATTACTAATATCTAAAAAGTCTAGCCTTTTAAGCTTTAAAGAGAAGTCTCTCTTATTAATAACTAGTATAAGATCTAATACTAGATTATTAATACTTAATCTAGTCTCTAAGCTAATATATTTTTAGATTTTATATATTATAACTAAAATATAAATACACTCTAGCTATAAGGTTTAGTTTTTAGCCTTTTTTAGCTTAAAAAGAAAGTCTAAAAATACTTTTATATTATTTATATCTATTATATTAGTAACTAAAAGTATATTAAGTACTTAATAAGTAAATTACTTTAAATTATATAAATCACTTAAATTAGAATTTATAAGTCTTAAAAGTAATTACTTAGCTAGAAGAGGAATTAATTACTTATAAGTCTTTTCCTAATATTAAAAATAATACTAGATTAATACTAAAAGCTAAAATTCACTTAAAAAGTTATTACTAGACTTATAACTATTAATATAACTATATATATTATATAACTATATTAAGCTAGAAAAAGGGGCAGAATAGTAAGTCCTTAAGAGGATTACTATTATCACTAGATGCCTAGCATCTAAGGCAGAAATATAGACGGTGCCTGATAGCGGGCCTGACTAGTGGTCCTACCACCAACACCAACAGTAATCTTAGTCATTTTATGTCAGCGAGCCGCTGGGTCCTGTCCCCATACTCGGGATTTTAGTGAGGCCCTCTTGGGACCGTCCGGTTCTCAGTACTCAATCACGAAAAGTCCTTTGCACTGCCTCAATCACTCAGCGGCTACGGAGTACACATTCAATCAATCTCGCGATGCCCCCACCTGGCCGCCTAGCTGAGTCCTCAGCCTGCAACCCGTTTTTACGCGCTCTGATGTGTCCAAAGTGCTCAGCGGTTAGCGAGACTAATCAGGATAGCTAGATTATCCGCTCACCTGGCCAACAGACCTGCAGGGCTACGCATTACCCACCACCAGCTGACACATGGGGAGCAGATCCCGTCTGATGAGTATACCACACATCGACTTCCTAGTTCAACTTGACTGTTCGCTAAAAATTTACTCGTGGCCTCTTTGCTGACGGAGCGAACATCACTGAACGACTATGGCGGCCTCCCGTATCATTTCCATGGAATTCTCCTTCTCCTTGGCCGGAAAAGACGACAGCTATTACAGAATCTTGACTGGAACCACCGTCAAATACGTTACCATCCAACCTGGTGCACTTGATGCTGAGGCCTTGATGGATATGCCCTTGAACTTCCCGAACATACTACCTCCATTACCCTATTCCGAGTGTCAATGGAAGAGTGCATACATTTCTCTCAATCCTGCAACCGGCAAACTGGACTACAAATTGTCCAACCAGGAGCTCACTGGAGTACAAAGTATTTGGCACCCTACAAAAAGTCAACTTCTTGGACCTCGAGAGGACTGTCAAGCTTAGCCTGCTTGCTGAGGAATGCGTCTGGAGGCAAGACGCCATACCAAATCGACCTAGCCCCGATGAACGTGGCCAGCAACACATGGTTGCTAAAATGGCTAGATTCCCCTGGGAAATACAGTACATCGAGGCAGAAACGCAGATCTACAAGCTTCTACAGCACTCCGGGGTTGCACCTCGATTTCTTGGGCACATCCATGAGGAGGGAAGGGTGATTGGGTTCCTTCTAGAGAAAGTGGAAGGTCAGTTTGCGGGACGGGGCGACTTGGCAATTTGCAAGAAGGCCCTGGGACATCTTCATGACCGGAGAATCTTGCATGGTGATTGCAACTGGTACAACTTCATTGTCTGCTCAAACGAGAAAGTCATTTTAGTCGATTTTGAAAAGTCAAAGGTCGATGTGGATGTCGAGACACTGAATGAGGAAATGAGCAGTATAGAAACGCAGTTGGGCGACGAGAGTGGCTGTGGTGGCGGCTTTGTACTGCAAGAAGATTAATTCATGTATTTCCAAGTACCCAGGAGTTAGCTAGATCCTTCGTACACATCTCTTACTAGGCTCAACCACACTTCGGCTATTTCAATACGTGAGAAGAATGCAGTGCGATAAAGGACGGACGTGAACTGGTCTTTGAAGAAAACCGGCGTATTTATGTTGGTGGGGATTCGACTTATATTAAAGGGAAGCTCCCACGCCAGCCAGGAAGCCGCCGATGAATTGGTTCCGGCTTTTCGCGCCCGCTCAAATCCGATATAGCAAACCTGACCCTGTTGACGTAGACTTAATCCCATCAAAGGTTCCGCTTCCTGGCACAAAATGTCAGCACTAATTACGCCGGACAATCGCAAAGTAACAACTAGAACACTTAAATAAGGCTGTTGTCGCAAGCCGGTCCACGAGAGTGTCGGATGTGAACGAGGATGGCTTCGGGGTAGTCAGTATCCACATCCCCCAATGCAGGAGGTGTCCCCTGACGCCTGCACAGCATCAAGGTACCAGTCTGCTCAAACCCAGTTGTCTGGTGGGGACTCCTTACATGGCTTGTGTCTGCCGGACGACATCCAGACGGTTGGTATGCCGGGATATTACACTCGACATTCTGACTCTGTGAGAATGGGCCTCCCTACGCACCTAATCAACCTGTGGATGTCATTTTTGGAGGACTCTGACACCACTATGGTGAGGCTTGTGCCTCCAGACAATTTCTGGAATCCCGAGGCGAAGGGAAAGACTGCTCAAAATTTAGAAGGATAGAAACGGTCCTAACACTGCATATAGTGGTTCAGCTATTGTATATACTTATTAATGTTTTCTTACAAGACAGAACCCTTGCTTAAGTATGGTCCCACCACAAAGCTCTCGACTTCCATGCCACCGGGATTATATAACCGGCGATTTGCAGGAAACATCCTCCCAAAGACAACCACACTAGCTTTGTCAAGTTGCCGTTGTAGAAAAACAAATCCACCTAGACCACCATACTCCATATCTCAGCCGCCATACCCCGAAGAGATGGGATTCCAATAATGATGTCGCCCTCTGTGGGCCCTGGTCGTCTGAGGAAGAGCTGGTTGAATTCCAGTCGCAGTGCACCTCTAGTAACACTGTGCGATGCTGGATTGTGGAGGTCCGGGGTGCCAGCAATTGGGGAGATTGTAATTGCTTGGTCACAGTATGGCTCAAGGGCAGCAGCTGCTCGAGTCGTTGTAGCCCCTGAGCGAGGCTGGGCCGGTCGCTCACGATACTTTTCGATCAAGATTAGTCTCTGGCGTACCTCAATCCTGACAAGAAGAACGATCTTGACATCGTGGTTGGATGTACTGAACCACCATCGCATGTCTTGTCTCAGTTGTGTCAGCGACTGAGAGTAACCGGCCTCAATAACGAGTGTGGGCCAACCCCCAATACGTTGAGGGCGTGGACGGCGTGGACGGCCAGCGGAGTCCCCCTCACCACCGTCCCCGCCTGAGCGACGACCTTCTTGGAATGTGGTGCAAGCTACAGACTGCCAAGACTCTCCCAGGCCCATGGCGGCGATTGCATGAAGACCTCCTCGTAGACGGCAAGATGAAGGCGTTCGTGGACAATGGTAAGTTTCAAGACGATGAGGAGTTTATCCTTCGCGATAAAGCGCCTCAGCCGAAATCTGCGGCCCTTGCGTTCTCGTGCTTCTATGATGTTATCGTAGTCTGGAGGGGAAACATCTAAGCTTGTTAGCACACATACCGGTAATATCATTACCCAATCTAAATAAACATACCTTGGACGCACAAGACTTCGTCGTTCGGGGCCTCGTCGATATCGTGGAAGAGCTTCTTGATATTGGAGAATCGAACTGTCCGCGGTGGAGCTTCTTCCATAGCCGCGGGTACTTCTGTGCCTGGTGTAGTGAGAAGGAAAGCCAGAGGTGCACGAGAATGTGTGGAACGAAGGGGGCAGGAAGAGGGAAGATGTTCCGCTCAACTGCCGGGTGCTGTCGCCGCTGCTATCACTGCCACAATCACCACGGCGAGTGGGGCATGGATCGCTTATCGAACCGACACGAGGGCCAAGGCGGCGGAGGAGGGGGCTGCTTTATATGCTGGTGAAAAACGAACGCATGAAAACCTTGAAGGGGAAAAAAATCAAATAAATAATGGATAAAAGCCACGGGGGGTTGGTGGAGTGCTAAACTTACTACTACGCAAGGTTTTGTAGGTACTTTTACTCAAAAACAGCTGAATCTGACAAGTCGGTTTGGAGATCGAAGGCTATTGCGGAGGCATACTGACTGGACTACGCTACTGGGAGAGAGTAATGAGTGGTTTGGGGCATGTGGCATTCACTTGGGGCCCCTGGTGATGGAGGACCTGTTGCAAGAAGTGATCAGACTGTAAGTATGCTTTTCACCAAAATCTTCCTTCATAACTGCCCTCTCCATCCGTCATAGACCCCCCCCCCCCCGGCAAGAGCTTCAACACTTGCTTATATCTAGGTGCTTCCCCGGAAACGGCCGGAACTCAGCCTCCCTCACGAACTTCTAAACTATAGACTACTAAATCCCTTAATGAGGGAACTTAATGTGTTGCTTTCTACTGCAATCAATACAGGGCATCGAAACGATGCATCCATTATCATGACAAGACCGGGAAAGAGGGTCGCGTATGTCCTTCACCTTTCGACTGATCTGTTGACTAACCACTGTAGATTGCACGGTTCTGCGCAGCCATCAAGGCATTTTTCGGACACTGAAACACAGAGCAGACATGAAGTGTGTTATTGTATATTCTTTCTTACATTCTAAAGCTTGTTAATTAAAACTTCATTTTCATTAAGCTTTATATTATACCTTATTTACCTCGATACCTTTTCTGTTCAATCTAACTTTTCTAACCTACATAAAACCTTCTTAGCTTATGGTCACGGCCCAGGTTGAGACCAGGCAGTCACAACCAGCAGATTCGTGATGGTACCCACCCTTTTTCTCCCTATCACGAGAGGATCACTGGATCACTTCATTGGGGAGTTGGATCGAGGGATCACAGCAGGAGTTATGCTTCGCATTATCACCACTCTAGTAAACGCAGCCTTCGTCAGCAGCCCCACAGCCTCGGGTTCCAAGGCCTTTGTAGATGCGACTTGTTCGGCCTGCCGGTTTGTCACCGCTCCCGATATATATAAAATGGCCCGTGGGATGGTGACAAATAAGGGCAATCCGTCCGCTCTGTCGGGAAGCTCTCCAACTGAAGCTAACTGAACCACCCGTGGGCCTCTTTTAACGCATAATAATAGCTTATTGACAAGCTTTTCAGCTGCAGCTACGACTTCCATTGCGGAAGTTACTTCCTTCATTATCATCATCATCATCATCGTCATCATCGCCGCTCGCCGCTGCTGCCTCTTCTTTTTCGTCCACAACAGCAACAACAGCAGCAACACGATGGTTAATATGCTCTGGAAAGCAGCTTTCGAGTAGTGCAATTGCCAGGGCGCAGGGTGCTAACTCGAGTGAGCGGCCGGCCGCAAGCGTCTCCCCGGTTCCTCGCCTTCTAAGCGTCGCACTCGCGTAAGTTGAGCATTCCACTGCTCGTTGCGACAGCTTTTGACTGACGAGAACAACACACGGAAGGCTGATCTGGGACTGTGGGACCAGACAACTCTCACGCCTCCGAAAACATCGACACCATCTTCTAGGACCGCGGGACTGGTATTATTATGTGTTCCGTTCTTATGCTTTTCTTTTATCATCGCATATGATTTCTTACTGCATCTTTGAATACTAGTCTCCCCAGACGTCATTCCTACTTCTTGTCTGCCTAAGCCATGATCATCAAGCCGGTATTAAGAACCTGGAATGAGTGCATCCTGCTGCTTGTTGAGGGTATCGTTGATGTGGCCGTTTCTAATGTAAGGAGAATGCAAAATGTAGCCGAGCGCTTCCTCGGGGTAGAGATCATCTGAAGATGAATAGAATATGGCTTCGGGTGCTCTCACAGTTAGAAGCGAATGTTAACTGCCGGTTGGCTTCCACTTCCAACTAGCTCGGCCACTACTGCACGTTGCTGCGATGCTGAAGGACCCTCTATGCGCGACGCCTTTGCTGGATCATTATGGCCAGACTGCATTGCATCGAACCGTGGTTTAGTCTACGTGAAGACTGTATCATGCAAACTTCTCAAGGGAAATCCGTCAATGCATGCTTGCACTAGGAGGGTAGAGTAGGAGTGATATCTTCGCATGAAAGGAAATATGGCTCTCCTGGCTTGCGGCTCACAGCAACAGTATTTCTACACAGCGAGAAGGCACATGACGCTCCTAATTGCTTGACACGTTGATTTGATTCATCAATTGATCCGAGATGAGTAGACTTTGGCGCAAGATAAGAAAAAACTGAAGATACCGCTTCGTTACGACGCCGAATGTCTCATTGCCGCCGGGGATGAGACCAGGGCCGCCGACAAGGATCCGGTCCATCGCCTTACCGACAGCAGCAAACGGAAGACTGCAGTATGTACCGAAGAAGTCTGGACGATGCTGTATTTCCTCGTCCAAGACCATAATCTCAGCTCCTGTACTTCCTTATTCTAGACTCTTGTATTACATTGGAATTTGCTTGAAGTACTGAACAGGTTGCGTTGTACTTTTATTTGGATCCACAGCTACATTTACCATGCGCTGTCACATCATTGTGACTACAAGCCGTACTAGTTCCATCTGAACACGGCTGACAATTACTTGCACCATAAGTCCTCAGCGTTCCTGGATCCGAAGAAACCGGTCCTGCACTACTACTACTTTGAGCCGTAAATGTGATAGCGACTATGCGGAATTGGTCCGAATACTTTTACGGGGTATCACCATCTGGTTACACAGCACGTTGTTGTCACTACAAACGGCCCATTGCTTTGTAAGGCAATGCCATCCACCTTGCGTTAATGAAAGGGATTTCCGATAAGTGCCTCGGGGCCAGTACGTGAGCAGTCCGGATCAGTCTACTATCTACAAGAGGATACATTCAGTCCACGGCAGGAACTCCAAAAAGCCATGTTTGTCTCTTTAGCCCTTCACTGTACCCGAGACGTCTCAGTGCCGGTCCCCGGAGCCGCAACGTCCTATTCTTAGTATAGAGTGGTGCTACCTGCAGAAGTTTAATTACGAAGTTGATGACGACCGATGTAACGGCTCAAGACCACATTAGGCCGCGTCTCGTAAGTTGTCTGGGCAATTGGCCGATCACTTGACCATTCTGTGTGCGGGGAGACATGGGTCCGGCAATGGATCAACTTGAGTGGAATGCGCGCCAATAACCTCCCTGCAGTGATCCTAGTTGGTACCAGAAAACACGAGCCTCGGTTGCGTCAATTGTATCTCTTGTTAATCGGAAGGTATCGCTCCGCAGCTCCGGATGGTCACCAAGACCCCCTTTCCCCTCCCCTCGGGGGAAACGGAGCCGGTGTGGAACCAAGACAAGCAACTGCCGGTTGTTTCTGTTTCGCATAGTAACGTACGACTGCATAGTATATCTATAAAGGTTCAAAAATCCGCGATGGCCCATAGACTCAGACGCTCTTGCTCAGAACATTTAACCGTCGCCTACAGCTTCGCTGATATAGACCGACATGAAATCTTTTCTCCCTTACCTTGCCATTGCGGCTTGCTTCACGGCATCTGGCTCTGCGCTGCCAGCCGGCGAGGTTGCCAAGCGAGCCTCATGGCCAAATGGACCGTTCTTGAGCATCGACAATCGAATGGTTGATGCATCCGGCAACACAGTCAAGTATGCTGGCACAAACTGGCCGGGACACGGCGAGGTCATGGTTCCCGAGGGTCTGCAGTACCAGTCCATCTCCAAAATTGTCTCCGACATCAAGAGCGTCGGCATGAACGTGATTCGACTCACGTATGCTATCCAAATGATTGACCAGATCTACGAGAATGACGGAACCGATATCTCGTTGAAGACAGCCTTCACTGCAGGACTTGGGGATACCAACGGTACAACCGTGTTGAATAAGGTGCTGGCAAACAACCCGTCTTTCACGGCCGATACGACGAGACTTGAAGTGAGGAATGCCTTCTTACATCCACGCAACGTGCTAACTGGGTAGGTCTACGATGCTGTGGCGGCCGAGTGCGCAAAGCAAGAAATCTATGTCCATCTTGACAACCACATCTCCAGGGGTAGTTGGTGCTGTGGCGAGTCTGATGGCAACGCTTGGTTTGGTGATCAGTATTTCAACATCGATAACTGGCTCAGGGGTCTTGCATACATGGCAAACCACGTAAGAGAAAGTCCCCATCAAGTTCAGCGCCACTGCTAACGCCCTCAGGGAAAATCGTGGTCAAACTTGGTGTCCATGTCGCTCCGCAATGAGCTACGAAACCCAACCGGGAGCGAATCGGATTCCGCCGAGCCTTACAACTGGGAGACCTGGTACAAGTACATCAAGCAGGGCACAGCTGCTATCAACGACGCCAACCCAAATCCGCTCATCTTTCTGTCTGGCCTCAGCTACGACACGTACATCAGTCCCGTCGTACAGGGCACTGCACTCACCCCTGGCACGGGTGTCTTTAACCGTGACGACTTCTCCGGATACAGCGACAAGATCGTCCTAGAGCTACACAGCTACGCAAGCTCCTCCACCAGCTGCGATTCGCTGACGGCGGACTTGCTCGACAAGGGGTTCCAGGCTATGAACTCGTCTGACCCTGCCACCAAGAATGTCTTCCCCGTGCTGATGACGGAGTGGGGATTCAATATGGAGAACGATGCGTGGAAGGGCGTCTACGCGACTTGTCTGGCTGACTTTCTCCCCGAACACAGTGCTGGGTGGATGATCTGGGTCATCGTAGGAAGCTACTATATAAGGAATGGAGGTCAAGACTTTGATGAGAGTTGGGGAATGTTAACTCATGACTGGTCAGACTGGAGGAACAACGATTGGGTTGAGCAGTCACTAATTCCGATGGTGGACGCAACACTCTGATGGCTGTATGGAGATGTGCAGTTTTTTGATGACACTGTATGTGGTGTCACGCTTGTTACTTTCTCGACAATCATTAGCCTAGGTATCTATGTGAAAAGTGCTATAGGAAGCTATTCTCATAGCCGGTGCCAGTGAAGTTGAAGAATAGATTGTGAGTCCCTGTAACACCGCAGATGCCGCATGTCACGGTACACCATATCTGCTGGCCTCCAATACCGTTGAGAGCACAAGTGCCAATGAGCGTGCCAGTCACGCTGCGTAGGCGTAGCTCAATGTCGTCTCTGCGGATTGAAGAGCAGACGCGATCGCTGAAAGACGTGGCGTCACACCTGGGAAGAGCGCTGTTGTAGTAGGAGAAGTACGAGGCATCGTCAAAGTCAACGATGCCCAGGTGGGTTGTCAAGCTGGTGCCTTCAGTTGGCGTGACGACGCCATGTTAAGTCCAAGAACAGCCTTCGTTGCTTACAGGTAACATTCAGACAAACTGGTACATCCATATTTGGTACCGAAATCTGCCTGCACCCAAGACTGAGAGTCTCGTGGCTACTACTCCACTTGTCGCAACGAGTAACGAGTAGTTTTCCTTGACATTCGCACTGAAATACCGAGAACTAGTATACGGTATGCCTAGCTAATTATTATCAACACCAATTAATGCAAGGCAGGTGGCTTCTATATCACGTTTAAGACGTAGTCAGATCATTAGTAGTCTAGAGACTCGATCTGGTGGGGGTGTTACTTGATATATGACGCGATTCTGCCTTAACTTCAGTCCTCCCAGAAGCACTTTTCCCCAATATCAACCATTAATCACTAGCTCTTCTTTCCGCCGCTTCCACGTCCCTTGAAACACCAGTCGATCTGGTTCGCCATCTTCACCTTCACGCCCAGCTCGTTCGCAAACGCGCCAACCAAGCCAGGGTTCTGCTGGAACCAACGCCCAGCCATGACTGCATCAATACCGGATTGAACCACCTCCTCGGCCAGAGCCCCCGTCTTGATTCCACCAACAGCCGACACAAGCAGCTTGTCGCCCACGGCCTTCTTGATTTCTTGGGCCAGATGCACCTGGTAGCCAGCTCCCGGCCTGATTGCTATTGCGGACTTGGCGTGGATGCCGCCTGAGCTGACGTCCACCAAGTCAACGCCCCGGTCGGCTAACAGCGAGGCGAGCTGAGTCGACTGAGCAACCGTCCAGCTCTCCGGAAACTCATTCTTCAAGCTAGAGTCGAACTCGAACCAATCAGTGGCGCTGACCCGGACGAATAGAGGCACTTTGTCAGGGATCACTGCCCGAACATGTTCCACGACTTCTAGGAGTAGTCTGATCCTGTTTCCGAAGCTACCGCCATAGGCGTCCGTTCTCTGGTTGCTTACCGGACTCAAGAACTGATGCAACAGATATCCGTGGGCAGAATGAATCTCTATAGCATCGAAGCCGGCATTGACTGCCCTTTCAGCAGCGTCCGCAAAGGCCGTCTCCAATGCTCCAATGTCCTCTACAGTCAGAGCTTTGGGAACTGGATTGATGTTTCCTTCTTGAGGGATTGCCGATGGGGCAACGATCTCATCCGGCCACCCACCCACCTCTTCAACAGCCACCGCGTTGACACTCAACCACGGGGAAACGCAGCTAGCCTTGCGCCCTGCGTGTGCCAACTGGATGGCAATCTTCTGGTTCTGGCCGTGTGCAAACTCGGTGATGCGCCTCAACGGCTCGATCTGACCATCCTCCCAGAGACCAAGGTCCTGCGGCGTGATGCGGCCCCAGCGCTGCACGGCGGTAGACTCCATGATTGCTAGCCCAGGGCCACGCTGGATGATGCCGCCCAGGTGCGTGAGGTGCCAATCAGTGGCGTAGCCGTCCTTGGCTGAGTACTGGCAGAGGGGGGAAAGGAACAGGCGGTTCTGAAAGGTTACGCCGCGGATGGTGAGAGGGTTGAATAGTTTGGTTGATCCGCTGAGCTGTGAGCCTGCCGGAGGCTCCTGAGCTGGAGTGTAGTAGGAAATGCCCTTAGCAGCGACGTTGTCGATTGTTTCCCTTGCCATGGTGGTGATCTAGTGCTCAGAGGACTGTCTGGTTAATTACGGAGGCCAGCAAGACGCGGAACGTGGATGTTTAAGTATGGCATGGTTGCTGATTACAAAGCCTTTGGGAGATACCTGATATGTCGACCCATTCTTCGAGGGGATGCTATTTCTTACGTTACTAATCTAACAAGCAATTACTAATGCGATCAACTTCGCCAAGTCTATTCTATTCGAGGTGTGCCTTGGCTGGTTGCTGATGTGATTACCGATACCGCTGTTGGTTGCGGCAAGATGCGAGCACATCATCGAAGAAAGCAGCCTAGCGGTATGCAGCTGTTCCATAGTGTGTGGCCATTGCCGAGGCCTATTCTAACACAATATCGGACCATCTTCTACAAAACTCGCATTCCGATAATAATAAGAGTTTATGATATTGGCAAGACATGCAACTTTCTATCCTGAGACATGCTAGACAGTCTGTGCCTTGAATATGGTCTAGTTCATCTCTTAGACAGGAAGGTAGAGGATTGGAGAGAAAAGAGAAGCTCGTTTGCTTTTACTGCTCTTATGCCTTGTCAAGCTTGCCTTGGATGGCCATGCCTAGATTCATTTTGCACTTTGTTGTGAACTGACAAGAGCTTTAAAGCCACAAACAAATCCCTCATTATGTAAAGGGTAAACGTTGAGTATTTATTTAGCTTACTAGACCTTGACTGGCTCAGTGAGACGATCGTGCTAATAGATGACTTGACTCGCATAATTACTCTCCTTCGTATAGATATCGTTGAAGAGAATGATGGACTTGGCCAGGTAGAGGTTGGGTGGTTTGCGGTAGTGCAGAAAAAGCAGTTTGGAAAGCCAATGCCGCAGATGGCCTGCAAACCATAGTTTTCTAAGAAAAGAAGCAGAATCTGTTACGTAATATATGAGCGAACACTGAGAGCGAGATGGGGCAGCCTAAACATTCTGCTACGGAATCGGGGCCTTGGCGTACCACGATCTCCAGCCTGATATGACCACGCTGAAACGATATCCCACAAAGCTAACACGTTGGCAAAAGTCGATAATGTGGTTTAATAACATCGCTTTCAGTATCAGACGGACAAAAACGGGGATACTGAAAAGATGTCTCTTGTAGTTGAACTATAGGAACACGCTATGTAAGAATCCAAGAAGTGCTTGCTTTGCGTCTACAACTCGTGACAAATACCCCGAAATAACTCGGAGGGTTACCCAGCGCTTGACGCCTTATAGTCTCGCTCCCTTCCCACTCTCAAGCCTCTCATCTCATCACAGTCGGGAAGAGCAAAAGCCGACGTCCCCCCTGACTAGCGGCCTAGCCCCAAAAGCTAGCTGCTGCCACAAGTCTCCGTAGTCTCGATCGCTGCATCGCCACCCTACCTACACCGGGAAAGCCGCCGACAGGCCCAGCTGAAAGCGACGGTGGGCGGGCGCCTCACCGCAGTACTAGATGCGCCTTCTTCAACAGCCGGGCGCTTGATTTAGACATGATGCAGGCTAAGTCGCTTGCGGGAAGACGGCCATGCAGGGGACAAGGGGGGGAGGATCTGGAAGACCAGATGGCGCCCATAAGCGCCAGTTGTTGGCGTGGGCCGAGCTGGGGAACCCGTCATTGGGTGCTGAGGCTTGCCACTAAGACCGTCTCGGTGTGCACGTTGGATGGGACGTGGACCGCTCTGGATGCTGGCTTTGCGTGCCAAGAGCAAGTCTGACCAGAGGCTCTCAGTCCGTCAACAATTAGCTTGGTAGCCTGGCAATCTAGTTTTTTCAAGCTTCAGTAGTGATACAGCCCATCATATTGGAAGGGTGCGCCCCGTCCCTCGTTTCCCTCTTTATGCTTGTTCTTTGTTCCCTCGTTTGAACTGACCTCCATCTGCCAGAGACTCAATCGGAGTCTCCAGCACCAAATCCAATGCCTGCCAGATCTAGGCGTACATGGGACTCAATCTTGTTGGAAGCACCCCGTTCTTCTCTCAGGTAGCCTCCAGCACTACACCTCTCGTCTAGCTGTCGTTCTCCAGCTCTGTTACCGTCCGTGGCAGCATTTCATCTGTGCAGGCGGTTCTCTACTGTCGCAACGGTGGTCTAGCGAGGGCTCAGATCGACAGCATCTCCGTCGTCGACTCCTCGACTATCACCTCAACAACCTCGACCAGCTCTTCGATTGGTACATCAACAGCCACCTCAACAATACAAGCCTTCTACAGCACTAGCAACTCCATCTCATCTTCAAGTAGCTCGATCACTACTAGCTCCTCCGCCACTTCTAGCACTGCGTCTACCACCACTATTGACAGTACAATCCTCATCATCGCATCAGACGACTACCTAGCTTCTTCAGGTAGTCTGGGTCTGCTGGCATATGGGATTCCCTATGATAATCTTGTCGCTTCTCAGGCCGGCATCGACCTGCCTGTGTTGAACTCTTCCGCAACTCGAGGCCGTTATAGGGGCATCATTGTTATGGACTCCGTTTCGTACAATTACGATGGCAGCTGGAGAAGCGCCGTCACTGACGCCCAATGAGATGCTCTCTATGCATACCAGACGAGCTTCAACATCCGCATGGTGCGCATCAACGAGTTTCCCGGCCCTGAGTTTGGTAAGAGTTGTTCTCGGTGCTGATCATTGGCCGCTGACATATATGTAGGGGTTGCGGCTGTCAGTACGGGATGCTGCGGCGACGGTGTCGGCCAGCTCGTCAGCATTTCAGACAACACAGATTTCCCTACGGCCAACATCAAGACCTGAGTGCAGAAATATACACCTAGCATATTAGAACCCCACTGACCGACTGTAGCAACGCCGGACTATCGACCAAGGGCCTTTACCATGTCCCCGCGACCATCACCGACACAAACACCACCCGCCAGATGGCCAAGTTCGGTACCGCCACCGGCTTCACAAGCGAGAGCGTTGCCGCCGTCATCAACAACTTCAACGCCCGTCTTCCTGCCGGCTCTGACTTCTGATTGGAGCTTGCTCATAACGGCAATGGCGACTTTATTGCTGCAACTGCCTTGAAAGGTGCTGTCAGTCTGTGCAACCCTGAATCTGTTGTGGATTAAGACTCTCCTCCCGATACTCCTCCCCTGGAGTTTGTCAAGCCACCAGGATCTGGCATCAATCCCTGGCCGGACAGCCTCGTCGAATACTCTTGGTCGAAAACCTGCGCCACGCTGAATGAGTACAGTGGCAAGAAACGGGTATGACGGCCTTGTCATAATCCCTCGATTTGCCACGACTACACAACTGCGATACGGCTGAGTGTACAACGAGGGAGTGGATCGCTACATCCGCTGGCTCTGGCAACTTTACTACTCTGTTGGACCAAGCCCGGACAGACAACACCCGCTATCTTCTCTCATTAATGGCGGACCCTTATATGTTCCACCAGGCCAACATGCGTCAGATCGATGTGGACACCATCACGATCGGCACACAAACGGGCAAGATGTCGCTTGTCATGTCGTGGACCGAAACCATCGTTCAGGGGATGTTGCGCCTCACCAACTGGCCCATCCAGTCCCTCAAGCACGACGACTTTGCCCAATACTTCCTGGACCGGAAGGCCCTTGATGACTGCAAGCCCAAGCTGTCTTATGCCTTTTGTGACAACGGTTTATCTATCAAGTCGATAACAGTCACCGCCACGAGCAACTCGTGCAGCGTCCCGATCCCAGTCACTATCCCCTCTGGTTCTGTCATTTCGCAGGGTTCGGTGGCCGTGGACCAGGTGGGCACCGAGCCGCCAATTCAGTGGGTTACTCGAAGCGGAGCACCCGTAACGCTTACGCTCAGTAAGCCTATTGCTTTTTAAGTTATCTCGAGAATGGCTCAGTCTAGTTTAATGTCATACTAGATGTACTGGAGTAGCATAATTAATAACTGACAACATTGCCCTTGCCATTTGAGACAGGGCTCTAGTGAGACAGTGAGCGGCTTAAAGCCCCAGTTACTCCATCACATCCCTATCACATTACCATGTACCATGACCCTGATTAACCTATTGCGGGCTGATTGTGGGTAAATAGCATGATGACAGGACCCCTTTAAAAGTGGTGACTGTTCTCGAGGAAATCATGCGATACAACTACAGTCATCTTCAAACAGGCATCCAGCCCAGTCCCAAGATGTTCCGTTCTTCCGGTTCTGCCTATGTTGACCGCCCTGTTTTGAGGCTATTGTGACGAGCTACATCCCATCCCGTCTTTGATTAGCTCAGCTGGAAAGCCCAAGAACCCCTCAAATTACGCAATTGAGGCCAAGCGTACGAGTGTATTACAAATCAAATCGATTCAAGGCCACTCACAGCTCTATTTACCACTGCACAGTCTGTTTCTGTTCACTCAAGACTACCTTGGAGTCAGGCAAGTGATCACCAAGTCTTTAACACGTCCAAACCCCGGCTCTGCAGTATGTCGGCTAGTACTTATCCCTCCCCGCTGAGTGGCTACGAAGACGCACCGCCTTTGCCCGACGAGAAAGCAGAAGACGGGAAGAGTTATGTAAACCCACCGGCGGATAAGCTGAGCGAAGCTTATGAGAAGTTTACGCCTCCACTCGACAGGGGCAGGCAAGGTGGTTTGTAAGTGGACTCTTCATCCCTGACACTCAGCAGGCTTGGTGTTAACCATCATCTCCAGCGACGTCCACATCTACTACTTTCAGTCAAATGCAGAACAGACCAAGTACGCCAGCGAGCTCTGGCAAAGAATCCGACGAGAGTGTGAGTCTTCACACATCTGCTCCACTGGCCGGTTGACTTATCGTTGTAGTTCCTGAATTGCGAATCTACAGGTTCTGGGACAAGCCTATTGGCCCCCATCCAGTGGCCATGTTCGAGGTCAACCTCTTCACCCCGGCACAGTTTGGCGCCTTCATCTCATGGCTAGCAATCTGGCGTGGACCCCTGTCTGCCCTGATCCATCCAAACGTTGTTCCAAAGGAGGGCGAGAATGCGTCTTTGGTGGCGAAGAAGGATCACTCGGAGAGGGCGATTTGGATGGGCGAGAGACTCCCGCTGGATCTGAGTCTCTTTGATCGGTATTGAGTCCAAGTTGAGAACGATATGACCGAGTTTCTAAGACGAGTGGGCCCCCTACGATTTCCCTTGCAATCTGCCATTCGTAGATATTCCACCATAGTGTGACCGGTCGTAAGCTTAGAATGAGCCAGATGGGCTGTATATCATGTGTCCATGCCGACTTTCACGCTTATATTCTCTCCTTGGACATAGTCTTGCTGTTAACAATAACAGAACAAGTAGGGCATCAGGGCATTGGCACATTAGGATTATGTTAAGGTTAATGACATGGCAAGGGTGGGTTTACAGCCCGAATATATTCATATTCAGCTTTTAGGACCAGCTTAGCACTAGCATCAGGCGTAATGCGCATTACCTTTTGCTGCAACTAGAAATGCGATGACTCAGAGTAATACGGCGAGACTAGACGGGGGCACGTATGCTGAGTTAGTGGGCAGTTTTCGTTGTGCTCACCATTCCTAATCTCTACATGGAATATCTTGGACCATGCATTAGTGCGAATTCTCAACAACATCTACCAGCTGTAAGAACAAACGCACCCCTCGTCCGCTCCTGTCTCAGAAGCATCTTTTACTACCAAACTCCTAGCCCAGATGCATTCTCCTCCTGCACAACGCTCACCAGAGCGTTCACCAGACCCAACGCCCGAAACCACGCCAGTACCAAAGAACAAAGAAACACGTTCCCACTGGGTACAACGGATGACATCTTCTCCCTGCCCTGTCCTACGAGGAGCTCGGCCAACTGTTCTGCAGAGGTCCTGTTCTTTATGAGTTCGGAAGTAGCAAGGTTGTTCGACTCTCGGAAGACCTCGTCATCAAAGGCGGCGGCTGTATGACGCGCGGTGAAGCTGAGACTCAAAAGTTGGCCTCTGGTTTGCATTTCCGCACACCAGCTGTTCGCCACGTGCTTCGGGTCACTATCCCCGACGTCCTAGGCCGGGACCGACTCTGCTGGCTAATGGTTATGGACTTTGTGCATGGCCAAGTCCTCGATCAACTATTGCCTATCATGGGATAAGAAGCCTGTGCGGATATCATGAAGCAAGTCTCAAGTCTGGTACAAGAGCTCCAGTCGACACCAGTCAATGAGATGCCGCCGGAGCCAGTGGGTGGAAGCGATGGCGAGCCATGGCAAGGACGGTTCTTCACGCACTATGGCGTTGGGCTTTTCTCGACCTTATCCGACATGGAAGATTGGTACGGAGTGGGATGCTGAGTTTTGTCAGGCTGTGCTGGCCGAGCTGCCAGAGGGGCACGACAAGTTGTCGAAGCAACTCGACAAAATTATGGGCTTACTACAGGGGCCTTCCTTTAGCTCTGCTACGGTTATCGTCGTACTAGAGATTAATTTGCAAACCTCGATAAACCCGCTTAGCTACGCCATGCAATGATCATTAGTATCAGTGACACCAACCAGTAAGCTATAAGAGACTTGACTGTATTCCCACGAGAAATCGCAAAGGCGGCCCAAGACATCGTGAGCATGACTGGGTAGACCAGCTTAGCGAGAGCACAACCAAGGCCGTATTGAAGGTAAGGCTTAGTTAGTACGTACATGACTTGGGGTCGGTTATCACGCGAGGTCATTCTACCAGCCCTCGACCACCATCACTTTGACAAAGGATACTAATACGCTAATTAGAAACACATCTCCAGCCTGACACAAATACTAATCGAGCTCGAGCTATCGTTGTATTTGACACTACCACAGCAAGGAGAGACGAACACTCAATCCCCGATAGAGTAAACCCCGTCTTTAGCAACCGGGGCGACCATCCGGCCTGACGATGCGGGGGATCTCCAGATGCGGGGAGGTCCTTTTCTCTGTGGGGAAGATATTCCGCGAGACGGAGTTTCTCAGTCCATCAATGATGGTCTGCAATGACTCGACGATACATGGGTAGGGCCCGACAATCTCCAGTTAATTCCTCCGGTAACCGGGCATTGATCACCCTTTCCGAGCGTTGCACTGCAGTTGTTCATGCCGCCGAATGGCCAGCCTCTACGCCTCGATGCCGGAGAGTGAACGCCCATAGGTGGATGTTGCAGTGCGAAATGAGCGGCCAAGGGAGAATGCAGTGACGATGCATGCCATGACGGGAGCAGGCAAGTGTTTGAAGATCCCCCCAGGTTAATGTCAGCACTAGTCCTAGCAGTTTCACCATTGCTGCGTTTGTAGTTGTGAACGAGAGGACCCAACGATGGTTCGTGCATTACAGCATGCCCCTCGTCATATACATCGCCCTACCGGGTGTTGGTTAAATGGGGTCAACCCTGCAAGATCCATCTGGGGGGTAGTATCGCGCGGATGCCATCGACATCTATAAAGACAGCTCAAGTCGGCGACGAATATGCAGGTTTCTCCAGCCTTGCCGGGGTTCCCTCATCAAGTCGTCGCTCAAGCATCCACCATGAAGCCATCGTCTTTCCTCCCCCTCTTCTCCATCCTTGCCAGGGCTCTCGCGAACGCTCTCGAGCTTCCCGCCGGCGTGCCCAGGGACGTTGTCGAGTTCCGCTCCAAGCACCCCTACAAGGCACCTCCTACGCAGCACCACCGCAGAAAGGTCACCATCCGCTCGTCCAAGAACGACGAGGATGACGTCTCGGATGCGTTCCTGAAGGGCCTGGAGAAGGCCAACCACGGCGGCACCCTCTATCTTCCCGAGGGACACACGTACATGATTGGCAAGCCGCTGGACTTGACGTGGCTCAGCGATGTGCATATCCATCTCGAGGGAGAAATCAAATTCACCAACGACACGGCGTACTGGCAGGAGAATGCCTTTACCCATCCGTTCCAGGTGAGTGGTCCATTCTCATCCCATCATCCTTCGTTGCTAATAGAGCTGTAGAACTCCCTCATGTTCTGGAAGTGGGGAGGCAAGGATATCAAGCTCTACGGCGAGGGCGTCTTGAACGGAAACGGCCAGCGATGGTGGAACGAGTTCTCCGGCCTTGAGATCCTCGATCCCGGCAACGAATACCTGCGGCCCGTCCTCTTCTATGCCCAGAACGCGAGCGGCCTGGAGATTGAGGGCATTCACTTCAAGGACTCGCCTTGCTGGACCACGTTTGTCGTTACTTGTAAGTGACCGGCAGCCTTTTCCGCATTCTGATGCAGTACACCAACACCCACGTTAGCTGAGGACATTGCCTTCCGCGACGTCATCTGCACGGCAGAGTCGAACAACGCCACGGTTCTCCCCAAGAACACAGACTTCTTCGACTCGCTGAACATCGAGCACCTCACCGTCGAGCGCGCGTGGGTCGACATTGGCGACGACTGCTTCTCGCCCAAGAGCAACGCCAGCGACGTCCACGTCGACACCATGTACTGCAACGGTGAGCCCGCACTCCACCACCAGTATACTAGTTCACGCTCACACACACATACATAGGCACGCACGGCCAGTCCATGGGCTCTCTGGGCCAGTACGAAGGCGAAAAGTCCTTCGTCCAGGACGTCGTCATCGAGAACGTCTGGATGCTCAACGGGCAGCACGGCGCGCGGCTCAAGACGTGGGCCGGGCCCGACGTCGGCTACGGCTTCATCGACAACGTCACGTTCCGCAACTTCTGGAGCGCCAACAGCGAGTACGCGGCCTTTATCGACTCGTGCTACTTCGACGTCGACGCCGAGACGTGCGCCCGGTACCCGTCGCAGATGAACATCACCAACGTCCTGTTCCAGAACTTCACGGGCTACACGTCGGGCAAGTACGGACGCGCCGTGGTGAGGCTGACCTGCAGCACCAACCCGGCCGCCGTCTGCGAGAGCATCAGGTTCGAGGACTTTGACGTGCAGAGCCCCTGTGGCGCGGCCGTGGTCATCTGCGATGGTGTTTCCGATGTTGGCGTCGACTGCGTGGCGTCGGAGAGCGATGAGGCTCAGGCGGCGCTCGCAGATAAATGCTCGGTCCCGTTGGCGACAGCCAGCCCGTTCCCAGTGAGAGATTTCTGAGTTGACGCTGGAGGCTTGGTAGACAAACGAGTCAAAAGGGGAGGTTGTAAGTCATAGTTTAGTAGCTAATATCCACCAGCTTTATCTGCTAAACACTTGATTAGATGGGCATACCTTGACGTAAAGGAGCCCGTAAAACTACAAAGAAGAGTGTAATTTAGAAACCGCTCTTAGCTGCCAACTGCCAAGCACATGTTGCTTGCTTTCAGTCCCCGTAGTCATCATATCCGGACTGCCGATACTCGTAGTACCCAGACCCTAGCTCCTCCGTCTCTCCCCCCTTGGGCAAGGACAACCTCGCCCTCGTATTCGGAGGCACCCACAAGTTCAGACGGAAATCGCCCTCGTCAATCCACCACTGAACCCGGACCTCGCCGTACCCGCTCACGAACCGCGAGTCGGCACTGGTGATGTTCCCGCCGGGCCTCGGCGCCACCTCCGCGACCTTCCACCCGGGCTCCGCAGGCGCCAGCCCCCCGACGCTCTGGTGGATCCAGTCGGCGACGGACCCGAAGGCGTAGTGATTGAAGCTGGTCATCTCGCCCGGGTTGAGGCTGCCGTTGGCGAGGAGGCTGTCCCAGCGCTCCCAGGTGGTGGTGCCGTTCTGCACCACCTGGTACAGCCAGGAGGGCACCGACGTCTGGAGGAGCATCCTGTAGAAGTCGTCGGTTGCGCCGATGCTCCGGAGCGCCGGGCCCAGTGCCGGCGTGCCAGCGAAGCCGGTGCCGACGAGGTAGTCGTTGCCGGCCACCAGGTTGCGCAGCGTCTTGCCCGCGGCTTCGCGTTCGGCCTCGTCGGTGTAGAGGCCAAAGTCGATGGCGAGAGCATACGCGGTCTGGGTGCGGTTCACCAGCGCTCCATCCTCCATCCATGCCTTCTGGAACTCCGCCCGGAGCCTGTCGTGCTGTTTCCGGTAGTCTGCCGCTTTGGACGTTTTTCCCACGGCGCTCGAGATGTTGGCCAGCACCTCCGTCATGCGCACGAGGTAGGCGTCGGCGACGAGATGCAATGCCGTCGTTGCGTCGCCGGGACTGTCAGGCGGCGCCTCGGGATCTAGCCAGTCGCCGAACTGGAAAGTGCTTCTGTTCCAGAGGCCGTCTTCGTTCCGGGGAATGCCAGCATCGATCCATCCGCTGGCTTGGGCAGACTGTTCCCTGAGGACCTCCACATCCCCAAAGAACCTGTACAGGTTCCAAGGGCCAGCCACGGCGACGTCGCCCCAGTACGCCGTCGCTTGACTCTCGCCGTCGGGGGGGAGGGTCGGCACGTAATAGGGAACAACCATGGACTGGTTCCGCTGCATCTCGGACCACACGTCGCGGTGCCAGCCCCTCCAGAACCCGGCAGTATCATAGAGGAAGTTGGCAGTCGGGCCGAAGGCGTGGGCGTCGCCCGTCCAGCCCAGCCGCTCGTCGCGCTGCGGGCAGTCGGTCGGGATGGAGAGGAAGTTGCCCTTCATCGACCACCGGACGTTGGAGTGGAACTTGTTGAGGAGGTGGTTGGAGCAGTCGAACCATCCCGTCTGCTCCAGGTCGCCGTGGACCACGACGGCTGTGATGGCGTCCCCGCTGAAGGACGTGTCGTCGTCCGGCCACCCGTCGACTTGAACGTATCGAAAGCCGTGGTAGGTGAAGTGAGGTTCCCATGTCTGCGTGCCGTTCCCGTGCAGGATGAGGCTGTCGGTTGCTCTGGCGGTTCTCAAAGGAACCAGGGCGAGCTCTCCTTTTTGCAGTACCTCGGCATGGTGCAGCGTGATGTTTGTGCCCCTTGGCCCTTTGACTGTGAGCCTGACCCAGCCAACGAGGTTCTGGCCAAAGTCGATGATTCTCTTGCCAGATGGAGATTTGAAGATTTTCTCTGGCTCTCTTTCTTCCAGCCTTCGAACGGGTGGGCCGTCGGGAGGTGCGAGAGAACCTTTCAGGGGATCGAGCTCTTTGGTTGCGAGCCAATTGTCTTGGCCAAAGCCGGCGGACGACCAGCCTTCAATTTCCGTCTCTAGCCTCGAATCGTAGGTCTCGCCGTTGTATATCTCCGACGAAACAATGGGACCAACATTAGCGCTCCAGGAAGGGTCTGTGGTAATGTCCAGTGCCGTCCCGTTCTCGAGAGTCACTCTCAGGAGCGACAGGAGGCCAATAGTGTCCCCCCAAAACTCACGCTGTTTCTCCCAGCCCAATCTTCCGAGGAACCAACCCTCGCCAACTACAACGCCAATGGCATTGCCTCCATTCCTGACTAGCTGCGTTACATCATAAGTGTTGTAGACATGACGGTGGCTGTACGATTGCCAGCCCGGGGCCAGCACAGAGTTGCCAACCCGCTGGCCGTTGATCTCAGCCTCGTACAAGCCCAGAGCCGTAATGTAAAGTCTCGCAGACTGGATGGGCCCATTTATGGGGAACTCCTTGCGGAAGTAGACGGGCCGCTTGGCTTCTCCCCTTTCCGTCTTCCGCCGTGCCGCAACGGGCACAGCGCCAGCCCAGTCCTCGGCGGCCAAGAGACCCGTCTCGACAGCCACCCAGTCCGACCAGGGCGTCGAAGACTGGCCGAAGTGGCCGTGGGCGCGAACGCGAACCGAGGCCTGTTCGGCCGTCGCCAGGGGTTCTTCGGGCCACGCTACGTAGAGTGACTCGGATGAGTTGCACGTGTGGATGCTGGAATTGCCGCCCGCGCCGCGGCTGATCTCGAGGTTGTAGGCGCTCTGCTCCCAGTTGGAGACGATGCCGTCGAAGCGCCAAGAGATCCGAGGCTCGGTCTCGGCGATGCCGAGGGCGGAGCGGTGGTGCTCGAAGGATACCTGCGATATCGAGACGGCCATGCTGATAGAGCCAAGTCACCAAGATGCAGATGCTGTCCTTGTTTCCGCCAACTCGGAAGTGATACTTATATCACGAGGCAGAGCAGAGACGCACAACGTCCTCGCGCATCATTACCCCAGGGACGTTAGTTCGCCGTAGTCATTCGCACAAGGCATTCGGCCCGTCATCACAGCGAATATCCTGATCTTGCGGGGACCATCTCCCCACGGGAATCAAAGTGAGGGGAAAGCGATCGCTCCCCGTTCAGAAACCCCATGACGACAGGCCCCGGCAGGCGACGGTCCCGGAGGTATGGCAGCGGGCCGTTGAGTGGTCGGCCCCGAAAACGAGGTTGAAGTGGCGGTAGTATTCGTGGGGTTCTGCCCCGAGAGGGCGAGGCTCATTGGCTGGAGGGCGCTGTGTTCCGCAGTGGCAACAACTTCGATACAGGCAGTTGATCAATGCGGTGACAGTCACGCAATGTAAGCGGATGGACATTGGAATGGTGTGATGGCTGCAAATAAGCTTCGCTTGCTTTCTGGGCTGGTGTTGTGGCGACACCGCTTTTTCTTCTCCCGTCTCTTCCGGACAATGTTTAGAGCAGGGCAGGCCTCTCACCGTGGAAGAAACAGTTGCCAACAGGTTGTAGCTGCAATCGAGATGGAACAAGTTCAGCTAAACCCCGAGTAAGTATGCTTGAGTCAATGTTGTTTGTAATTACTGGCAACTCAGGGAGACATAGGGTAAAGGGATTTCCGGTGATGAGCGCCGAAGCCTTGAACCGGAGCTCGTTCTTTCACTCCGCATCCAACCCAGCCCAGATCAAGCAGACTAAGAAAAGTCCTTGTATCCCACCCCCTTGACAAACGTCTGCTGCCACGGCCCCTGCGCCTCGCCCTCGGCGAGTTCAACGTACAGCTTCCCGTGCGCATCCCCGTCAACTCCGTACGCAGCCGACCCATCCGCCTTGCGCTCATCAGCATAGTAGAACCTACACGAACCAGTCAGCTTTACTCAGTCAGCTTGCCAGGGAAGGGAAGAACCGCCGTACTTGAACCCGCGGTCCTTGTACGCCCCCGCCGCAGACCGGATGATGTGCGCCGAGCCCGACTTGCCGACGCCGAGGTCGAACAGCGCCGGGATCACGCCCGTGTTGAGGATGTTGCCCGTGTAGATGAAGGTCCGGGACGCGGAAGCAGGCAGCGCCGCAAAGCCGAGCGCCGCCTGCTGCGCCGCGACAAAGGCGCTGGTGGTGTTGACGGCCTGGTCCCGCGCGAAGTCGGCCAGCGGCAACGACAGCGGGTCGTCGGGCGGCGTGGGCGTCACGGCGGCGGCTGCGCGGATGCGCTCGTGTCAGCAGGCTTATGGTTGCCAAGGAAGATGATGGCGAGGCAGATGTGGTGTCTTGTTTCTTACCGTTGTGGACCACCACGCTCGGGGCGCTGCCCAGCTCGGCCTTGACCTTGGCAAAGGCGCCCACGACGGCTTCGGGGTCCGCCAGGTCGCCGGGGATGTGGAGCTGGTCGGGCGTGCTGTCGGCTTCCTTCAGACGGCGCGCCACGAGGGCCGTCTTGTAGCCCTTGGCGGCGAAGGCGCGGGCGACGCCCTGGCCGATGTTGGAGCCGGCGCCGAGGATGAGGACGATGGGGGCGGCGGTGGCCATGGCTGCTGTGTGATGAGTAGAGCAGAGTAGGTGCTTGGATGGTGGATATGATATGATGAGTGGAGTAGTGTTTATGGAACTGAGGAGTAATCGAACGCCAAGGTGTCTGTCCGTCTCTCCCCTTTATACTACCAGTGGCAAGCCGAGCACCGCACTGAATATCCCTTTGCAATGACGAGATCCAAAGAAGCGAGGCGCGAGAAAAGGCCCATTTGTAATCCCCGTTTGTGTCCCCAACCCGTCAAGAGGCTTGGAATCACCACGTCTCATCGGGGAGCTGCCGCCAACGTTGATTATAAATCTCGTCGGCGCCGTTGCGTTGCTAGACGCGAGCGTCAACCGACGAGATTGGCCAGGGCGAAGGAGGAATGGCGGGGTAAGGAAAAGCTACTACTACATACGACGAGATGGCGTTGTTTGCCTTTGTTTGAGTAGTTGAGGTAGCATGTTGCGCGAGCGCTATGGCATGGGATTGGCCGGGTTTGATGGGGAATGGGTCGTAAAGGGTATTGCGACATATCGGCAGATGGATCTGGACAAGGTTGGCTGGAGGGTAGAATAGTGATAAGAAGACATCTTTGCTACTGAATGCTGAAGCAAGTTTGTCCACCGTGACATCCCAAACAAGAGCCAAATGATTCTCCAAGATTTGTTAGACCACCTCGCTCATTTCTTGAGCTACGAGCTACCCAGGCCAAAGAACTCCGAATGCCGACTATACCTCCAATTACTCAACACCTGACACATTATTCCGCTCTCACAGGTTTCAGAGAGTTCCACGCCTCCACCGCCTCCTCCATCTGCTCCGGCGTTGCGCGCCGGAAGTCATCAATCCCTTGCCTCAGTCTGATCAACATGAGTTCAGCTTTCAGCTTGGTGAGGTGACGCTTGGACAGCTCCTTCTCGATGCCCTTGAGCGTGTAGCCTGGAGGGCCAAATAGTGCTGCAACCATGTTAGCAACGCTTGTTCGTTTTGCAACACATACTCGATGTAGCAAGAGAGAGAACAAAAAACTCACAGGCTCCCAGGTTGTATACGAATCCCACTCCGCCGTTCCATACGCCCTTGCCAAAGCCCTTTGCGCCCTCGGCTCTGGCGCCCTTGTACGGCTTGACCACAACTCCGCTAAACGCATCCCAGAACCCAAAGGCAAGCTCCTTCCCAGCTGCCGTCACGCCGCTTCCGAGCCCGGTGATTTCATCGCGCCGTCGCACCGTGGTGGCGTTGAGGGTGTAGGACGGGAAGTTGTGGAAGCCGTTGGCGACGTTGTAGAGCAGCGCGACGGGCGCCTTGAGACCGGCCTTGGCTACGTCGACGGCGAAGCGGCCGGTCGCACGCGTGACGTAGAAGACCCGGCCGTGGCGGCCCTGCTCTTGGACTTTCCAGGTGGCTTTCCTCTTGTCGTGGAGCGTCGGTGCGCGCCTCAGCCTTTCGGCCGTGGTCTGGCCGGGGCGGAATGATTTGGTCGCCATTTTATAGGCGAGGGTTTCCAGCTCGGTGGCTGTGAGGGGGCCGCTGGCGAGGGCTTCCTTGAGCACGCCGTCGGTGATTTGGGGAACGCCGCCGTTGGCTTGGTTCTGTTTCGCCGACTCGGAGATGGTGTCCTGGTCGGCGTCCGTGTTTGTGTTTATGGTTCTCTGGTCCATGTCCCTGGCCGTCTCCGAGGAGGAAAGTCGCGGTGCCGATGGTTCGGTGGAATGTCGCGGTGCCGATGGTGCGGTGGAATGCCGCGATGACCGAGGTCGGTTCTTTAGACGGGACGAGTAGCTGCTTGCTGCTGTCCCTATCGTGGTGACGAAGCCCGAGGCTGCAGCCACGGCACCGATGATGGGATGCTCGGCTCCTTCGTCCACGTACCACTGCTTATGTCGGATAGGCTTGACATCCTTGGGCTCGACGAGGCTCTTGTCGACAAGGCATGCCAGCGCAAACCCGCTGAGGTGCACCCCGGTTGGCCTGTGGCGCCAGGTGGCAAGGCGCTCGGGACACAGGTCGCATCGGAGCGCCTCTACATCCAGACGCTGCTGGAAATCCTCGGCTGTTTCAGCGACGCCGTCTTCGTTGGCGATGCCCTCCGCCATGTCCTCTACCGCGTCTTGGACCTCGGGCTTCAGCGCAAAGGCGATGCTGGCAGCCAAGGTCTCGGCCGTCATCTCCTTGAAGGGCACCGGAGTCGGACCGGCGCCCGCGCGAGCAATCATCTGGCCCCAGAAGGGCTGATCGCCGAAGAAGGGAACGACCACCGTGGCCCGTCCGGCTGCGATGCCGGCGGCTGTTGTGCCGGCGCCGCCGTGGTGGACGACGGCGGAGACGCGCTGGAAGAGCCAGTCGTGCGGACAATTGCCGATGAGGTACACATCCTTGGAGATGTCGTCTCCGCCGCCGACACTGCCCCAGCCCTTGGAGATGATGGCGCGGACGCCGGCCATCTTGACGGCGTCGAAGATGAGCTGGGTGAGGGCGCGCGGGTCGTCGACGACGATGGATCCGAAGCCGATGTAGATGGGCGGAGGGCCGCTCTCCAAGAACTCGACCAGATCTGGGGGCGGCGTGTAGGAGCTGGCTAAAGGCAGGAAGGAGAAGCCGGTGACGTTGATGTGAGGGCCCCAGTCAGCCGGCTTTGGTATCAGAGACTCGGACCAGAGGTAGCTGTAGGGGACGCGCAGTCTGGGGAGGAGCTGGTATCCCCACATGGGACTGATGGGATCCAGGTGGAGGATCTGGGAGCGGAGCTTGTTGATCAAGTCTCCAAGTCTAGAGGTCACTGGTCAGCTGGCTGTCTACATATCACGTATACAGAGGCAGAACGGACCCTTGCCAGGTCAGCAGCTCCATGACCATAAAGGACAGATAGTTGGCGACGCCGGCGTCTGCTTTGCCATAGGTCATGGAAGCCAAGGGGTGGGAAAAGGTCTCGGTCGGCGACCACGGCATGGTGAAGACCATGTGCAGCGGAATGCCCAGCTTCTCGGCGCAATGGATATGCGCCATGGAGGGCGGGTTGGCCATGATGGCATCGGCGATGAAGAGATCCTCGGGGTCCTGGACATGCGCAGCGGTGACGCGCTCGCCCATGCCGTTGCCGGCCTCGATGCAGCTCCGCCACGCGCCGTTGATGATGTCCCACATCTCCTGGCGCCTCTTTCCAATGTCGCCGGCCTTGACGCTCTCGCGGTTGGGCAGCAGCCCGGGGTTCTTGACCATGTAGGCCATCAGCGCCTCGGGGTCGCCGCCGATGCTGAAGAACTCGACGCCCTGGGCCTCGACGAAGTCCTTGAAGACGGGGTGCGTGCAGATGCGCACGCGGTGGCCGTAGGGCGGGCGCTGGAGCAGCTGGGCGATGGGGATGAAGGGCTGCACGTCGCCGCGCGACCCGACGATGTGGATGGCGATGTTGAGGCGCGGCGAGCGGGCGGACCTGGGCGCGGCGGGAAGCGACGCGGCGCTGAAGCGTCGTGGTTTGTCGGGGCATTCGGAGGGGACGAGAGAGCCCTGGGCGCGTCTGCACCAGGCTGCTAGCGAGGCCGGGCTCTCGTGGAACTGGACCTTGACGCGGCCGTCGATTTGGACGTCGCCGGACGTGACGTTTTTGGTGTCGGCGTCGCCGAGGGTGAGGTTGCCGAGGCCATTGGACTTGGTGCGGTTGAGGTTGAGGGCCATGATGGGCGATGAGAGAATGCGAGGGGGAGACGGGAGGTGGGAGGTGGGAGGTGGGAGAGAGGGTGATGAATTCACCCCGAGAGCCCTGGGGATTAGCGACCGAGAGGAGGTGCGTGGTGTATAGATGGATATGTGTAGATGTAGATGCAGATGGACACTCAGTAGCACGTACTACTTGGTAGCAGAACTAACTGCTTCGGACTACCTTAGTTAGCTGCGACGAAGCATCGTGCGCGGGATGGCTGTTTGCATTTGCGTCATGCGCGTCTATCGCCGGGTCCCGCTTAGTAAGGCGGCAAGGAGAGGAGGCAGTCGAGACTGAGGGAGTGGATGATCGTCTCGTCAATGCGAGCGAATGCTGAATGCCGGTTGTGAATATTATCAATTGAATGAGTGAGTAACGAAGGATGATCGGCAGGTCGGGACATTTCGTGACCCCGACTTTTGAGTTTGATGAAGCGAGGCGTCGGGTCTTATCTCTCTCCGCAGTGGCCGCAATGACGCATCCGGATGGAACTAGGCCGACTGGACCTCTTTAGTCTGGACTAAACTGGACTAAACTGGACTAGGAAGCTAGACTGGGCGCCCGGACTTTTACTAGGCCCGAGAAACTCGGTCGCCCGGGGCGGACCAGGATCCTATTTTCTCTCCTCCCAAGGTCTGTGGAGAGCAATAGTACTAACCCAGGGAATTAATCTAAATACCCAGGTACCCCAGGCCAGGGGGGTCTGGTCTCCGCGTCCCTCAGTCAACCAACCCTACGGTAGCACCTACACTGACTGGCTGCCCTGCAAAAGTCAATCGGCCTCGTTGATCCTCGTTGATCCTCCATTGAACTCGGACTTGGACTTTGGCTTGGACTTGGACTTTGGCTTGGACTTGGACTTTGGCTTGAACTTGGACTTTGGCTTGGACTTGGACTTTGGCTTGGACTTGGACTTTGGCTTCGACTTCGACTTCGGCTTCGACTTCGATCTCGACTTCGACTTTGACTGACGGATCCACCGACTGGCGCAAGCCATGGCCGACTCACCTCCCACCAGCGGCGGCCGCGGCATCGTCGGCCGCGTCCGGGGCGCCTCCATCTCCCTCATCAGCGCAAACCCCCAGCTGGGCATGTGGCAGGCCACCGGAACCGCCATCGCCCAGGCCCCCAACCTCACCGAGCTGCGCGACGCGGCGTCCGGCGGCGACAACATCGCCTTCACGCCGCAGGGCCATTCCGCCCGCATCGCCGTCCACGACCACGCCGGCGAGCTGACCTTGGTGCGCTCCGACACCATCCGCAAGCCGCCGCCGACCTTTACCGCGCCCGGGTTTGCCAAGGAGCCCGCCGATGAGGATGTCGTCGTGAGCAACGTCGAGGACGATGATGCTGCTGCACCGCAGGACACCGAGCTTGCCTCGTCCACCGAGAGCCAGCACCGCCACCATCATCTTGGCCATCGTCTTGGCCATCGCCGCCACAGCCTCTACGAGAAGCACCGCGCCCATGACAAGGGGAAATGGGGTCCCACCATTCGAAACGGACTCAAGGCCTTTTGGAAGTTCTTCAAGACACTGTCTGGCTTTCTCATCACCATATATGCCTTGAACATTGTGGTACGTGACTGAACCTACCTTGCATATCTTCTTGAACGACTCGCTGACACAACTACAGGCATGGGGTGTAAGTCAATCCTCTCCCCAACAGTCCCTCATCCTCCTTGATATACACCAACAGCACTCCTCGCTCCGCGCAACCTCTTAACATTCTTACTCTCCCCAGGCCATGCTCTTCTTCCTCCTCCTCAAAGCTGCTCCGGCCATGAACCACCCCAGCGCCGACGACGACAGCTCGCCGCGCAAGAAATGGCTCGAGGTCGACAGCCAGATCCTCAACGCCCTCTTCTGCGTCACCGGGTTCGGCCTGGCCCCCTGGCGCTTCCGCGACCTGTACTGGTTCGCGCGCGCCGCCCATTTCAAGGACCGCGTGGCTATGCAGAAGCTGGCCAGCCAGAACAAGGCCTGGTTTCGGCCGCCGGCCTGGGCAAGGGAGGACCCCAACGAGGGCATCGAGGCGTCGAGGCCTTCCATCTCCCGCTCCTCGACCTTTACCGGGAACTGCGCGCCGCCGACTGCGCTCTGGAAACTCGGGTTTACCATCTGGATGATGGTCTTGAATACCCTGGTGCAGGTCATCCTGAGTTACTACATGTGGGCTTACAACCGAATTGACAGGCCGGTGAGTACCAGTCCCCTGCAGGCCTTTCTTGAACTTTGGGCACTTTTGCTGACCTGCGTAACTAGACCTGGGCTACTGGGACCTTCATCGGCATTGGATGTGGCGTAGGAATGCTTGCAGGTCTGATGTCATGGTGGGAGGGAAGAAAGGTGAAGAAGATCGAAGGGCCACAGATAAAGATTATAACAGAACAAGTATAGAGTAATTCGTATTCAGCACGAAGGAGAGTAGAATAATACCCAAAAGCAGCGCTATCCCGAGCCATTCAAGTGCGCATTTATGTCTGCTTGATATTTGTACCATGCCCCAGTTCACTACTTGAATACCCAGTACTAGACAGCTGCAACGTAGTCGGCATGAGCAGTGAACCCGATAGACGCAATTGGGAAGATGAAAAGGTACCAGCGATATTCAATATACATAGAGTGAGTGCCAGACTCAAAATACTACTCCACTACGTCCTACAGCGCTTCGGCGCTTCTATTACGTCTACAGCCTTCTGGGCCGGCATGGCTTCCCGTAGCGAGTCTTACTGGTGCTGCTGGGTTCGGCAGTTTGGGTTGCAGGGGACCCAGAGCCAGCAGGTGCAGTCAGAGTCTGTCGACGCAGCCTTGGTCGAAGTGGCCGTTGCAGAAGTCGAAGTCGAAGGAGTAGATGCTGCCAACCCATCAACATCAGACTCGTCCAGACGGTGCAGCAGAGACCCCCAGCCCAGCCCGTCGAAATGCCCCGAGCCCTCGCCCCACGAGCCCGCGCCGCCAAAGAACCCGCCAAAGAACTCCAGCGTGTGGTTGAGATACGCCGATGGCCATGGCCGACGCCATGTTGCCCAGCTCCCAGTTGGCGAAGAAGTGCAGCACGTTGCGCTGCGAGGGCAGCGCCTGGGCGAGGAAGGCGACGTTCATGGGCAGGAAGACGCCCGTCAGCATGCCCGTCACGGCCGCGTTGGCCAGCTCGTAGCCCTGCAGCCCGGCCGTCAGCTAGGCGTCGTCGCCGTCGCCGTCGAGCGTCTGCAGCGTGTCGGCCCAGGCGACGAGCACGTCGGCCGCCGCCGCAGCGTACGAAGCGTTGCCCGAGAGCTTCCAGCGGAGCGCGAGGTTGAAGGCGGCCGCGGCGTCGTGCCATAGCAGCTCGCCGTTGGTGGCGCGGTGGATGGCCGCTGCGGCGTTGCTGGTGTACGAGGCGCTCGACAGGTCGAGGCTGATGAGCTTGTCCCACGAGCTGAGCCACGGGTCGTGCTTGGCGGCCATCTTCTTGGTCGCGCGCGCGATGTCGTGGTCCGTTACCAGGAGGCCGGGGTGGGTGAAGGCAATGGCAGAAGGCAATGAGGAGCAGAGCGCAAGGCGGGCGAAGCAGAAGCGAAAGAATGCCATGGTTGGGTAAGGAGCGGCGGCTTGAAAGGCCAAGCGAAAAGGAATGTAGAGACGAAAGACTAGCAAGCAAACATGAAGAGGCAACTACAGTCTAAGACTCACGGAACTGTGTACTTTATCTACTTTTACCAACCGCCATCAGGGGAGGCTTCGCAGTGAGCACCGTCAAACCGGCCTGGCCATGGCGGTGCGAATTGTATTATCCTTTAGGAGATTAAGGCGCAGCGGGGACTGGACGTGTTTGAACCATAGTGCCATTGACGCCGGGGTCGATTATCACGGGGATGAATTGTCAGTAAGAAGGATTCTATAAAGGGCTGGAAGATTTGGTCAAGTAGATTCGGCTGTTGATGCTTGTTCACTCGTGGGCCATCTGGAATACTTTCACTCCTACGTATATTAAAGTCCAAGGTTAACGTTGGGACTCAATATTACAGTCTGTTAACAGTAGGTACCTTCATCTCGTTCTATGCTCATGCCAAGTTTCGCTACCGGCTGGTCCGGCAACAGGCCCTGAGATTGCTGGGGGCATGTTACATCGCGCTGAACTACCCCGGCCATCTTGATCTTGTTTGATCCACTACGGAGACTCGAATCCGTGTCCGAATCCAAGCTCACTCACACACGCGGCGTTCTGCACCGGGAGATGCGCTGTGGAATATCACGGAGCTTTGGATGGTGCATAGCCCTCCCATTGACTTATCTCAAAGGGCTGTCTGGCTGGCTGGCTGTTATGTCACTGAAGAAAGCTGGCATCAATATGAGGGATATTCTAGGTCATGGACTCTCCGTCCACCTGTAGTAAGCGTTCTCGGACGCGAATACTCAAACTTAGACATGGACGGCTTCTCTGTATCCGCCTCTTCCGAGGAACTACTGGAAGAGAATGACGCTTGTGTGTAGCCGAAGCCGAGCTGCGTGCTCTTCCGTTTGATCCAGACTTTGCGCTAGGATGCGTCGGCCGGCTTGCTGAGAGTCGCCTCGTGTCATCGTGTAGTCTAAGCTCTCTAAAGTAAAGCTTCACCGGAAAGCTGCTCGTGGTGTGGAAGAAGTCGAGAGACTTGGCGTGCTGGGGAAGATAGATAATTCTGCTGATGAGAGAAGAGCAGACCACTATCCCATATACCGTAAAGAGGATCTTCCGAACATCACTAGAGGCAAAGTGCAGTCCAACTTCCTCAACCTGAAAAAGCATCATCCAATATAAGCAGAAATATTTCCTCCCACCCTGAAGAGAGTGACAAAACACGTTCATCTTCCTCACCATTCAGACGCCCACGTCCGTTCTCTCGAGGTGCTTGACACACGCCGCTTCTATTACATTTTCCAGTCATAGCAAAATGTAATGCGCACTACGCTGATGCTAAGTGCTAGGCTGGCCTAAATACTGAATGTGACAGCTTCGCCCAGGTAGATAAGGTATACAATCGACGAACACTGAAGACGTACGCGCGGAAGAAGATCCATAGAGGTCGAGCAGTGCTAGGAGACAATATCCAGCTCGCATCGTGTGAAAAGGAGCTGCGGACCGTCAAAAGAAATCCCACATTACCATGTTGTCAATGTGCGGGATCATACATGGGCTTAACAGCATTGGGGCCCGATTATGTGCCCCGTGGCAACGACTTGTATTAGTATGTCCATTGTGTGGACGTGGACTCAGACCTACAACTAAGAACCTCTTCAGATGTCTCGTCACGGCGCTAGCGCTGCATCCACAAGAAGAGCATGCGCCACAAGGACATCAATTCCCACAACATTCTCTTCAAGGGCGGGCAGATCCTGCGGCAGACTTCAAATTGTCGAGGGCTTGTTTCTGTGGGCACCTGACTACGAATGAAGAGTCGGAGGAGGGAACACCGTGATATCAGGCATCTGGAGTTATGGAGGGGAGCTGCAAGTTAGACTCTTTCTCACATGTTATCTTATCTTTTGCCGTTTGCCTTTCTTTTGATACGGCTGTAGTGATGGTTATTTACCCTAATGTCACCTCTTCAACTGCCTACCTTGGCATTATCTCGTCAAAATCATATAGCGCTGAATGGTACTAGGACAGAAACTCGACCACCGACATCTAGTCACCCGGCTGCTGTGTTGGTGGATTCTGAACTTCCAGGGTAGATAAATCGTAGAGCTCACAGCCAGCCGGGCTGCCTACTTGAAGCAGCCGCCTGCCCAGCTTAGTTAAAATAGCATGCTTTTATTCGTTGATGAAATTGATATGCTTTTTTTGGCCGACAATCATTCTTATCGCTTAAATTGACTGACTAGGCTGTTATAGTAGCTTCTTTCCTTAAAATCTCATTTTCTACAGCATCAGAAGTGTAAGCTTCTGATCACATTCATTGATATATTCCTTCTTGCCGATTTCTTCTTAAAGACCTATGATGTCAGTTCCTAGCCCCTCTTTTAAGCCGACGGTTAAGTGCTGTTGTCTGGGCTGGTGTGTTCACACTAAAGTGAGCTCTCCACCTTCGTTTCTTGAGCTTTGCTTGAGCATATCTTTACTGTATCTGATCTTATCAGTGACTATACCTCTCATCTCACCCTTGACTTCTAGTATATTCTTTTGAGAGCTCCATAGAGCTTCTTACAGTCTTCTCTAAAAGACTGTTAGTGAAGTAGCTATGGAATCCTCGGCTGAATCAAAATCACACATCCAGCAGCCCTTGATGATACTTCCACACGGGATCCCATGAAGTTGCAGAATATTAGTATATGTGAACTCTTAAGACGAATTGCTCATCCTTCATCCTCTTTCCAACTTTCGCTCTGCAGCTATATCGGTGTGGCTTCACCTCGTCTGGCTACAAGCATGATCATCTCCCCGGGTCATTTCTAGCATTGGATTATTAGCACCATTTCCCCTAATATAATATTTCCTACCGTGGCGTAACTAAAAGATCCTCATTGAAGCCGTCGCCACTGCCCTGCCGTCCACAACTGCCACCCGTTTCTTATTCCCCTCACAAGCTTGCACACGAAAAGGAGACCAATCTAGAGCGGCGCGAGGGACTTGAACTGTTGTGCCTCCAGCTATGTTATGACAAATTGTATAAAAACCATGAGCACTGCCGCGTACCTGGAAAAGAGTTAGCCCCATCATCTAAGAGAAGACACTAACTCGACTTACGCTGCTGTTGCACTAAGAGCCTCAAAGGCTTCGAAACCATAGAAAAGGATAGTATAAGTGGAAAAGCAAGGGCGAAAACTGTAATGACTCCCAACTTTGCTTTCAAAGACCCCATGGCCTGAAGAATCTAGATTGGTGTGATGAGCATAGTTATGCCAACGGCCACAATCACGCCAGAGGCGAACCCGTCGATTCATTTGTCCGAGTAATACGCAACATGCTGAGCCTCGTATCTCTCTGCATCTTCGCCTTTGTGCTTCCATATGGACAGGGTGCGTAGTCGCTGCGATTTCTCGATTAGGCTTCGCAGCGGGGTCTTGTCTCTCTGGACTACAGAGATGAGGTCGTTTGTATTATTTAGTTTTATAAGCCTTCCTTGATATCTTATTACATGAAAGAAAGCAATATAGTAAATAGCACACAATAAAAAAACCCTATCAGGTACTATACCCAGCACCATAAAACACATTATCCATTTCCCAATACGTAACCCAATTCACAAAGGATCGATCTTAAATATTAAAGTATAACTTTGCAATAGACCGCCCTCTCTAACCATAAGAGTTTCTAAAAGCCTATCCAGCTAACACAATATAAAAGCCATCTCTACGGTTATAAACAGACCTATTTATGAAATGACATTATTTCGATTATGAGATCATCGACCTTGATATTCATGTTCATTGTTTCTGTTCTGTCCTAAAATGGTAGTAGCTACTAGGTAGTTCTGACAGGTGCTAGAGTCAGAGACAAAACGGAGCACTCGATGTGCAGGATTATATCTGAGAGCAGCGTAGAGTGTCCGCCTGACGATTCGGGAAGCGCTTTGATCGTTTGCATGGCCGCACCTCACAATCAGACCCACCAGTTGATGGCCGTGATACACATGTAACGATTTCGTCTGAGAAAGTATCCTCAACCTCCAGCAACCCTGGAACGTGTTAAATTAATCTTGAAATCCAGTCCTTTACGGTATAAAGGCCCCTCTGCTTACAAAACCACACCGCATAGATGGTCGACGGATTTGTAGATTAAGATGCCTTTATAGGAGCCGCTGTCACAGCAGGATCCAAATCATACTTTGCCTTCTCCCCATTCAAAGCATGGATCGGATCCTTCAGATCCACCCAACCCAGGAAAGGCGCGCTGACTGAATATCCAAGTATCTTCTGGATCTCTGCCGGCAGCTCCCGGACTTTGTCCGTAGGGCTCGCAAGGAACTGGTTCTCCTCCTGCACACGATAATTGTCAGCTTCTCGACATGTACGACTGCGGGACATTCACACACCTGTCGCAGATAGCCTCGGGTCATGAACATGCCGTATATCACCCTTGGTTTGTCGGTGGTGGTATTGGCCGAGCCCCCGTGGTAGCACGACGCCAGCATGAAAAACGCGTCGCCCTTGTTGAGCTCCGCAAAGACTGCCTTGCTCTCGTCCCCGGGCCCGTCCAGGGACGCATCCATGTGGCTGCCGGGGATGAACCTGGTCGCGCCGTTCGCCTTGGTGGTTTTCGTCCCGGCGACAAAGACGCCGACGGCCGACTCGCGTGATGTTGTGTATTCTTCCGGCGTGACGCGCGGGTTCGTGTTGTGATGCAAAGAGTCGTCGCGGTGGAGGGGCTGGGCGCTGGCGCCGGGGCCGATGGAAATGACCACAGTCGAGTTGATCTGCGGCGGCGAGACGTCCGTCACCTGCTTCTGGCCGACCCACGTGGTGGTCGTGGTGGTCAGGAACTCCTGGGAAACGGCGCTGTACAGTGGGTTTCCGGGGATCTTGGCCATATACACAGGGGACTTTCCAGCAAGACCAAAGACGCCTGCAACCTCGTCAGCATAGCGCCCGTTGCGTGGTGAAGCAGACATGTTGGTGGTTCATGCCGGGACAACTTACGTCGCGTTTCCTTGGGGAAGAAGTCGCCCTCCCAAGGCTCGTCAGCCTGCAGGTACGGAAGCACATCGGAAGCCACCTGGTCGACATCTTCCAGGGGCATGAAGTTCCGGATGAAGCAACCGCCGTTTCTCTTCAAGGAATCTACTACCTCCTCGACGGTCGCCGAGGCTGCGTCGAAGCTGTCGACGACGGCCTTGTTCAACGACGGAGTCTCTTTAGCGGTAGCAGACATGTTGAATGAGGGCTGTAAACAAGCGACGAGTGGTATCAGTGGGTCAGATTGAAAAAGCCTAGTTGGATTGGATTTGTGCTAGTGGTGGGTATGATGCTCTCTAGACTGGGAAATGACACGAAGAGTCGTGGGAGATATAAGCCCTTTTTAAAGGTCATGCGATCAGGGCATTATCTGTGTACACCCTCCTGGTACAAGCTACGTGAGCGAGATGCGAGCTTTATGCAGTCACTAGTCAGTTGGTGTGGTTGGCAAACGTAACGCTGACGCCAGAAAACGTTCTATTCCTATCTAACACGATAAAGTTACCTAAGACCACTCATATCCGGTAGTCAACAGCGACGTTGATAGATATACATGCTAGTACTTCGTAGGTTAGGCTAAGAAGTACACATTCCAAATCCGGCAATCGACAGCAGGGATGCAGCAGAAGCAATCTCCATCTTCCTGGCAACCAACAGCGAGACCGAGTCCGGCTTCTGGGCATTTGCTAAAACTCGCAGCTTATATTTCACAAGCATCGTGCATCGAAGCAAAGAAGCGTTGTCTTGAAGGACCACTTAGCCACTGCAGCCTTCCCTCTCGATATCGTCGCCTTACTCTCGACTTACTCTCGACGTCTTTCCCCTCTCATCATGTCCAAAATCTTAAAGTAAGTGCCATCTCCTCCTGACCCCGCCTTAACCCCCATCATTGACCTTCGCAACTAGTCTCCAAGGCCGCGTCGCAATCGTGACCGGCTCGTCCTCCGGCGTCGGCCGAGCCATCGCGCTGGCCCTGGCTTCCGAAGGCGCGCTGTTGGTCTGTAGCGATCTCACCCCGGACTTGGTCCTGGGAGGCTACGAGACCGACACGGCGCCTACGCACGAAGTGATTGCGAGGACCGGCAAAGCAATCTTCCAGAAGACAGACGTCAGCTCGCCGCAGGGCGTCGAGGCGCTCGTGGAAGCAGCCGTTGCCGAGTTTGGGCGGCTGGATATGTGAGTCGAAACGTCCAATTCCCGGTCGTTGGGGAGAGCGTTGGTGCTGATGGGTGGAAGAATCGTCAACAATGCTGGCATATTCTGCGGCCAGCATCGGATCGCAGAGGAGTCGGTCGAGGCCTTTGACAAAACAATGGTACGCGAAACTGCGCCCGATGGCTACGATGGCTAGAAAAGGCTCTGACAGATCTCTAGGCCGTAAACACGCGTGGGACCTGGCTGGGGATGAAGTACGCCATCACGCAAATGATGAAGCAAGAACCCCTCCCGACAGGAGACCGCGGCTGGGTCGTCAACATATCTTCCATCGGAGGCCTCGTGGGCCTGCACATGGAACGTAAGCTCACACCTACAGACCTCCCCCCTGTTTCCGGCTCCATGACACTGACGATGTGACTTCCTCAGCCTCGTATTGTGCCAGCAAAGGCGCGGTGACCAACCTGACCCGCCAAGTGGCGCTCGACTACGGCCCGGACAAGATCCACGTCAACGCGGTATGCCCGGGCTTCCTGAAGACGGCAATGGTGCGCTCGGCGCTCGAGGACGAAGCGCTCAACAAGGAGCTGCACGACAACTCCCCGTGGCCGCACCTGGGAACGCCTCAGGATGTGGCGAAGGCGGTGCTATTCCTCTGCGGCGACGGGGCTAGCTGGATGACGGGGGCCATGGTGAATGTAGACGGAGGGTACTGTGTGAGGTAGTTGGGAACTGTAGAGTTTACATAGAAATCACGGCACGGTTAACGGAATCAACATTAAGTGAATGGGCAGTTGCCAGCCTGCCATCGAAGCAGGGCATTGGATCTTGTCTGGTTTGAAAGCCATCTTAGGTGCAGCTACGGATGTGTCAATGACTTTATAATCATACCCACGGCGTCTAGCTTTATCCACTACTAAATGAGCTCAACGAAGATCAGGTTAGAATGAGGTCCAGTTCTAGATCTGCCATGACATTCTGCCACGGAATGTCCAGCCCTTCACAGTCATTGTCCCTCCGTCTCCAAAGCTCCTCGACAACCTTCCTAGCGGACATTATGTTGCCGAGACCAAGCAGCGTCCCCTTGTCAAACACACGAAGGGCCCGGGCTCGCAAGCTGCCCACATGCTCAGCCTCGCAGGCCGTCACGAACACGGGCCAGAAGAGCCCGCACACATCCAGCTTCTGCTCAGTCTCGAGCGCCTCGATGGCGCTCAGGTGATCTAGGCTCCGCTGCACCAGGCGCTGGATCTTCCGCGGCGGCGTCTTGCGCAGGCGCCTCTCGAAGTAGATGAGCGAGGCGCAGAAGAATGCACAGGTGTGGTGGCGGGTGATTTCATCGTACTGCTCGTCCATGTCCGAGACTAGAACGTCTGGGTCGTTGCGGCGGATAAAAAGGTCGAGTTCCTCTATCTCCTCTTGTGTCGCGTGGTATGCTGGCTCTGAAAGGGTGTTGGTTCTCACGATGCCCTCGAGGACGGGCTCGGTGATTCCAAACAGCCTGTCCAGTTCATACGGCTTCTCCCATACATGCATTGGGCACTCGAGCTCAGGCCGGATGGCCTCGCCGCATCTGCCTCCATCTACCAGCTGTGGGAGGCTCTGGCTGAGGGCGTTGATGCAGAAGAATATCTGGCAGAGCACCGAGGCGCTGGCGGTCTGCGTGGTGTGGCTCTCCAGCATATGCTGCAGCCAAGTCCTGCCACCGGCGAGATGTATGCGCCAACTGGCGGATTGCCCCTTGATGCCGTCGATCGAGGACATGGTGATAATGGTGGCGAGGATGGCCTCTCGTTGGCCATGCTCTGGCTGCATCAAGCTCTTGCGCAAATGTTCCAGAGCTGTCCTGTGGTGCTTCGTCCCAAGGGCGGAGAACTGGTCGTCGACGGACAGCTGAGCACGATGGAAAGCCGAAACAGCATAGATCGATTGCAGCAGTGCTGTGTTTCCTGACGACTCCGGGGAGGCTGACGGTGCGGCCAAAGCCAGCGGGATATAAACCGTGCGGAAGGGATTATGTTGATATTGTGTCGGTATCATGAGTCCGCTCAGAACGGTGACCCAGTAGTGAAAGAGCGACCGCTCCTCTTTGCTGGCGCTCGACAGATACATGGGAATCTGAGGGAGCACCCTCTGTTTGATTGACACCATGTTCATGGTCGCCTCGGTGTCGTCGTGGTCTCCAGAGCCGACATCCTCCATCCATTGCAGAACCGCCTCCCTATTCCCCGGCCCGTCCTGCGTTTGCAGGTCAACCTCCTCTGGTCCATCGTGGCCCTGTTCTTCAGAAGGCGCCACGTGTGTGACATCGTCGTAGCTGCGGCCGTCCTCATCGGTCGTCTCGGAGCTGGCTCTCGGCGTGTCTGGGTGCCTTGAAGCCGAGAAGACGGTGAAAGGCCCGGACTGCACTGCCGCGTGGGCACCCACGGCATCCGTCTCCGCGAGCGCGACGCGGATCTCCCTGGCGCTGAGGGCAGGCTGTCTAGCATCCCGAGCCGTCAGGAAAACCCGACGCTGGGCAGGCTTTTCGGGCTCGCCGTGCTCGGCATCCCAGACCAGCTTCACGTGGTAGCCCTCGCAGTGGAGATTGGACCGCTGGCATCTTCCGCACCCGGGTTTCTTCTCGTCGCACTTGACGCCCCGCGCCCGGCACGTCCAGCAGCCCGTGTAAGTCTTGGAGCGTTTGACCCGGGGTTTGCTCCGGCCTCGGGCGACGGGGGGCGGCAGGGCCAGGGTGAATGACCGTGATTGGCGAGCTCGAGGCATTGTTTCAATCTCCACTTGCAAGGAGTCGAGGGAGTGGGTGTATTCTCTGCTCTCCCAATGAGGCAGGCGACAGAGGGCAGAATGGAGCGTTGTTATGTCTCGCAGCCCACCAGTTTGTCTGGAGAAAGAGGCAGTCGTGCACGAGTGGGTGAGATAGAGATGGGGTGATGGATGGATGCTGTTATCCGGTCTCCACAGGAGGCAGATAGATAGATGCAACGATAAGCCGGTAATGGCGGGGAAGTGGAGATGCTGCACTTTATCGGGATGAGGATGATAGGCTTGCTCCCAGTTGGCAAAGCGCCACGGCGTGGTTGTTTGTGCTGATAACAGATTGTCTCAATGGGGAAGTCAACAGCGGGGAGAGGAGATGATTAGTACGTAAAGGCCATGGTAGCGTAACAACGGGTTGAAATGCCCAGTTGGTTAGTTTATCAAGAAGGCTAGAGCGAGACTGGTGGACGGCGAACTCTTACTTATGCTGCCATTATTGGGCTCTACCTCGTTGAAACGATCACCACCTTCTCTTCTTCATTTTCCACCGTCACTGGTACACGCCCTATCCCTGGACTTCCCCAACCTCAAACGCACTCCATCAACATGACAAAGAACCTCCAGGGCCTCACGGCCATCATCACCGGCGGCTCGCGGGGCATCGGGGCCGGCATTGCGCTGGAGCTCGCCTCACGCGGCGCCAACGTCCTCATCACGTACCAGAGCGCCTCGACGCAAGCCGACGAAGTGGTGGCCAAGATCGAGGCCCTGGGATGCGAAGCACTCGCCATCCAGGCCTCCGGGACCGACAAGGACGCCCCGGCGCGCATCGTGTCGGCGGCCAGCGAGAAGTGGTCGCACATCGACATCATCGTCAACAACGCCGGCGCGGGCGACGACTGCCTGCTCAAGGACCTCACGTACGACCTGTGGGACAAGATCCTCAACACCAACCTGCGCATGGCGACGTTCCTGGTCCAGGCGAGCCTGCCGCACCTGGGCAAGGCGCCGCGCATCGTCAACGTCTCGTCGGTGATAGCGCGCATGGGCGGCGCGTGGGCCACGCCGTACTGCGCGTCCAAGGCGGCGCTCGAGGGCGTCACCAAGGTCTGGGCCGCCGAGCTGGGCCACGAGTACAACGCCACGGTGAACTGCGTCAACCCGGGCCCCGTGGCCACCGACATGTGGCTGCGGGACACCGGGCCGGAGGTCCAGGCCGACTTTGACGTGAAGATGAAGGAGACGCCGGCCGCCCCGAGGATCGGCACTGTCAACGACGTGGCGCAGATTGTGGCATTCCTGTGTAGCGAGGAGAGTCGTTGGAGCACGGGGAGCACGGTCAATGCCAATGGCGGGTTGTGCTTTGTGTAGTTGAACTAGTTAATCAATCTGAGAATGCTTCTCCAGTCCAGTACAGTCAGCCAGTCCCTTTGTCCATCAGTAAATCTTGCCGGCTGTGCTCGTTAGCTGCGGCGAGTACCCTCTGGTAATGGTGTTGATTGTGTTTATTATTACGGTGGAGGGAAGGTCGGGATTTGGAGCTGTTGGGTGTAATCTCAATAGATTACCTGGTTAAGATGACCTAAATGTGACCCTTCTTTAATAGGTCAAAACGGCAATCATCGCGTTGGCCAACCTGACGATCACTCGGACATGGCTTTCCAGCTGATCATCAAAGGTAAGATAGATCGATCCTGAAAAGCGACATGCATCTACGCCGTGATACAAAAAGGACCAAAACACTCAAGGATCACTAGCAGCAATCTCGCTTGGTTTGAAAGTAATTGCAAAGATCTAGGAACCGCAATCTAATCCTCGTCTAATTATACCCTGCGCCACACCTCTCCCGGAATCGCATGAGGATGGTCCGCAATCTCATCCAGTGCCTCCTTAATGATGCTGCATCCCTTCTCCAACTCCTCGTCCGTCATCACCATGCTTACGCTCATGCGCAGCCGGCCTTCAAGCGGGTACAGCAAAAGTCCCTTGCTCAAGCACAGCCCGCCAATCCGCCTCGCCGTGACGTTGCGCTCCGGATCCTCGCGGATCGGGATGCTAAAGTCGGCCCCGCGGACCTGGATATCGCCGACATACGGATGCGCCCTCCAGCTCTCCGTGAGCTGCGTGAACTTTTCCCCAATCTCCTGCGCTCGCGTAGCCATGTCCTCCTCATCCAGCACGGAAAGCGCTGCCTCGGCAGCGGCCAAGGCCAGCGGAGTGTGCGCAAAGGTCGAGCCAGACTCGTAGGGGTTGATGACGGACATGAGGGGAGCGTCGGCGAGGACAAACGAGGCCGGGTAGGCGCCTCCCGTGATGGACTTGCCGATGACGAGAATGTCGGGCCGCACGTCGGGGCCGAGGTGGTTGAAGGAGAAGAACTTGCCCGTCTTGCAGGAGCCCATGCGCACCTCGTCGGCGATGAAGGGGATGCCGTATTGCTTGCAGAGGTCGTAGACGCCGCGGGCAAAGGTGACCTCTTCTTCATAGGTGCTGTAAGGCTTCACGTCAGTTTGGGAGCCTTGGTAGGGGGTGTGGGATGTCTAAGGCTCGTACTTTCCCGTGTTGCGGATACACTCCATGATGACGGCTCCTACGCGAGCATGGTGCTCTTCAAGGCATTTCGCCATGTCGTCCAAGTGTCCATACCGCAGCAAGGCTCCAGTCGAAGGGTTGACGTTTGTGTGTTGCGTGCTGTCAAGGCCGTACGCTGCGTCTCTACGTCAATGTCTCGTCCCGAATCAAGGTGAGAGGAAGCACTCACCGGTCCTTGCTGGGCTAGGATCTTGGAGGTTCCAGACACCCGATGAAAGCCCGTGGTAGCTATCGGAAACCGCCAGGATCAAGACCTGGTCCGACGGGACCCCTCTCTTTTCGTGTGCATGACGTCTCGCGATTTTGCACGCCAAATCTGCGCCCTCGGCGCCCGTGACCATGGGCGAAACCTGGTCGTACTTGAAGCGCTTGCAGATCATCTCGGCGAAGACGGGCCAGCGGCTGTTGTGTGCGGCAGTGTTGATGATGTAGGCTAGGAGTCTGATCTTAGCCGGTGCAGGGTGGAACACGGGATTGGGCGCAACCTACCCTTGCTCAGCTGCTCGACCATGGCCGCGACGATCTTGGGGTGGCAGTGGCCTTGGTTGCAGGCGCTGAACATGCAGATGAAGTCGAGATATTCTTTGCCGTCGACGTCCTAGAATCGGCAGGTTAGCCACGACAAACCTCCAAGCCAAGGTGAAGGTGAAAGCTGGTGACGCACCCAGAGCTTGGCGCCCTTGCCCCTGTCCATGAAGCCAGGCAAGGGTGTGAAGCCACCGGCTACGTATTTCGTCTGAAGGTCTTGCAGATGCTGCGCCGTTTTGGAGAGGACAATCTCCTTGCGCTGAACTTCGGGTAGAGCCATCTTTGTGCCGTTGGCTGACGCAACGCTCGTGCCTTCGCCATTGGCTTGCAGGGTTGTTACAGACGGCATTGTGAGATGGGATTGTCTTGGACGAAGAAGTGTCGAGACTGGGTTGAGGAGATCAGGAGACAAATGGTACAGAAGAGACGGTAGCGTGCATTTATATCAGTAGGTGAGTGTGGATGGACCTCGGGGGGTTTGCTGATAGTCGGCCATCTACCTTGAGTGTAGCAACGGTGGGCCATGCTAAAACAGGTCGGGTAGATTAATATGTTGTTTCGAGATAAGCTGGAGTGATCTGATAATCCCAAAGTAGGACCAATGTGCGGAACCAAAAGCGGAAGCTGACAACGAAACCGTACTGCGAAATGAAACTGGGTCTCCTCGTTGTCGCCTTCTAAATCGATCGTACATGGAATTCTATGCCGGTCGTCGTCAGCCACTAACACCAAAAGTGCATGGGGGCATTATGCGCTATGTCGATCACTCGAGCTAGTTACTACTGATTCGCGGGGTAGACGGTAATCGTTAGCCTGATACTGTTCGCTGTGGCATTCTAGAAAGAAAGACGAAGAGCTACATGTTCAAGCGATCCCACCGCTATCACTTCTAGCCCAGTTTGACCGCACTGCTGCTCTCATCGTTCCATGCGCCGATCCCTTATGTCGATCTCTGCCACAATTGGTCCCCCTTGGCTCGTATGTAGACTTAAGGACGGAGTAATTCGAGCTATACAGCGGGGAAAAGCTCGAAAACAATGTTGAGTGATATACTATGATGCTGGCTGCGATTATTCTAAGCGAGTCAGAGATGGTCCATTAAGAATGATACCTCACTCTCCAAAGAAGAGGCGATGCTGGATTTCCCAAGCCAGTCACTAGCTACTCAAGCCATATTGCACTGAAAAACGCGACCATGACATCTGAGAAGGAAATATGAAGAGGGAGGTGATTTTTAATTTATGAGAGTGGCCATGCACAACCACAGCTCTTCCTTGTGTACTTAGTAGACCTATAGACTAGCTGAGATTGCCTCCACCAAGAACGTTAAACGAAAGGCGTTGCAGAAAGTCCTGCAAGTGCGGACCTCCTGTAGCTACACATCCTCGCTCGATGCTGGATTATTCGGCCGTGCAGCCATGGCAATCGGCACGACGTATCGCTTCTTGGAGTACGCGAACCAGTTAATAACTGCGAAGAGAAAGACACCGCCGATGACGACAGATGCATAGTTCATAGTCGATCCAGTCACCGGCAAGTACGAAGGGAAGCACAGCCACGTCGTGATGAAGGGCATCCAAACGACGGAAACAATGTTGAAAAACAAGCCGTAGCGGCCCATGTTGAAATATCGTTCGGTCGGGAAGATACTGGCTCGGCCGCTGTACAGCAGACACCCGAGCACAATCATGTACGAGAGGTAGCACATGACGATGCCACCGCCCAGGATGGCGTTGATGGCCGTCGTGGATCCGAGCAGGATGGTACCGATGGCGATGACGAGAACGGTTGCCGAGGCGACGGCATTGACAGGGAGGTCGTAGTAGCTGTTCACGGCCGACATGAAGCCAGAGCCGGGGAGGGCGCCCTGGAGGGAGACGGCCCAGATGGTGCGGGAGAAGCTGGTCATGAGGCAGACGCTGGCGAAGAGCATGACGATGATGTATATCAGAACCGAGATGATGACCAAGGCTTGGGAGTCGAGGGAGTCGACGAGGAGCTGGGCAATGGGCTGGCCGCCGATGGGGTCGAGCAGGTTGTCGGGCTTGGTGTTGCAGAACATGTAGACGAGGATCATGGGCAGGCCGGAAACGGCACTCATCACAGCACTCCCGACCATGACCCGCGGCACGTTCTTCTTGGGCTCGGGCATCTCCTCGGCCAGGTGAGCGGCGCCCTCGAAGCAGTTGACGGCGGTGGCGCCGGGCAGCAGGCCGAGGAAGAAGACGGCCCCGTCCGAGGACCAGCCGGTGTTGTTGACGAACTCGGCGAAGACAAACGACGCCGACTGCTTGGGGTGCGTGCGTGCGAGGAGGGCGACGAGGACGAAGAGCGCGCCCAGGTTGATGTACACGACCATGCCCTTGAGCATGTAGGGGTAGAGCTTGAAGAGGGGGACGTTGAGCACCAGGGTGAAGAGCGTCGCGCCGACGTAGCCCACGTAGTAGTGCCACGGCTGCAGCACAAAGGTCGTCTGGATCACCTGCACGAGCGCCCAGATGAGCTGCGACGACAGCAGCGTGCACGCGGCCGTGAGGAAGAAGTACGCCGCGCTGGTGACCCAGGCGCAGATGTAGCTGAGGCCGCGGGAGGCTTTCTTGGGCGCCATGGCGGCGGTCCAGAAGATCTGGCCTGCAGATTTACTCAGAATTCAGTCCATCGGTAAAGGGGAGGAGGCGGTCTCACCGGATGTGTGCGGGTAGACGGCCGCAATCTCGGCCAGCGACACGCAGACGCACAGGTTGCACAGGACCGCCAAGACGTAGCCGTAGATGAAGACGGGGCTTCCGCCAACGCCAATGACACTCCCGAGATACGCCCCAACTGCCAGCGGCGTCGACGTCAGCGAGTATTGCAGCCCCATGCTGCTCCAGAGGCTGAACGACTCGTGCAGCTCGTGCCGCTCGTCGACGTCGTCGACGACGCCCACATCGTAGTCGGTGCCTTTGTGCGAGGTCGTCGGTTTCTGGGAGTGGGAGCCAGCCGCGGGCATCTCGTTGTCAGAGGTCTTCATCCTGTCCGCGGATATGGATGGGTTGGCGTGGTCAGAGAGCAACGATGCTGTGCTGGTTGTCTTCGTTGGTGCTTGGTCCAGACTTGTAGCAGAACGTCTTGGCGATCTGGCGTCGAATACCCCATACCTACCTAGCTTAGATAGTTATAGTCTCGGGCTCATCGCCACTTCTCATCAGTCACGGCCTTATCATTGCTATCTTTCGTCCCATGCCTCACTCATGCCACTAACAACACTAACCCCAGACTTTCTGAGCTAGCTACCCGATAACGTAGCCGCTCAATACAGGAATCCACAGCGAGCCCAAAAACAGACTAGATGGATAAGGGAGATAACATTGTGTAATGCATCAAATGCTCTTGTCAGAAATATTGATAAACACTGAGCTGCCCTCCTTGCCTCTTAACCCGGCAGCGAGGGGAGAATACAGACTTCGACAACACGACAAGACGCTCAATCGCCCGTATCAGCCGCTCTCAGGCGACTATTCGAGATTTACAGACAGCTGGTCTGCAATCCGAATCCCGCCTCGCGCCTATCTACGGCTGCTGCAAAGCCACGTCGACGCATGCACGGCCAAGTTCTGTCCGATAGTCCCAAGTCTGTAGATGATCTTCAGGACGAGGCGTCTTGGTTAGCGGAAACTGGACCTGGGGCCTGAGGGGACGTTGAGCATACTAGGCCTAGGAGGCATGAGTACTTATTGGTATGACTTCGTGTATTGTGTAACTGTACTAAGCTAGGAAATGGGGCGGAACGGTGAGTCCCAAAGGGGATCACCGATGTCGCTAGATGCCTAGCATCTATGGCAGAAATGTGGACGGTGCCCGATGGAGGGCCTGACAAGTGGCTCCGCCACCAACAGTACTTCGCGCTAATTATGTCTCATGTCTGCCCCGGCTGTGGCTTCAACCTCTACTGCATGGTGTGACAAACATGTCCTTGCCTTTCCCACCTGGTATGGACCTTGTCCGGGACGAGTCGACCTGAGCCTAACTCAAGGTCTCTGGCTGAGACTATAGTTCGTTTGCAGCTACACGGTACTGTGAAGCTCTGCAGGATAGTATTTTCCTTTTAGAAGGGTCTACGTAGTCCATGAACATTCCCAGACACAGAACGGTCCATTCAATCTCAGTCTGGGCGCTCAGCAGCTCACGGATGGCAAGACGGGTCTGCGTATAGATCCGCGGCATCCGGGGAAAGTCACGGGCGTTGCCCGCCCACTCAGAGGACATAAAGCTCTTATACCGTATGCACGCGTCTAGCAGGTTGTTGTGGACATTGAGAAAGGTTGAGGAGTCGAGCGATATGTAAAAGACGTAGAGGGCTATGGCGCCCGTCGAATTGAGGATCTCCGTCATTGGCTCGGCCGAGTAGTCAGCGATGGCAAGGCGCACCTCGGGCCTGTTAAACTACTACCGCTTCTATTTCCGATCAGCTATCGTCCTGGGCTTCTCGTTAGGGCTGGAGAATTTTGCCAAACCTGTTTTGTACACTCGACGACATCAAACGTGTCGTCAGCCCATGCTTCTTCAGGAAGAACCTATTCAGGGTGTTAGCCAACTGTGTACCAGCTTCTGGCTCTTCTTTCTACTAACTTAGCAAGATCTCCGGCGCCTGCCATCGCGATGACGGGCTTCTGGTCCATGGCGATGTGGCCTACCGAGGTTCTACACTGCTGAATGCTTACGAGGAGCGCTGCTTAGTTAAATGGTTTACACTCACTCATGCCAGGTCAGGCAGGCTCACTAAATCCTACTTGTATCTTCAGTGCGATACATCCTCATCTAAGCTAACCGGTGAAGTGTTTTATCTTTAGAGAATAATTAACAATAAGATGATGATGACGTCCACTAAGATGTCACGTTATTGATGTATATGCAGGTAGTGCTGTGGGGTCGGCAGGCTCGTTGTCGTCTATTAAACCAGCTATTCAGGCTCACGTATTAGAATAGCAAGGTTCGGTCCTATGGATAGTTCTGGTAAATATAATAGCAGCTGGGGACTTAACAAAATCTCCGAGAAGCTTGCGACTACAAGTTTTAAATGCTTAATAGATAGGATAGATAGTTTATTGGTGAGGGAGGCACTTCAGTGTAAAGACCCCAGGCTGAATAGAAATATTTACCCTGGAGGTTGAATAGAGAGATTGAAACGGAGATTAATCGCGGTACGGGGGAAGGTATTCAAAGCTGGAAAAAGGGAATAGCTGGTTGAATGGATTTTAATAAAGGAAGGTAAGCTCCGAGCACTGAAAAGTCAGAAGTTGGTGCGATGGAGTGCTGGTCATTTTATAGAAGGTGTAAAAATAAATGGTTTGAAAAAGCGGGTGGTAGAACTGGTATAAAGGGAGATAAGTGAATTTTCAAGAGGCAGGCGTTCACTTCATATATCCAGCCTGATTGGTTATTAATCTTACAGTTATAATTCCCTAGGAGTTCAAAATCGCCAAGACAATGGAGTTTAGGTTGGGTGATGGTATGATCAAAACGGCGTCAGACTGAAGATTTCGCCATGTCAGATGGGAGCGAGGTCCACATCATGAATTGTACTATACACCTATTTAAAATTGGACTAATTATAGGGAAAAGGTTACTGTGTCTTATGATACTGGGGATAGTAGCTTACAAGGTCTTTTATTGTGCAATACTTGCTGTGTTTGCTTTCTTTACCTCAAAAGATATTGAGGAAAGCATATTTAAAACTAAGCAATACATTTATTTTAATGGGACGTCAAATCCTCAAACTATCATGTCTTGGTTGTCGCGTATTCCCCATCGTCAGAATATATAGCAACATCACCGTGATACGAGAGATGCTTCTTCAAGAAAAAATATCCACCTCATTATACGCCAACTAACACGCAAGATCATGACACAATGAATATTGAGCCACTGCCGTAGCTCTGCCCAAGGGATGAGCGTGCTGGGAAACTTTATGCCTCCACGGCTGTTGACTGGCGGTATTGCATTCCCAGGTGCGGCAAAAAGTAATGCGCACTGCTCAAAGTAGACCTGGTATCTATGATAATACCGGGATGGTCTGACAGGAACGAGCTACTTGCTCGAGAGGGACGGTAAGACGTCCGGCCATCTTTTCCGGGAACCTGAATTATTGATTGGAAACGACATCAATTGGTCAGTGGTGTAGGAACGCCAATTAGTTTGAGATGACTGCCCTAGTGTCGGCCTTGAAGAAGATCATGGCACTTTGCTAGACTACTTGATCTGGCTCTTCATTTTCGTGCTGCAATGCCGGCCTACGTCACTGTTTTGGCTCCGGTATAGTGACAACCCTCCATATGGAAGTTACTTGGAAGAAATGGTGCTTGTAGATGCCTTCTTTGGCCACTCCGCCGCCAGTTGCTTGAACGACTGGCCCTTTAGGACTCTGTGAATCTTCCTTGTGTGGAACCTACAGATGAACATGAGAACAAAGTCTCTGTTGTGCTGATCTTAGCTGCCAGTGCCGTGTAAGACTCATCTCTATTGAACTATGCTTTTAGCACAAGAGCTAGCACGGCAAATGTAGTACCTCAAGCGTGACACTGTCCGTTTCCCCTGCATTCGCTCTTTGAACGATAAGAACGACATCCTTTAGTCCTCCACGGACGTTGCTATCTGCTTGACCGTGGAACCCAGCATTGGCATTACCACTGTGGCAGTGGAAACTCTCTGATCCCTTATCCAGAGCCTTTTCGGCGCCGGGTCCTCCGCAGAAGGACAAGGCGCTTCGGCTAGACAATGGCAAGGAACTGAATGTGGCTATCTACAGGGAGGCTACCTCTGAAGCAGCAGTACAACGGCGACGAAGCTTTTCAGTTCCACGACAATTCTGGGAAGCGCATCGAGGTCACGACGATCATTGACAAGAACCCTGCCAAGGTCGATTGCGAGGGCAAATTTGTAAGGGTGACGACAAGTTGGGGACTTCGGATGATGTCGCAGGACTGGATGGCTGGAACAGCAGTCAGTCTAATCTGGCAGACAAGGCTACTGCAGCTGCACACCCACGTTGCGGCTTCGGAGCACGACAGCGCTGGTAATGAAATACTAGGACGGTTTCTTATCTGGTTTCCGTAAAGACTCTAATGCGAGATGAGATAAGACGCAAAAGACGCTTTCAGAGAGTTTTAATGTCAAGGCGCGGGTCGTATTTAACTAGCGTCTGCTTAAGTTCCCGCGCTTAGGCGGTTAAGTCAGGGCCCGGTACTTTCATCAGCAGAATGTGTAGAGTAAGAAGTAGTAGCATTTACCAGTAGGTGTGAATTCAATGGCGTGTGGCTTGTATCCGAGTTCTCTGTCTACTTAGCGCGATCTCAATACGACAACCTTACCGTACGTAGAAGGAAGGAACCTATACTGGGACTGGGTTTAGGTAACATCCCTTAAGTGAGTATTAACGTGCCTGCTAGAGTTCTCTTCGATTTAATATACTACAGGCTTTGAGTAATAACTTAAGCATATGACTGACTCAAAGAATGTTAAAACTTGTAAAGGTCTCGAGTAAGACAATGATAAAGAATGTAACCAGCGTATTGCTCATCTCTAATAAATATAACAGCCTATTTGTAGGATCGACAGACTTTAGGGAACACTGTGTAGTTGTCCACTTACTAAGCGTTTCCCTACCCTCCCCGTTGCATTTCATTCAATTACGAATAGGTCCGCAAGTTTTACCCAAAGTCACATCATCTAAAAGAACGCCCGCACCGTAGAAGTAGTCCCCCCCAGCACCAAGCGATATCTTCAAGACTGGGCTGTCAGAGGTCGGAGTAATAATCGCCGTTTGAGAATACCAGACGCCCAGATCCAGTCGCAGAAAGAGGTTGTAATCGACTTGAACGTCATCGAGGTAGGTGAGGATGTCGATACCACCGTCGTGTAGGCCATCATCGTTGATGATTGAGTAGAAGTACTGAAGCGTGTACGGCTCGTTGGCCTTGAGTCCCGAAAGCTGCTGGTAGAACTCATATCTCTCCACGTATTCTCGTTCGGCGACGTAGGCATACCTAGAATAGTGCGATTAGACCAGAATCGTAGCAGGAGTTTGATGGTATAGCATACAAGTAGTGCTCGTCAGTGTGCGCGTACTCCGCATTGGCAGCGTTAGCCGTGATCTCAACCTGATCGGTGAACTGCCACGGTGTCGTGTTGTCTTCGAAACCGGAGTCTTGCAGAATGTTCGTCGAAGTACAAGAATTGCATGGGCCTGCTTGAGCGCCCAGAAAAGCCCATGTTACCAAAGTGAAAACGAGAGACTTGAGTTGGACCATGATGATAGCGAGTGACGAAGTTGGGTAAAAAGAAACAAACAAGAGCGGTGGTGGGCGAAGACATCATTCAAATATAATTTATACCCCATAAATACTGCAACAATACAATAATAACGCCATCCAATTTACGGAGTGGTGCTGGAGGGCTGAACAAGAGCTTAGTGGGCAAGCCACTTTAATAGTCTGTCAATAGATTGCACCGAGAACAGCAACGGCCAATGCGCTAGCTGTGTAGCTAGCATTAGTCCAGGGGCATTACGTACTTGTAGTAGTAGGATAAGGAAGCAAATGGCTTCATTTTAATGTTGCCGATATGCGGGTGCTCGTCCAGGTGAAATGCTCTGTGGGAGTAGCCATGCGTTGTACACCTAGGTATCCGTCTTCTCTTATGAGGCCTTGACACGCTTCTTCCGTTATTTTGTTTCCATTAAGAGTGACTATGAGAAGGAGGCCTGCCATGCATTCGACTGGTTTGCCCTTGGAAAGATTTCCAAGATCCGGTCACACCCCCCTAGACCGCCATTCTCGGAACGGAATCACGCACCAGCTCGTGGCTGAACTAGACTACGGGCGCCTCTAGCTTTCAAGTTCTGAGTAGTCCTTTGGAGCAATCTAGCATGAAACTGCGAATGATGGCAAGGGTAGTGCAAGTACTGAGACCCGCGCTCCGAGGAAAGGCTTATTAGCGCAGCTATAGGACAGTTAACACCCTCTTATATACTGACCTCTAAGATACTCTTATAATAGTGAGGTTATCTAAGACGACCTAGGTATCTAGGTTTATATTAGGGATAGGATTACATATTAGTTGAAGTATATTAAGATATACTATATTAAGTAATAGTTGTTGAAAGTAATAAATCTATCAATTAAAGTAACTAAGATAATTTAGTCAATACTAATCCTTACTACAAATCCACTCCACATCGTAGTACAAAGTAACTTCTTCAAACTGTGAGGAGAAATTCATCCATCCCTCCGGCCGGACAAACTGACAACAGCTTAAGCGACCACCTTGCCAGGGGAGCACTTTGCCACTGTGCCATGGAAGCTTCCTAGCTGTCTATGGAACGTTTCTTTTCCTTAAGCACTATAGTTGAGGTACTCTTCTGGAACTGTCGGCCACTGGTCTACTCCATCCTGGATGACCATCATCATGCCTCCCATTAAGTGATTACTGATATGACAATGCAGCAGCCACGCGCCTGGGTTGGTGGCGTGATATCGAACTGCCACCCAAGTGACATCGTCGATCGCGGCGAGGGAGGCGAAACCGTCACGCCGGGGTGGGTTGACAAGATTGAACTGTTCGGGGATTTCTTTCATCGCTTCCTCGACATTATTCCACTTGAATGGGCCCGTGCCGGATCCAATTTGATACATTTTGGTACCGTGTTTGTGGATAGGATGAGGCGGCATTGGAAACACAGATGCAAAGAGGATGAGGTCAACCCATTGGCCATGCTTAGTCGAAATGGTGACATTGTTGTGTGCGTAAGGATCTGGATGGAATAAGATGGGTATCGAGTTGGAGTCAAGATTCGTGGGCATAAGCCGTGAGTTGTTCATGGCCCAGAGGTACGACGCACCATCAATCTTCATATCGAGATGGAAGAAAGCATCAGCATTCTGAGCCGGTGGATCGGGGGGATAGGGAAATGCCACGGTTTGGTTAAAGAAAACGAGATCCGCGCTTAAGGGAAGGCCGACGAGATCGATGTAAGGCTTCGAGTCAATGCCGTCGCTCCCGCCTTCCACTCGTAAGACAGCGTGACCCGTGATCATCTGCGGCGCGCTGTTGACGTTGAAACGGATCTTGAAGTCTCCGGACTTCTGGGTGTTGACAAGGACGCTATACCTGTCACCGTTCGTGACAGTGATTGCTTGGACCTTCTGAGGCTCAATATAAGATCCATCCATAGCATAGACCCACATGTCATGCTCATCGATTGAGAAGACGCCAGTGACGAAGTTGATAGCGCCAATAATATCAATGGCAGTCCACGGGCTAGGCGAGCACGCTGGTTTGTGTGCCGTGACAACCTCTACGGATCCACGAGTCTCTTCACAGTCAGTGAAGGTTCCAGGAAGGACAATATTCGGGTCTCCCTCTCCACCCCCAAAAGCGATAAGCACATCCGGAGGAAGACAGCTAATGATAGTTAGTCATAACCCATTTTGGACGAGGGATCTATCTTACGCCTTGTCGGTCATGGAGGATCCAGGAACCAATGCCAAATACCCTTTCTGCACGTCGTTGAGGTGCGAGTCGATTTCTTTCGGGGACAGGCAATGAACCCTGCCCTTCCCATTGAATAGTATCGAGTCGTAGCATGAGTCTTCAAAGCCAGCCTTAGTCGTCATTTCCCACTTAGCCTCCGAAGTAATATGCATAAAGTCAGAGATGACTAGTGGTATAACATTTCGCTCGGCTTCTTCCATCGCCAGCAGCGCGGCAGCTTCGATGGAGATGTGATGGAAAGGCTTTAGGTTGCCGGCCCGCGGATGGATGACAATGGGACCATAAAGACCGTCTTCGATCTGTCCTAGAGAATGGGAGTGATACCAGTAACTGCCGTACTGGGTCGCTTCGAATTCGTACTTGAAGCTGTTGCCGGGAAGGATAGATTGCTGCGTGACTCCGGGAACCCCATCCGACCAGGGCGTGTTTTTCATTTCGACACCTGAAAATGTGAGCGAGTGGATTTCCAAGCTTCATCCCCGAGGCATACCATGGAAGTGAATGGTGCTGTTGAAGGGTGACATGTTATGGACCCGAACAATGACCCAGTCATCCTGATTAACATCCAGAACAGGTCCTGGTGACTGTCCATTGACCAGTATCATCTCTCGCTTAAATCCATCAGGGGCATGTTTTTCCCAAGTCAAGGTCAGATCATATTCTTTTGTTCTCTCGTGGCGGGACGGGAGAGCAGTCGCGCCCAAGGACTGGGCAAGGACGAGCAACACCTGCAAGTATGTCAACAGAGCCATCTTGGGGTTGGCAGAAACATGATGGCCAAGAACCGAGAAGCTTCCGCATCCAATATAAGTTGTTTCTTTTATCTCTGTCTCCAAGCATGGGGCCAATGCAAAAATGCGGGAAAGCAATGCAGTCAATGGGCAGCTGGTTGTGGAGATCTTACGGTCAGCACTGAGACTTTTAGCTCTGAGACAATTGGCGGTCATAATGCTAGACGTGACCTGCCGGAAACCAGTCCGCGCATTCCGTAGCTCTGTCTTGAAATTACGACCACGCTTTAAGCTGCAGATCGGTAGGGGGTGTCTTACAATATGTTGTCTAATTCTCAATAACGTTAAGTGTCATCCAATCCGCATGGGGTTTAGGCATAATCTCGGTTATTTAGCTTGTAGTAGACCGAATGAAGTATAGGCCCGTCAGGTAGGTCTTTGTTTCTAGGTCGGTATTTCAGATTTCCAGTCCCTCTTCCTCCTGCGATACTAATATGTTGATAATGACTGTACAACTTGTTGCTGCCCTCTGGGCCTTTATTTATTAGAGTCAAACTGGGTTAGGTAGCTCTTGATTTAGCCTAATTTTGTGTAAGTGAAATCATTGAGGGTTGGTGGTGCATTCTTTTCCTGGCCTAGCAAAAGCGTAGGGTTAGCGAAATGGTGGTGGTGCATGGTAGTAAGTGAAGTATAGGCCTAGCTGCCAAGTGCTTAGATATCCAAACCGCTACTCAAGCTTTCAGCTGTGTACCTCGTGAAGATCATTGCCTTTTTTTATTTTTTTAATCGGGTATCTCTCCCGTCCCTACTTTAGGACTGTGGGCGTGTCAGGTCGATCAATAGTTCGGCTTTCAGCTTTCCGCTAGACATCTAAAGTGAAGATCATTGCCCTTTTCTTAATTGGATCGGAGCAACTCCGGTTCAGCTAGGCATGGATGTATGAGGATACCTTCCCCACTTTGAAACTAATAATCTACCTTCGTTGGCTTGTAGGCCTACAACAAAAGCCTACATAGCGGTGTAGAATCTCATAATTTAAAAGAGTATAGATACTTCTACCTACGAGTTGGCAATTTATACACCAAGTCAATCATAATTATCTCCCCACCCTCACGCATCTAAAAGAAAATACCGTTGCGAAACTATGTCTTTCCATTCATCCGTTCCTTGAATTAAGTACATATTTATCAAAGAGCTGAAGATTCACAAATCAACATACTGTGCTCAGTGAATCGTTTGGCAACCTCCAGTTGCACTTCATCAACAAGTCTTCGTATCCGTTCACTAACAATGAGATAATCGCCGTAGCCATCAAAGCCATCCTTAACGAGCCCAGAATAGTCAGTGCCGAGGGCTACATTGTCTTCCTCGGCTACGGCAACCACGCCTATGCTGGTAGCCGACTTTGCAGTCAACAGTACAGAGGGCTGTCCAGTCCTGCGCTAATGCCCGTTTCTATCTTGCTTCAGGAACCTTTAACGCAGTTCGAGCATCTCCACTGATCATCTCACCTCTACTATTCTCCGGGTCCCGCCAATAGACCTCCGCTACGACAATACCTGCCAACGTCTGCACCCCTTGGGCATTGGCCCATCCCATCATGAGCGCCAGCTTGTGAAACCGCAGTCTGACTCGGATGAAAGTATCGTCCTCATGGATGAAGTTAGCAAGTTTGTTGAGGTATCGCGGCTTAGTGACACAGTCTACGAGCTTCCCAACCGCCTCGTCCTCATAGCTCCTACCACCCGAGGATCTAGATACCTTCCCGTATCGGGCAGTCGTCTGAAGAAAAGGATAAACGGGGCTCTTCGCCGCGGGTATTTCCGTAAAGCCGCATGTTGGCCGCGGTGCGCTGATACTTTCGCAGCTCGTCGATGATGCCTTTAAAGCCAATCAGCCCTTTGGAGACTCTGCTGCAAGCTACTGTACCTTGGTACTATTTGAGGTGGAAATCCTACGGTGCTAGAACTATGGCTGCTAATCTTTCGTCCTCTGTCTTTGGAATTTTCTTTAGAAAGCGAACTTTGGCAATATCAAGTAAATTCTGGAATCGCCACCGTTGCTACAATTAGGTCGATCCCACATCCTACCTACGACTGCAGCTGCAAATCCATGGCTGGCTACTTGGCCGTGACGTTCTCATCGTACATCTTCTGCCGGGAGATTTCATGGAGTTGCTTATCATCATTGTTTCTAAATATAAGCGCACTTTCGAGCGGATAATGTCTCCATAGCCCGGGTTTCACGTGGTACAACTTGTCCTCCATTAAGTCTACGTAGCCCACGGGGTTGACGCACCGATCCTCGTCCGGCTTGCGGTGAACTTGCGTGACAATCATGTCCAAGCAGCCTAGTCGGTAATCGTCCGTCTCGTGAGGTGCTTTCCGATCGTTGCTCTGGTAGACAGCGTAGGTATCATCGATGATGAGTACTTCGCTGAGCGTCATGCTCAGAATGGCGACCGATTTGACCTCGTACTCGCCTATGAAGTCTGTTAAGTCTCCGGGCGTGATGGCAACGACCTTGTTAGTGGACACGAGTCTAAATCTGCCATTGTCTGCCCGTAGAGCTTGGCGGTCGTAGATTTTCCAGTTCCTGGCGGGCCCAAGGACACGCGGCTCAGCGGTTTTTGAAGACACTCCTTGCCGGCGAGCTCCCGCGATAGTTGGATCTTTTACCCTCCGCCAAGTCTCCTAGCTCTTTCTTGACCTAATATAGTCTCGCCATATTGTTTGCTGTTTGTCTCTTCCTTTTACTCCTTGAATCTCCACCTGCCTCTCTCGGTGTTCCCTTCGTTCTTGGTGTCCACGCTGTCTCCTGTCAATGGATAATAACTTCCCTCTGTGATTTTTCTTTACCTGCTGACTTCATCCACGTCTGTCTTCCTGACTTACTCATACTCGGTGTTTCCGTTTCCTTTCATTGAACTATGATTAGTCTCTGGTATTTCATCTCATCCGCGTGTTCGATTTGGCCTCCATGTCTTTGTCTCGAAGAGCAGCTGCTGAAGCTTCCTTTTCTTGGATCTTGTCACTCGTTCTCTCGCGGACTTGGTTTGTTCGAACTCAGTGTCGATCAAGCATGTCCCCCAGAAGTCACCAGCTCATGCAATTTTCCGAAGCCTTCAGAACCCCGGCTATAATCAGAGAATAACAGCTCTCATTCGTCTCAGCAATTAATTGAGCTGTGGTACACAAGATTCAGGAAGAATTAGACGGAGCTCTGGTTGGTATTATCATTTACTAATATTCTTCGCCAAAACTGCCACTCACTATGAGGACAGCATCTGTCAAACTCTCGGGGCTGTTTACTAGCATAACGACAAGATTCCTGTCATGCCAATCCAAGACGTCAATGAATGGTGTAATGATCCTTGTCCAAAGAGTCCAAGGCGTCAATGAAGGGAAAATATGCAGAAACAACTCGCGAAAGTAAGGCTTCTCAATCATTAGGGCGGCGTGGATGACGAGGTCTGGTTTGAGAGACGCTGGTCATGTTGCCGCCTCTGCCCAGAAACATTGTTGCGACTTGCTCTGACTGCTTTCCTGTAGGTCTGGAAATATCGTGATCACTACGTTGGAGACGACAAGAGGAGGCTTATGCTGCTGCTCAGAGGAGCTTGTACACAACATGTTTTCGTGCGATCAATTCCAACTGCATAAAATACTAAGCAACACTGACAGCAACCCGTTCAAGACCCCAACCTTATACAAGAACCGACAAAGGTTACTCAGTATCTGGACACTTCCAACACTCCATATCCCAAAAGAAAACCCCAGTTCCAGCTTCGGGTATGAAGATGTTCTTGACAGGATACCGGTAATTATGGCATTTCTTCTCGGCGGGGATGTACTCAAAGGCCTCGCAAACACCATGTCTGCCATCGCCGCAAATTTCTTGACACTGGAACGCGTTGTCGGCGCCTTCCACAGTGCCGTTCCATTCGAAGTCCGGGTTGCCGTTGAATTTGCCTTCAACACCGCACACGGAGTCGGGCTCGAGACAGCCACTGGTGATTGTGGCCATCGCAGTGGCTGTGGTGGTAGGATCCGGGTAGTGTTGGCTGGCGTTGGTTGCCATGATAGCCAGGCCGGAGAAGAGAACGAAGACTTTGATGATTGACATGTTGGTTGCGCGAGTGAGAAGGTTTGATGAGATTGTTGGGGAACTTGGTGGCTCAGGGCACAATGATTCTCGCAACCCAGTATATATACACGGATAGCAGGAGTTCGCATTCGCATAGAGCACTTGAAACATCTCACAATAATCCCCGCTGATGCTCCATGCTGCAAACACAGCGTGGCTAACTTCGCTTAGCATACGGGACAATGCAGCTTATGTACAGTCAGCACTTCGTATCTGTTCAAAAATATCAGTTCCATGGCACACTCTGCTGATCTGTCGGCCACACATTTTCCAGTAGCAGTACATACGAGCTAAAGTGCATGGTCATCGCCAGATCTCCGCGGATACTCTGTCAACCCCCCAAAGAATACCATGCAGGAAAGGGCTCAACAGTGCGAATTAGTTCAAGTAAGTGTAAGCTCATCTAAGTATCAAAATAACTTTATCTTCTTTAGTGCGCTCGACAGCAGCTTAAAGGTTTGGGTAACTTACTAAGATGCCAGCTATTCACGAGCTATGTCGCTGGTTTTGTCTGCTAGCTGAGCATCATACGAGAAGGAACTGCTTCGTGCTACCCTCGCCGTCAGCAATGGCTTCAGATGCATGCACATCATCATTCGACTGTCTTCCGGCGGTGAACGGTCGGCGCCCAACTGCCCCGTAATATTGCGGCTGAAATGCGCAATAATCCTGCAGAGTCGATCCGAGTGGCGAGATGTGGTAGAATTCCAAGCCATAGCAACCCAATGAGCAGAGCATGCATTTGGGTGGACACGTAGCGTTTCATATCAACCGATGACGTTGTGCAGCCAAGCATCGTAAAGTGCGTGTTTAGAGAAAGGTGCTTTCATAGCCTGTGTAGGGAGTTAGCTAATAGCGGTATGAAGTCCATAAATTACAATACAGAACCTAAGGACAGTCACCCGATGGTGACCTGCACTGCTACCTCCTCCCACAAGCCAAGAATAGAGATAGAACGTTGGAGGACGTCAGGTGAGGTTGGTTACAGCGGGATTTCCATCCCGGCTTGAGCCCACTCCTGCGTCTTATACTAGCGAGGCTCGTGGACCTAGAGACCTTTTTTCCAACGCCTAAGGACGAACTTTTGTATGGCAATTAAGCAGCACTTTACCAGCACTTTACCAAGATTCTGCTCTGGATAACAATCCTGGAGGATCAGCCCTGAGGGAGTGCAGACCAACTGCCTTTAAGTGAAGAGGTAGAACTGAGGCGACTGAGCAGATTCCTCATAGCCAAGCTGGGATGCACCAATGGCTTGGGATGCACGTGAATCTATTCCTGCCCAAACACTTTCTTCCATTTACAACAGAATCAACATCCCCCAAAGGCGTGAAGAGAAACTTCGGGCGGGGTAGCGCCGAATGGAGATGGCAAGGTACCTTGTAGATATCCCACGTGTCTGTTCACCTGGCTGTGAGGCGGTTTCGATTACAGCCTAGCGTGCCAATATGGGCTGAGCACTTTGCCCGACACGAAAACCTGCTAAAGTCATCAGTGGGATCCGAATGTCTCTTGATTGCCAGGTGTTGCCCCTTGAAGCCCGAATTTGCGCCAGAAACTGACGAAAGGCCTACACTACACGCCCCTATTTGGGACCGCCGCGCTCCCTCTCAGCGAGCTTGATTCGCCGCCAAGCATCAAACCGCGGCCTTAATAGCTCACTACAGGGCACTGCATCCTAGTAACGCTGCAGTCGAGCCAGACATGTCACACCGAGCATCAGCAACGGGGCAGTATCCGGGCCTTGCCGGCGTCGACACGGTCCCCGTTTTTCCTCTCAAGCTGGATGTCTACGGCGAGAAGACCACGCGAGCAGACGGCTGGTTCCTCGCCGAAGACCAAGAACAGCCCTTATACGCCGTCAGCAGGAACCCAGGCCGAAAACCCCGAAGCGACAACCTACCAGACGTCATTTTGCATTCAGGGCCTACGCATGAAGACTCTGTTATTGCTTCTGCGCGCTACGTGGAGAGCACCTATCAGGTGACGATACCGCCAATCCTAGGGAGCGATGAAAACGCCGTCAAGGAACTCGTCTACAGCAAAGGCAGCGGCAACAAGACGTCCTGGCGATTCGCCATAGAGACAAACGCCACAGGCCGCAAGGAGGAGTTCGAGTGGCGATCCAGCAGCAACGAAAACATCCAGGAACTGCTAGGTGGCAAGTCGTCAGGCTACAAGCTGGTCCAACTAAGGAGAGGCAGCGCCACTGCAGCTAGAGAGACCGACAGTCGGGCCAGCAAGGGCGATAGGGAGGAGGTTGTCGCCGTCTGCTCCAAGAGCTCGACTTCGTTCAACAGGTGGTGGAGCGTCGGGTTTGGAGGCGCGGGGGCCACGGGCGACCTGGGCTGGCAATGGGAGGCCATGGTGATCACTACTGCTTTGGTGCTTATGGATCAACAGATCAAGCGTGCTCAGGAAGCTATGTGACGACGATATAAGTTCGACGTATTCGGGCTATCGCAAATGGAGACCTAGATGATCTCGCTGCATTTACTGTATGCATTTGACATATTCGGACTCCTCACTTCAGTATCTCCGGCAATAGGTCTATTACGTTGCTCGAGATAACATTCTTCTGGATAATTAGTCCATGGTCATATGAGCTGAAACTCCGAATCCTTTTTTCCTGCACACGCCGTTCGCAGATGCTCGGGATCAACTTGAAAGCCTTTTAGGTAGCACTCTAAACCAACGGAGGAGCCACAGGCTAGATAACATCTCGATATACATGCTGTAGGATCTTCTCAATAGCCCTTTCACGTACCCAGCCAAGTTCGCCTTGACATCTACCAACATTAGCTTCCAATAGGCTGCATGCTGTTTGGATGGGAAAGACAGCGGAAGCGATCCCAAAGAACTTCATCTAGTCCTGCATCAAAAAGTCGACGCTTTGTAGGATCCAGCGTGCCATCTCCGTCATCTTTCGCGACACAGAGTCACTTTCTGGGGGATCGCCGTCGACCTGCATCAAATGTTCATTTAGACTTGGATATTCGGCCCTTAACTGTCTGATCTGCGTGATGCAAAAGATCCAGAACGCCTAGCAGTGAGTAAGAGAGTTGGCCATTGTGATATCCGTGAACCATGTACAGTCTTCGCCACCGGCTGGGGACTCTTGCCACCATAAGGGGCCTTTGGATGTTGCCGAAGTTCGTTGATACCATTGATTGAGAAGGTCGAGTTTATCGGCAAATTTCAACAGCACATCTTGGGCAACGAGTCGTGCATGTCTGAATGAACCGTGCTTGGAGTTGTCCAGTCTTTCGAGAAGCGACGATATTACACTTGCCTCGTCCAGAAGATCTTGCAGGGGCACCTTGGCAAAGACGCGAAACGGTTCATTCTTCCAGGTGTCGCGTGAGAGGAAGCTAGATCTGCGAGTCCGAAACCCATCAAGAATCTGACTCACTGGTAAGCACGGGAAGCCAAATTCGACAAGAGGGAGTACCAGAAGAGGACGAAATCCAGCAAAAGACTTATGAGAGATTCCAGCTTCATAGTATTTGGGCTGATAAAGCTGAATCAGGTCGCTGATTCCTTTCGCATGCACCGTGTAGGCATTGTGCGAACTGGGTATCATCAGCTAGGGACCGTAAGCAAGGGACCAAATGCAGATTGAGGGACGGTGCGGCACAACTTCTGAGAGATAGAGGCACATTACGGCAGCCGCCATTGCGTCAAAAGACGAGTTGTTATAGTGGCGAATGGCGTCCCTCAAGGCATGCACCGCCGCAGATTGTGCTTCCAGGGCGTCCGACACTGGCGCTCGGCCATTGGGTCCCCTAGCCACAATGGAGATTCCAAAGGCTTTGATGGCGAGCGGAAGAAGATACTGGCTGTCTTTTTTTTTCTACTAGTGCTGGCAGCACTTTAATCCACGAGCCGCATATTCGTGACTGCGACAAGGCCGAGTTGATGGAAGAAAGCGCAAGTTCACTTGCGGGGATGAAGTTCTGAGCGCACAGCGAAACAATGTCCCGTAAAGGCCAGCTCAAGGGGTGAGCATGAGGGACGAGGCCTGGGTTGGTTATGCATGGCGTATGAGTGTGAGCTTTCTTGGCGGCGACTCTCTTGTTTGGTTTGGCCCGTTTTCTTGTTCCCTTTGAGGTCCGTACAGGGGGTGACAGCCTCGGCGTTAGAGGGTTCCGGAAAATGAGGCCAACTTGGTATCCCGGGCACTCACGCCCTCTCAGGAGGCATTGGGAGCACGCGGGTTGATTCCCGTCATACTAAGACGCGTCGGTGATGGAGTAAGCAGTTGAGGCAGAAGACGGACCCCGAGCTTCCGTGTCCTGCATTCTTGGCAGACGGTTATTTTGCGCACTTTCATCCTGTTGAGACCAAAGGTATTACCAAGTGTCTTCGGCAATGAAGCCCAAACTTAGGAGGAGTACGAAGTCAGGCAGAGAATTACTACGTGAGATCTAGGTAGGTTAATGATTCTTGGCGGATGAAGTTCTACAACGTAACGCTGACCCGCCGGGAGATCCGTCTTACTGAGTCGATAGGCTGATTGAGGCAGCATTAATCGCCAAGACAAAGGTGCTCCATAACCCTGCTCCAGTTGAACGAATAGCGTGGCTCATTCTACGTAGGACAGCATCATAGCCCATAGACCGGAGGATGCCGAGAAGCGGGGAATACAATTCATCACGGTCAGCGAGAAACTGTCGGGAACATCATTCATTACCGTCAGGAAAGTTGAATTATGAACTCTTCAAATCAGGGAGACCGATCGGACTGCTAAAAGAATGTCGTTGACCAAACTGGGGGCATTTCAGTCAGAAACAACACAAGCATGGCCTCGTATAATTTAGCACAAGAGCAGTGTGCAGTAGGCAGCATCTAACTAATCTCGGAACTGTGAACAACGCTCCCAAAAGCATCGCTTATCTTAGCTAGGACAACCTTCTTAAGCTGCTCGGAGCTGACACCTGGGATGTCCCTGTCACCGATAGCATCTTCAACCAGAACGACGTCAAATCCCAACTGGGCACCTTGGCGAGCAGTAGCAGAAACGCAAACATGCGCCTGCAGTCCCTATTAGTACAAATCGTACGGTACTACAGAAAGAAAGAACTGACCATGTACCCCGTCAGGACAATCTTGGTGCACGAGATGGATTGCAGATACTCCTGCAGGTCGGTGTCTGCAAACGAGCTAGGATGATGCTTCTGGATGACCTTTTCACCAGCTCGCGGCGTGAGTTCCTCGAATTCCTTGGCTAATTCCGTGTCGGGCGTGAACACCGGTGCTCCCTCGGGGGTCGCGTGAACAACGTGTACGACGTGGCCGTCTGCTGCTCGGTATTTCTCGAGGAGAGAGGCAATTGCTTTTCGGGAGGAAGAGACGTTAGACACTTGAGGCTTGCCCTCAGCGTACTCGCCCTGCGCATCGATGATGATCAAGGCGCTATCGTGGACGGACGCCGATGAAGGCGGTGCTCCGAGAATCTGACGAAAGGAGAGGGAAGAGGGCATGGTGAAATGATTGTGAGCTGCAAAGAGATGCCCAATGTTAGATAAATGTTGAGAGTGCGAGCGTCTCGTTTGAGAAATGGCTTGCGCTGATGTCACCGGTAAGCCCGTTGTGTCTCACTCGTCATCGGCTCTCGCAATTAACTTATTTCTTGGCGGACAATGTTCCTCAATGTAGGTAGCAAAAACAACCACCCGGCGAACACCATCCACCGCAGTACTTAGAGGCGGCTCCTTCCAAGTGTCTCTTCTTAGGGTTGCATCCTTTGGTCCGGCAGTATTTTCTATACAACGTCCCCTATCACTTTTGGTCCGATATAAGCTCCGTATGCAGCCGGGACACCCACCCTCATTCATATTTGTCAGCTTCTGAGACTTCCGGTTCCTATACACGTAAACGCTCCGTGGTAGCTACGCAATGGACCCTGAACGGGTTTTATAACCGAAGACAGCTAGTGGATGTCTTGGTAGAGGACATATATTACTCTCTGAGTCTCCCACATTCGAACTCATGCCATACAATTCCTTCTCGGTCCATCAATCATCACGTGGCATCTAACGCTGTACTCGACTACAGCCAACATGTCACTTTTACCATCCACCCTCTATTACGCCTCAGCGGTAGTCTATTTTATTTCCATTCTAGGCCACATCATGTTTGGTCTTCAGCATGTGGATAAGGCCATCGACAAGATTCCTGCCTCCCCAGAGCTGGCTCTTGGAAAGTCAACAGCAACCACTGCATGGGACATGGTCAACGTCACGTTTGCGACTCTAGGTAAGCGGGAAAGAACAAGTCATCTTACATTACTTGCGCCCAAATGACCGAGCTCACAAACTTTGCAGGGCTGCTCAACTACCAGTGGGGAAATACTGGTGGGCCTAAGTCGGTCCAAGAAACATTGATTATTTGGATAACCGCACTTACAGGCACCTATGTTGGTTCGCGCTTCTTCAAGGCCAACTCATATAGAGCACTGGGCTGTCTATGGATGGCACCTTGGCTGAGTGTTGCTGCCACCTTGTTCTAGAATAGGTTGAAGATAGCTTGGCACCGAATCACAGCTTGTCCATCACTATATAATCTTCGAAATTGCGACTAGATGGGTTGGTGAAGGACGTATGAGGCTGGCGGGTTCGAATTTTGTAGGGAGCACCAAACACTGCTAGGCTCTAGATAGCTGGATTGTCGTGCCAAGATGGGCTCAATTGATCTAGTTAAGCTAACGCGTCCCTGCTTCGTGCCATACGTCTATATCTATCCCGAGAATCTCAATCCCCGTACCCAATGTATCATAATGTTGATCAATCTGTAAGTGCAAGGCACAGGCCAGGTTGAAGGCATGGACGGCATGCGTAGAGGGCTTGTTAATCGACCACTTGATGCTATGAAAAGAAAGAGGCAACAATTCAGCTAGATTAATCAGCAATGCAAGCATCCTACATGCTGCGGGAAACGTACATAAGAATACCGATGCTGTCATCCCAACTGCATCACCTTTGGATGCTTGGCGGGCAATGATGCCTGAAGTACTAGGCCTAATATTTAGAGCCCAATGCATTTTCTCCGGGATGTCGGCTCAGTTAATAACGTATAGCTCCGTTAATGTGCGAGATAGATTCCAAATAGCTTATCCAAATGTGTTTGCAGACTGGTAGGCTGGATTCAATCTAGTGTGGAGTTTGTCAGCGACAGTAATTCACGATGCATATGAACCTCAAGTCTCCAGTACAACTCCCTCCAGCTACAATCCAAGACACATCACTTCTCACAAGTTAAATCATAATCTACTCTCCTCCTCTTCAAATATTCTCAACTCTGGACTCATTAAGCCAGCCACAACAATGCATATTCCAAGCCTCAGCATCACCCACATCGGAACAGCCACGGCAGTCCTCGAGATCGACGGAATCGGCTTCCTTACCGATCCATTCTTATCCCCAGCGAGCACCGAATGGGAATTGGGCCCAGGGGCGGTCCTCCGGGTTTCTGATGATCCTGCCCTGAAGTTGGAAAATCTTCCCCACGTCGACGCCGTGCTGCTCAGCCACGAGGACCATCCCGACAACCTCGATGAGCCTGGTCGTCAACTTCTCAATGGCCGTCACGTCGTCACTACTTTGGACGGAGCTGCCAAGTTGTCTCCACGACCCGCTGTCGTCGGTATGAAGGCATGGGACAAAGCAAATCTCCAGTTGGGTGGGAAAACATTCCAGATCACAGCTACGCTGTCCCAGTATGTTACCGGCGGCGATTGTATCGGGTTCGTCATCACGACCGACGACTTCGGTGTCAGTGCTGATGGCCGTCCCAACGCTATCTACTTCTCCGGGGACACTGTCTACATCGGCGAACTTTCCAAGCTTAGCGACATGTTCCATATCACCGTTGCCATCTTGAACATTGGATCAGCCGTTGCCCGTCTTCCTGACGGCCCACTCCAAGTCACTATGGATGGGAAGCAGGCTAGCCGACTCTTCCGCGACATCAAGGCTGAGGTCCTTGTGCCCATGCATTACGAGTCCTAGAATCACTTCAGGTAGGGTGTTGCTGAATTGACCAAGGTGCTTGAGGAGGAAGGTTTGACTGATAAAGTTCGCTTCTTAAGCCCAGGGAGCTCCGTCAAGATCCTGTAGTTACAGTAGATTTCACTATTCCAAAAAGAGGCTAAAAGCTAGAGCGTAGATAAACCTCCGAATTCACACTACTATTACCACTAGAAAGTTCTTACATATCACTTTATCTGATCAGGAGCTACGAGGCCAGTTTGGCCCTGCCATCACAGTGAGTCGAGTGGAGAGTACGAACGTAAACACGCCGCCGATGTAGCAGGCGACCGGGTTTTGCCATGGGTACGTCATGTGTCACAGCATCATAAGCTACGGATACGTCGGTTCAAACAGAAACTCGACCTTCAGTGCATTCATAAATTAGGAGAATGTCGATTTGATTTCACTTAATAGTTTGGAATGGTCTATGTCTGTCTCCCAGGAAAAGAACGGCCTCCTCCAGGAATGATGAAAAGAGTGACATAATATGCATATCTAGTGCAGCCCAAAAGAGTGCAGACTTTGTTCACCTTACTAAGGTTCATCAACTTCCATTTATAGATATACCATCGATAGTATTTTTGCTCAGTTCGGAGTTTAACCGCATGTATTGTCACAGCTCTGTCCGTCGCGAACACAGATAGATTTGCAGTCATCACCACACCAAGTGCAGTACACTGCAATTCCCAGTCAGCAAGTACTTAGTTATTGAGCAGGCCCACGGAGCCTGTCGGTAAGACATGGAGAGGAGAATCTCGGACGCTCTAGCCAGGATATAGGATATAGGATACTCACGTGGGGGGTCCTCCGAGTAGCAGCTTCCGTCGCCGATGGTACAACGATCACCCTGGCCGACACACTCCCTGCATCGAGACTCGAGGCCTCGACCGAGTAGTTGATGTGGCTAGCAAGACTGTCAGCTTCGAGTCCGACTTACGAGCAATGCGGACTGATGGGGATTTCCACTCACCACCTCGCGGACGACGGTTTTCCCATCGCGCTCGAAGACCTCGACGCCCATTGGAAGTGAGTTAGGGCTGGCGCCAGAGGTAGCAGCCATAGCGGTGATGAGAAGAGTGACGATTCCGGTTGTCTTCATGATGACTATTTGCTGCAGTTGCTGAGATGTGTTGTTCTTTTTTCTTGTAAATAACTAGCTGAGGTGTGACGAGTTTATATGTGCTTTTGAAAGCGATATTCATACTCCTTATATAACTTTTTGTCCTTCAGGTTTATCGTCCTCATAGCCTGACGGAGCATCGGCGATCGGCTATTATCTGACTGCGAACACCGAAGCTGCCGAGACCGAGATCCGGTGAGAATATGCAATGCTGAGCTGACTGCGTCAAGGCCGTCCAATCATTTTAGGTTGCAGAGCTATAACAGCTGAAGCCTTCAGTGTGAGATCATCATACTGTCGATCTACCACCAATCCGTCGAAGGCTGACTTCGTAGGATTGCGGGCCCGTGGCGATCGTGGGCCTCAGAAAGGCAGACCACGTAAACTTTGTGACTGTGTATGCTTCTGACTTTGTGACACTGAAATATTCTCATACGGGGAAGAAAAGCTGCAGATCCTCTAGTTGTGTCACGCAGACCTCCGTCTTGAGTCGGCAGGACTGTGTTCTGTAGGATTCTTTGGGGGCCATAATCCTGCGACCTTTAGCTAATTACAAGGTCTTTGGCCCCGTTGAGCATACTTGCAGATACACCAAGAGTCTTCCGATATGAAAAGATGGAATTGACGCATGAAGGAAGTGCTGTATCCCTGTTAGAGATGTGGCCCGGCAAGGAGACTGTTCCATCAGGCGGCTACATAACCGGGTGTCTGACAAGCTCGACAAGTCAAGGCGTTCAGCGGATCGGTAGGCAACCTTTGGGCCAGGGCTCCACCTGACCGTGTAAGGCCAGCTTGTGGTCGACACGGCATTAGTCTTTCCCTGAGCTGAGGTGAGATGATCCATTGTGGCTCTTGATCATCTTCCTTGAGACCTCAACGGGACGGCCAGTGCCGTCCCTCGGGGGCCTTTTTGTTGGCCGATCGACGCATGTCTCATGAAGTACGAAGTGATTCATGCGGGGGCAGTCGGTTATGAGGCACAACCACTGTCCAAGTCCGGTCGTCCGGATACGAGGATCTGTCTATAATGCTCTTGTAGGCATGTAAGCTGGCGATCGTCGTCTGATTCAAGTCGAGAGCATAATGCGAAGCACCCGCGAGACCAATCGCTATTCCCAAGCTATCAGCTACCCCATCACAGTGAGCGAATGATGCCTTGCTCTTACAAAAGAGTAAGAAAAAGGACGGCTACAAGGCCGGTAAGAGCTTGCCTATCCAAAAGACCTTACCGGAATAAGAACATTACGGTATGTCTTACGATCGGTATCATTTATTGCGCGTTTTATTCCCTTCACAGACTAGACTAGCCCAGCCCGGAGGAAATAAGACGATAAAGTAACACATGAGCAACGAGGCTACATCACCATGAGGTACAATTCTGCATCATTCTTAGGACGAATATGAGATGCCCATATATCCCTGTTTGGGGCAGGGCAAGGCTGTAAGCATAGCACACTAGCTGAGGGACAGATGGCCAAATTTTGCCCATCGCCGTTTTCACTAGATGCCATCAACTCTCCTCTAATCAGACTATTATATCGTTTCACAATTGAGCTATTACAGGCTTGTAAGCCGAGCATTACGGTGACTGTCGATGACCGCTACACCCAAAGTCAAGGCACCTTGCACTTGGGCAGGTCATATCTCTCATAATAGGTGGTCACCCACCAACAGTGACTGTCTGTGCGAAAAACAAGTGGGTTGCGGGAACGCGCCCCTGGTCGCAAAATCTCCGAGGTGCCCTATAGATCTGATCTAGTAGATCCCGTTTAGACTATCTACCGCTAAATCCATTTTTAACCTTGTTCCAGTGCCCAGTAATAGTCATAATTAATTAACGTTCCAACGAAGATCCGGCCACATTACTAGTAAAACACCTGCCCATACTAGAAGTTCGCTAGCATGTTGAAGATATTGCAGGTGTGCATTTGGACTTTGGCAAGAGGTGGTTGCTATTGGGCAACATGCTAATGCCTGTGGCCACTTTGAATCAGCCAAGCTTCATCCTTTTTGTCCTCGTCCTCGACGTACTCAGGTTAGACAGTATCCGGGTTAGTATTGCGAATAGCTAGCCAGAGCATCAAAGGCTCAGCGAGAAGATCAGATGTGGGTGGAGGAATGCGTATTTAGGCTAAACGATAGAAGGGATTCCAGCAGTGTTGTCATCCTTTGCACTCGAACTGCAAACGCAGGGATCGAGGATAAAGCTTGAGCTGGCGAAGCAAGGGCCGAGATTTATATTGCGAGTGTCTGAAACGGTCGAGGCTGGAATTGGCTGGCTCGTGTCGCTTGAAAATAAAGGCGAGAAATCACAGACAATGGTAAAAAGAGGAACTCTCCCAGTCTTAGCGCATACCAGTCCAGTCTCCTCGCTGAGCCGTATAAACTCACAGTGAGTGGTTCGCCAGGCCGTGAGCGGTGCCCGGGTTAGCTCTATCCATAGTCCAAACAGCCCGAACCAAAATAGGTGCACCCTGATAAAAAGATTCACCCTTCCCTCCAACCTCGAGGCAACCGGCTTTCAGTACTGGCCCTGTCGCTGCCATCTCACCGATCCGCGAGACAGCGCCTACGATTGTGTTGTCCGACATTCCAAGCGGTTATTCTCGTGATACCTCCCTCTGGATCGGCGTGGGCACCTCCGACGGCGACTTGATCCAGTCCATCGCCCGTAACTGGGAATGCAGCCACGAGAAATATTTTCCTACACTCTCTCGAAGACAGCAGATGGGGTTTTCCATAGGGATCTCTACCGCAAGATCTGATGCCCTGGTATAAACTCCTCAACCATCTCAAAGATGACTGTACAGGCAGATTTGTCAACTGCTGCTACCGAGGACTAGGTGACAATGCAATATATCCATATCTTCTCACTTCCTGGCGTTGTGTATCAGGGTTAACGGATACATGAACAAACAAGTACTACAGCGACATAGCAACTACATCCAGATTGCTGTTGTCAGTGGAGAATACGCTTTTACCTCTCAACTAGCCACGACCATAGCCAGGGATTCGGTAGCTCAGTTGAGTGCGATTAAGAGAACTGCGTCACGAGGAGTGCTCAAAGTATTTCTCGATGAAGGTTCTTTTCGAACATTGGCAACCTGACTATGTAGCCAGCGTGGATTGGTACCAGCGCTATCCTCGACGTAGCTGATTCCGACTACACACACTTTTGGTAAGGGCGAGGGCGCTGCACGGGGGTTGACGATGGCGCCTGTGGCAAAACATGGATTTCTGCCGAGATAAACACTCCTGAATACACTTTCTAAGGTGACGAAACAAGAGCGTGTATAAAAACTTACATATATTTTAGTGGGCATTTAGATGAGAAACAAATGGACCTAAAATCATTATATTATGAAACCCTCTCGTACTTACTCTCTTTAGGTCGATGAGACAGTTATCTCTCATTCAGTATTGTAAGTATATTCTTAGTCGGCTGATGCAGGTTCACGTCATTGTTGGAAGTAGGAAACAACTTGCAATATTGTGGGATTCGTCCACAGTGCCCTTAGTGCTACAGTGCAGTCGCACCCAAACTATAGACTAGATTTCAGTTTCTCCAAGAGTCCAAGCGTAAGCACCTCAAGTAACACGAAAAAGGAGCGAGTTAAAGTCTCCCGGAACTGATTGAGCAGGGCTGTCAGAGACTCTGAGTGCCGGGGCTCGGACGTGGCGGAGATAAATCAACAGATTAATGTGAGACTCTAGGTACTGCATGGAGTAGCTAATCATGCCGAAGAGATGCCTCGGACACGGATGAAATAGCGCGAGATAGATTCAAAATGCCCAGTATCGGCGAACGGAGCACAGAATGACTTTCGCACGATACGATGCCCGAAGTTCGGGAGGATAGTTAATGTGGTCTTGTATCGCCATTATCTGCGCGTCATTTAACAGCACTCACAGCAGTACGCCCGCTGAGACGGAGACAGTGCTAGTCGTAGGAGCCACTAGAAGCACTGGCATCTCAGCCATCCAATGTGCCCTGCCTTTTGGACGCAACGTCTTTGCCGTCGGGCGCAATCAGGATTAAGCAAACAAGTTGACCAAGCATTGGTGAAGGCAAGTATCCCTTCATCATCGCTGAGGTCGACGTTGTGTCTGACTAAAGCGTCCAGGGCGTGGTGGACAAAGTGCGGGCGGGAGTCCTGCCGGCGTTCCAGCATGTGTATTCCGCGGGTAAGTCAACAGTTCCACGAAGACTGGGGCGGAATACAGCGGGCTATTTCTGACGAGGGGTCCTAGTTGGCGGGCACTACAACAATGCATCTATGTTGGAGACCTCGGCGGATGAGCTACACGAGTTTACGAGGGTCAACTTCGAGTCTAACCTGTGTAAGCCACCGCTTCTATCCTCCGCATCTCTCCCAAGGCTCAATGATCTCATCATATCTGACTGACCTCTCCACAAATTCGCTTATAGCGCCACTGTTCCGTACCTTCTCGACCAGAAAGACCGCCAGTGCATCCGGACAACCTGCACAGGCCCGCTGGGCGACACTGGGGAGCTCGCCTTGCCCGCAATCTCGCAGGGCGCCATGTTCTCCATGTGCAACGTCACTTGCCACTCTCTTGCCGGTACCAACGTCCGCTTTAATGAGGTCTACCTCAGCACACACACGGAAGTGGATGCTATGGCGGAAGACGAGGTCGATAGTATCAGTATAAATACAGGCCTTTCCCTCATCAAACGTCTAGTAATAGATACTTGCAGTCGCCAATCCACCAGTCGACTCTTCCTGCGCAAACGGGCCCCGAAAACTGTTTCTACGTCGGCCATGATATCCGCGCCTCGTCCAAGCAGGAGATGAAATAGAGTGTCGCGGCCTCCCAAGGCTGCGTTTAGCAAGGGTGACGGCCTCCCTTCAGCGCATCTTCTGTAGACTTTTTTGAACGCCGAAATGGAAAACACACTTCACTAAGCTCTATCACAACCCAGAAGATGATGCCGCTGTATCAAGCCAAGTGTAGTAAATCAGGCGAGACGGAATGGTTCCCTGTCAGGGATTTCCGAGACTTTGCCAGAAAAAAGGTCGACGCCGATCAAAGAGTTCAGCAGCAGAGATAGATGATAATCTCGCGTGGTCAAGGATGCGATGTACTGCGTATCTGATAAAGGGAGAGTTCGTAGTCCAATTATCGTCTAACTGTGCACCAAGATGGCCAGCAAGTTTAGTCTCGATCTCAACAAGACAAGCATTCGCTAGCTCTAGTTGTGCTTTCTCAGGGTGAACCCGATAGCTGTCCAAGGGTTTGTCGGTGTTAGGCTATTCTCAAGGGATAGGTGCTCCTTAGCTGATTGATGCACGAACTTGACGCGTTTCTGTTGCATCTTTATCAATGGCTGGCACTAAGATATCTCATCTAGAGTAGCATGTTCAAGTGTAATGTAAGTAGAGGGCTGAGTGCCTATCACATACGCAAGCTCGTGTACAGAAAGCAGGCGAACAGCCAAGGCAGCCAAGCATGGATTAGTCCAACTAGTCTCCCTTCTGTGCGCATCAATCTGAAGGACCGTGCGATCAAATTTACCAAGGAACCCTAGAGGCATCGTGATTCTGTAGTGAGACGCCCCTTGATAGGTCAGTAGACACATGCCACTGGTCTCCGAATTCTCACCATCGCCGGGAGATGAGTCGGTTTTTCAACATGAAGCCATTATGCACAGATCGGACGAAGAGTCTGAAACGAAGGAGTTTTGCGATCACTTCTTGGAACATGCTTGGTCACTTTACTGTTGTGGTATTCTTTTTGCTGAAGGGAATCAGGATGGATTTCGGCGCTCTTTTCGTGGCAGACAAACTCCACCATATATTCACGCACAGAGCTTGGGCCTTCGGGTACTAGTCGACAATGAATGGCTCGAGGAGTTCAGTGAAGGCATATCAGCCTTAGAAAGGACTGAATGTAAGTGAGCACAAGGTCGACCTAAGTAGCTTTGCCTAGAGTTACGCCACAAGAGGATCAATCCACTCTTCTTACAAACGCTGAGTGCGGCATCTTTAGCGCCACCTCATGGCCGATGTCCGGATGCCGAAGAGTGGAGGCCAGGCCATCGTAGAATGTCGTCGTAGAATGTGAGCACATTCATACATGTTTTACTCGCTGTCGCATCCATTGAGCTGATTTTGATCAGTCTAATATTAATCCTTGTATTAACTGAAAACGCTTCGCTGTCCCCATCATGCCAGACTCGTCTACTCAGCGTCATGTTCGTCCCAATGAGCCGAAAGAAGGCAATGCGGGGAACGGCAACGATCGCTTCAATGCCGAAGCCGCGGCCTGGGACAGCAATCCCTTTGTCCACGCCATGGGCTTCGAAGCGTGGAAAGTCATACAAGTATACGTTCCGTCTTTGCGTGTTCAAGCAGTAGCAGACCATTCCCTTAGACGAGCAGACGTCCTGGAGATTGGCTGCGGCACCGGCCTGCTCAGCTTGGAAGTGGCCCCCGCTGTGAATCGATTAGTCGCTGTGGATGCCGCTGAGGGAATGATCGATGTCCTCTCATCGAAGCTGAGCAAGCGAAACACCCCTCAAAACATTATTCCCCTCGCAATTCTTCTTGAAGATCCAGAAGACAAGAGACTCCCGCCCGCCGACGACGCCAAGCCCGACGGTCTGAGACTCAAGTACGACGTTATAATCTCGCACCTGGTCCTGCACCACATCCTAGATCTCAAATCAGTGCTGATGACGATGCTGGGCTGTCTCAAGGAAGGAGGCATGGTAGCGTTGACGGACTTTGAGGACTTTGGGCCTGAGGCGAGACGTTTCCATCCCGAGCACAAAATGGACGGTGTCGAGCGTCATGGTATTGGAAGGCGCTGGATGGCCGATCTTATGAGTGAGGTTGGGTTCAAAGATGTCAAGGTTGAGGTAGCATGGGAACACTCCAAAACCGTAGAGAAGTATCCCGGCGAGTTTGGAGAAGGCAAGCCGCATGGGGTTCAAGGTGAACTGATGGTGTTTTCCTACCTCATGTGCTTTGGAAAGAAGGGCTAGGAGCATTGGCTTCGGAGAAAATGAAGGCTTGTTTGGAACTAGATAGGGCCAATGCAATGTAGAGGTTAGAAAGCATGCTATCCACGGTGGCACCGTATCAGCCCCAGTCAAGGCCAGGGATGGCATTGATGGTGTTACTACTCTAGGTGGCCCGAAACAGGACAACAACCACGACATATTTCTGAGCTTTGTTGAGCAAAGTTGGCATAATATATGGGCACAACGAGAAGTTTGAGATAGACTTACACGTGCTAGCCTACAAACGTACTTCATCTGCACTTCTACTTACATTAGGTTCCTTCATAAAGAGGACCAATCGCTCACATTTTCCAATCAACCCTAGACGTGACGTACAAAGACCCAGTCGACCTCTATCAAGCGAATACCATCGTGAGCTTCCTCTTGTCTATCACTCTTGTCAGATCTGCCATGGGGTATAGATTATAAGAAACTAAGATTGGGATATTAGCCTGACATGGCGTAAATAGCGCTATCGTCATGTGCACCAGATTCCACCCAAAGAGTCCAGACGACGTTCGTATCATCAACTCGGTGTATCAGCTAATCGCTAATCTGAATCGAGAAGAGCATTCTCCACGACGCGAGCTCCTCTAAGGCCCGCCCCCTAAGCACAAGAGAAATCTCGCAGGCTCTTAGGAGGAGTATGCTAGTCAAGATAACCTTTCTTTGGCGTACAAATACCAGTTAGGAGGGTGTTTACTATACTTGCGACCTCTCTCATAGTACTAGCTGTTATCCTACTTGGCCCTCTAGGACAAGTAGTAAACCCGTCAGTCACTATCCCTCATTCCCAGCGGAATGACTCATGAGTCGGAGACGAGATACCTAATTGCCTTGTACGTTCTTCTAAGCAGCCGACGTACCAAATCTTAACACGGGACAGCGGTGATTCTTATTTCAAGATTGGTTTTCGATTCAACAAAGTCGGCGTGGAAGCCACAGGTTTCAACCCGTCAGAAGCAAACCCGATCGGCCACCCGCCACTCCCAGGACGGACGTCTTCGGGTGGCCTTGACTAGGGTAGCTTTATGGTGACCGAGTTTAACACCATGTTGACCCTGCTGTACAACTGCGCATGATTAGGGAGCACTGTAAATTCTATGATCCTCACCCCGAGACCATCCGATGCACCGCGCTTCGAAGACCAGGTCGGCCATTTTCATGAAGCAACGGCAGAAGACACCTTCATAACGTAGGGGGCGGACAATACTGCTGTGGGGTTTTGATTTAAGGTCATTGGTGTTCGCGTCTCGTACTTCCCTGACAACATGCCTCAGCGATTAGCGAGGGTGATGACGAGTTATTTCAAACAGGTTCAGGTTCTGTATAATAGTGGACTGCGCCATATCGTGCTGCCAAGCCTGCCTTGTAAGCCCCCACCCTTTTTCCTTGGTAGCTGGGTTCTAAACTGAAACGTCTAGCGATCAACTTGACGCCTAAGCTGCATAGAAAAGAATTGGCGATGACTCGCAATACCAGAAGCTTATATATGTTGTTGATCGATGGAACAACCTCATGCAATACAACTTGATGCTTTTCCAGCAGACCGAGTGGAGACGGAGATTGCATTACGAGCTCGTAGGCAATCTTGCTGACGATGTTGATTCATAATTATAGCAGTATATTATACAGTAGGGCACAAAAGAGTATAGTATACAAAAGAGTAAGTTATAACTCTATTAATATAACTTTATTTATTGTGTAACTATACTAAGCTAGAAAAGGGGCGGAACAGTAAGTCCCGAAGGGGATCACTGTTGTCGCTAGATGCCTAGCATCTAAGGCGGAAATATGGACGGTGCCTGCCTAATAGCGGGCCTGACTAGTGGTCCTACCACTAACAGACTCTAATCATCCACTCTTTTTAGCCTCTTAGACATTCAGCACATCACGTGAGCTACCCTAGAGAAAAATGCCTTTTGCACCTTTTGCATCTTTGGCACCTTTGGCACCTTTGGCACCTCTCCCGCATTATCACAATGCAGTCGCCACCTTATTAATTCGATCTAAGGTATGCAGCGGTTTTCACTGGCCATGTGACGGTTCACGTGACTCCGCATGTCAAAGTTAAGTTACGCAAAGATCACGAAGTTCTCAAAGGTGGTTGGAAAACTCCATGCCGCACACAGCTCTCAAGTCGCACCACACTTCTCGTCACGCACACTTTTCTTGCCACACGCAACTTCCACACCGCAAGCAACAACCAGATGACGCCGAACTGCGACATGTCTGTGCCATCGGGTCGCCGCCACTTGATCGTCCTTGTCATCGGCAAAGGCGGCCGAGAACACGCCCTTGCCTGGAAGCTGAGCCAAGCACCATCTGTGAAGCACGTCTTTGTGTATCCAGGCAACGGGGGCACCAAAGAGGGCATCACCAACGTATCGAATCTCATCGAGGATCAGGGCACGGGCTATGTGCGTCTTGCGCAAACAGCCAAGGAGCTCAAAGTTGGCCTTGCTGTGGTCGGACCGGATGATGCCGTGGTTGACGGTATAGAGGAGCACTTTCGAGACGGTGAGTCATTCAAGCGGCATTTGACATGCGAAACCTGTCTAACATGCCAATGCACAGTGGGCATCCCATGTTTTGCCCCTTCGAAAGCGGCCGCTGAGCTTGAGGGGTCCAAAGTGTTCGCCAAAACCTTCATGGACAAGTACCACATCCCCACAGCAGCACACAGGAGCTTCGATGATCTGGAGGAGGCAACAACATACGTGGAAGGAATCGATCACCGCATCGTCATTAAAGCCGACGGTTTGGCCGCTGGGAAAGGCGTCGTGCTTCCCGAGACAACTGCCGAGGCATTCGATGAGCTGCGCGGCATCCTGGCCGATGAAAAGTTTGGAACAGCAGGGTCTTCAGTCGTGATCGAGGAGTTTATGGAGGGCGACGAGATTAGTATCCTGACCTTTAGCGATGGAAAGACGTTTCGGTCACTACCTCCAGGCCAGGACCATAAGCGTATCGGCGAGGGGAACACCGGACTCAATACCGGAGGCATGGGTGTCTACTCGCCTGTGCCGTTTGTCGACCGCGACACCTTGGACCGAATTGACCGGGAGATTCTGGCGCCGACCTTTTCAGGATTGAGAGCTGAAGGTTAGTTTGTCGTCGCGGAAAAAGCGAGAGCACAAATCAATCGCTGACACAAATGCCCAGGTTGCCCTTTTGTCGGCCTACTATTTACCGGCGTCATGATCACTCCAGCTGGGCCAAAGGTCATCGAGTATAACGTGAGATTTGGCGACCCGGAGACTCAGAGCATGTTGATGCTCCTGTCGGGTGATACCGATCTAGCCGATGTCCTTTATTCGTGCACCACGGGGACGTTACATCAAGTACCACTTGATCTTCGTCCTGGATTCGCTTGCAATGTTGTAGTTGCGTCCGGTGGTTACCCAGGTAAATACGCAGTCGGTAATGAGATAACCCTACAGTCTCCCCCTGAAGACGTAATGGTCTTTCACGCTGGCACTAGAAGAGACAAGAGTGACGGAACCCTGAGGACTAATGGAGGACGAGTTTTTTCTGTCGCGGCCTTTGGGCCTACGCTGCGAGACGCTGTTGACAAAGCATACAACGCCGTCCAAGGCGTGCGCTTCGAAGGAATGGTTTTCCGAAAGGATATTGCCGCTCGGTATGTCATTGCATCAACTTGTACAGAACATTCACTTTGCTGAATCATCTTAGGGGGCTGAACTACGTAGTGCACGTTACAGTCTGAGCTGATCCACCCAAGGGGCTGTTGAGATATCGGGGCCTTCTAGGAAGTAAGCCAAGATGAGGATCACTAGGGGCACCTGTCACATTCAGTATTTAGGCCAGCTTAGCACTTAGCATCAGCATAGTGCATATTACATTTTGCTATACCTAGAATATGCAATAATTATAAGCCCAGGAAGTTAGCACTTATAACTTCTACTAATATATGTATATTATAGATTCCCGTTTTAACAACCTCATAATACAACCAGACTCGCTCGTTTAAATCCGTGATCTCACTATCTCTCGCCTTCTCTTATCGTCTTATTATTTCGCCACCTTATCAGCTTGCTATTTACCGCCTTGCCAATATATTAATACATGTAGAAAACTCTTATCCCTAGTAAGATATGTTATTTTACGTCACCTAGTATAATACTAGATGTATCACTAGATATAGAACCTTAGGCACTTAGGCACTTATGCCCTGATCAGCTTAATGTTTTTAAAGAAAGTGGATTAATAAAAGTGACTTTAAATATGCATAGTAAGCCGGCTTATACCCTAGGTACCTCTTGTCTATTAGTTATATATTTCTAGGTCCTGTCAGATTAACTAACCTGCTTCTAGCTGCCTATATACACTGCCTGTCTAATATTAGGGATGTAAGAAAGTCTAACTTTAAGCATATTATTTCCCTATAGATAGATAATTACTATATCTCTTATATAATTATATCCCTTTAAGACCTGTAATTATAATAAGCTCTCTACCTCTAACTACCTTACCTAATAAGCTATATATAAGAAGGTAAAGCTATATACTACTACTGCTAATACTACTACTAATATAGTTACTACCTACTTAGGGTCTTAGTAAGGTTATTATAACTAAAGTTAACCTAACTTTTGCCTCCTCTCTTATTATAGCTAGACCTTTAAGACCTCCTCTAAAAGCTAAGAAAACACTAAAAAAGAAGAGATTAAAAGATAAAAATTAGATATAAAAGAAGCTATAGTAATAGCTAAAGTAGGTCTATCTTATTCTAAAGCTAGTTATAAAAGCCTAAGCTGTTAAAGACCTAGTCTTTAAGAAGAGACCTAATTAGTAGATAATATAGATAAATATTATAATATAGCTTTAAAGAAAGTAGCTAAATATTGTTTTTAACTAACTAAGAGTATCTTAAAAGCTTTTAGCCCTCTTAAGAACCTAAAAGATATTCCTAGTGATTATTAATAGGATAAGAACTTCTTATAAGAAGAATATAAATATTATATACTATAGTAATAAATAGTAGGAGTTTATACTATAGAAGTTTAGTAATATAGCTATTTTACTAAGAAAGCTTAGCCTTTCTTATTATAACCTCTATAAGTAAGCTTTTATAAGAACTAAGAAGGTTAGTCTAACTACTATAGAGGCTAAAGATACTAAGAGGCTTAATAAGATTAAGCATATCTTAATAGATAGCTCTAGTAAAGAGAAAGAGAGGCCTAGTAAAACAGAATATTAGTATAGCTCTTAGGTAGCTACTTAGGTGTAAGAAGAGTTATTATTATAAACCTTAACACCTAAGCTAGTTACTAGAAAGTAGGTAGCTTTCTTAGTGTTAGTAGAGAGCTTTATCTTACTATCTCTTAAGTGATCTTACTAGGTAGTAAGCTTATAAGAAAATCTAGGCTTAGATAAGATCCTAACTACTTTTACTACTTTTAGGTAGAGTAGCTAGGTTCCTAAGGTATCTAATCTTAAGTCTGCTATTATTAACATATAGGTATAGTTTATAAAGGCTGCCTTAGAGGATAAGATTAATAGGTTTATTAACTAGATTAAGAGAAATTCTACTTTTATAATCTAGTATAATAGCTTAGTGCTTATATTTAAAAAGAGAATATTCTAAAAGGTTATAAGAAGGCTAGAAAGGTTAGCTAGGGATTCTAAGGGTATAAGAGGGGAAATAGACTAAGTAGATAACTCTTTTAGTAATAAAAATATATAAATAGGTTCTTAAAGTTATAAAAATATTAATTTAGTACTAGATAAAATAAAATTAAGAGTAAAAGTATAATATAAAAAGAGTAGAATTCTATAGGGTTATAATTATAAATTAACAGCTTTTTTAATCTTATAGTAAGATACTATAAGGTTATATCTTATAACTATTATAATATAATAAAGAAAGTAATCTATATTAACTTAATATAGCTTTAATATTTTAATTTATAGTATAATCTATAATATAACTTAGCTATTATAATTCTTAATAAATAAATTATATATAGTATTAATTTTAGATATATTTTACATCTAAAAGTTATTAAAATCTTTAAGTAGTTTAATAGTAGCTTAAACTGCTTATAGTCTCTAATTTATAGTAAAACAGCTAGTAGTATAACTACTATAAGGGTTTTTTATAAGGTATAACTTACTATAAGTTATAAGGTATTTTAGGAGGGTTATATACTATATTATTAGTATACTAGTATATTACTATAGTTATATACTATAGCTATATAAGTATAGTAACTTTAGATTAAGATTAAATAGTAAAAATAATATATATAAATTATTTTTAAAATAGAAAATAAAACTCTAGCTCTTAAAGATTATTTTAGTATATCTTATATACTTTTAGCATATTTATTTATATTTTATATCTTACTTTAAAGTAGTAGTCTTACTTTATGCTAAGTGCTTAACCTCTTAGATTACTCCTCTTATACTAACCTAAGTTACTAGTTATAAGATATAACTACTATAATTATAAGATATTAGCCTCTAATTCTATATAACTTACCTTATAGCTTACTATAATAGTTACCTATCTTAATATCTTAGTAAGTATATTATTTTTAATATAATAATCTTTCTTTCTTCTAACTTTAAAATACTATTACTATACTAAATATAAGTATTATATACTATTTCTTAGGTTCTTAATATATCTTATCTTCTAAAGTATTATTAAGTTCCTCTAGCTAACTTTATATAATCTCTAGGTTACCCTAATAGTCTTAATACTATTCTTACTACTATATTATAATAAACTCTCTTAGCTTTATAGCTCTTAAAGTATTAATATTTATATTTACCTACTCTCTTATAACCTAAAGATATATCTTATCTTCTTTTCTAATCTTTAGGCTTTCTTCTAATATATCTTATACCCTAAGAAAGTTCTAAATAGTAGTATAAGTATATATAATAAGCACCTAGTATTTAATATAATACTTTAGTACTAATACTCTTAGAATCCTAAACTTCCTCTTTAGCTGACTAAAGGCTAGCTTTATAATAATCTAAAGCTATAAGTGCTATAAGTTATATAGCTCTTTCTTATTTGCTAAGCTATTAACCCCTCTATCTTACTTCTTAAGATAGTATCTTACACTAGAATATAATATTAATAGGCCTGCCTAGGTACTAAAGCTAGTATCTCCTAGGTAAAATTAATACTTAGTAATATAAAAGTTCTTTAAAAGAGTATACTATATTAGGGTTATATTATTAACTAACCCTTCTACGCCTACTAGTATATATAAAAAGGTTCTATCTAGCTATACTATATAAAGTATATTTTAAGTGATTATAGACTTCCTGTTATACTACTTCTGCTAACTCTACTCTAAGATATAAGTATTAATATAAGTACTATTTACTATCTTAACATATATATAAAATACCTGTAGGCTAAAGCTAGAGGTAGTCTTAGAGCAGGTAAAGCTATTATCTAGCAGGGTGATAAAGGTAAGGTGTAATAAGTGAAAGGCTTTAAGGCTAACCTTTATAATAGCTAATACTATACTCTAAGTGATACTAAAAAAGTGTGCTACTAACTACTATAAGCAGCCCTAACTGATAATATAGAGGAATATTATCACTTTCTGCTTTATACTCTAGTAATATATGCTTATTATCTCTATATATACTCTTAACTACTATACTAACACTTTAAATATAGTCTTTAGCAGCTAGAATAGCTCTTTAAATAACTAATTATTACCTTTAAGATAAGATTATACCTTATAAAGTATAGCTACTAGCCCGCCTAGGTTAATAACACCTTAAGGCCTTAAGGCTATCTCTTCTTTTACTATATTCTAAGTGTATTTCTAGACTAGATATAAGATTATTACGTCTTTTATATTATCTAGTAGGTTATCTATATTATAAGCTTTATTTTTACTACTTATTATACTAGCTAGAGGCTATTATAGTATTATATACTTTAAAACCTGTTAGAAAGGCTATTTTATTAACTTTATTCTTTTCTTAATTAAGCATATATATAATTTCTATATATGCTTAATCTAACAGGCCTAAAATCAGTTAAAAAGAGCGAAATTTCTTAGTAACTAGTCTATATTTAATTAAGCGGCAAAAAGTATATTAGGCGACTATATATAACTTTTAGATATACCTCTAGATAAGGTTTACCTTATTATATAGCTAATTTACTAGCCTAAGAGGGAAAGAAACATCTTTTTAGCATCTAATCCCTATCCTTAAGGGTGGTTTTATAACCCTTTGTCTTTTAAAAATATTAAGCTAATCAGGGCATTATAGCACTTATAGGCAGATTAATTTAATACTTATTAAACTAGGGGGGTATATTATATTTAGTATTTAGGCTAGCTTAGTACTTAGTATTAGTGTAGTGTATTATATTTTGCTGTAACTAGAAAATATAATAGTACTAACAACTTTGCTATGTTAGCTTAAGATTAGAAGAGTGAGAGGATAAGATGTGAGATAGTATATAGACTATTCTTTAAACAGTTTTACTACCGCCTACAAGGATTAAAACGATTGTTTTTAAGCGTTGTTCTGCCACTTCCTTCCCTGTCATTAAGGAAACGTCCTTTAATGAATTGTTTTCTTGAGCCCCGGTTGATGTGTTGGGTTAGGACTTAACTGATCACGCTAATTAGCTATGAATAAAGACTTTAAGCACCCTGCGATGCAACAATATTGCCACCACACCAATCAAACCGTGTTACTTATTCCAATGTCACGCCTGTAATCGATATCATGAAACCAGATCTTCCCTAGGACTTCGTAGGCCTTCAAAGCAGCTTGCTCCACGGTATTACCAAGACTGCAAACACTGAGCACACGACCTGCTCGAGCATGTACCAGAACATCGCCGTTTGGTATTGTTTCGAATGTAGTATGGCTCTGAAACAAACAAACGTCTTCACGCATGGTTAGCACAAAGTAACGCGGATGGGCCAAGACCTCTTACCACTTGACAAAGGTAATGAAATGTTGACGTTCGAGATGGCCCCTATCGAGCATGAAGGATAATCCTTCGCCACGGCCACGACTACAACGGCATGCTGTTGCTTAAAATTCAGGGAATGACTTCTCAACCGATGCACACTGCAGTGCATCAAAATTGCTGCAAGATCCATTGCAGGGCTGATCAAACTCATCAAAGCCTGGGTCTCTGGATCGCCGAGTCGGACATCGTACTCAATTGCAATGGGCCCATTATTCGTGAGAATGAAACCTATGGCAATGAATCCTGCGAACGCAAGGCCTCAAAAGTGTTGTTCATCAGCACGGAAATCCTGGCTCCGAGCAGATTGCTAACATTCACCTTCCTGATTCAGTCCATCTAGAGTTCTCTGTATGAAATCCCTTTGGATGTTTCGAAATAGTGCATCTGAGCATCTGGGAGTTGGGCATACACATCCCATTCCACCTGTCGTCGGACCTTGGTCTCCGTCTTGGCGCCGTTTGAAGTCCAAGTATGGTGGGAAGGTAAGAAATGCTGTACCGTCCGTCAGAGCAAGGACAGTGAACTCTTCTCCCTCTAAGAAATCCTCCACTAGAATAAAAGGTTGTCGGGCTTGGGGTACTTGACATAGGGGAAAAGACTTGCTCAATATCCTCCCTGCTTCCTGAGAGTTCTCGACAAAAAACACATCTCTCCCCCCTGTCAGACCTATGCTTTTCAGAACAAGACGGCTTTTGCCCTTATCGAACGCGTTCTTTATAAAATCGAGCGCTTCGTGATGATCCGAAAAAAGCCCGTAGTCGGCTGTTGGTATCCCATAGCGATGCATGAATTCTTTAGCGAAAGCTTTTGAGGTCTCGAGCTGGGCTGAATCTTTTGTCGGTCCAATACATGGGATGCCCACTACCGAGAGTAGTGTCAGTTTTCAGTTTGATGACCCTAAGGTTGGGCAGGGGGACAGGCACAGTACCATGACGGAACTTATCCACTACCCCTGCTGAAAGATCGAACTCGCTGGTGAAAATAGCCAAGTTGACTCGCGCACATTGAGCAACAACGACTGAATCGTCAATGCTTCTGTAATCTATGTTTGTCGTTTTCGGGGTCTGTCGGGTTCCCGCATTGCCTGGCAAAACAATGATAGACTCGACGGAAGGGGATATACTAAGTCTCCATGCAAGCGCATGCTCTCGGCCCCCAGAGCCGAGAAGAAGTATTCTTAACTGGTTCGAATCATTGTCCATCGCGCCCATACCGGTCAGGCTTCTGTGTAGTCTGAACCAGTCGCAATGTTTGAAGGAGGAGTGAGCATTTCTATTGGGGTGGCTTCGGCTCTAGGAAAATAGGTTTGAGATAGGAACCCTGGGCTCGCTTGTCATGTGTTGTGCCCTCGTAAGAATTCCTCAAATCCGCTGTCACTGATGTTTCTCCCTGTGAGTATTACCCCGATTGTCGCTGTGCCACAATGACGCTTGAGGCTCGTCCCATGTTGTACAAAGAGAGCACAAGTCGCGAGCGCGACCGCCGAGCTTGGTTCAATCGCGTCCTGAAACACGTCGGCGTACCATGCCAGTGCCTCAGTGATTGCTTCCTCCGAGACTGGAATCGATCCCCGGAGCATCTGGGTGTCTGGCAAGATGCTCCAAGTTTGCTGGTTGAGGTCGGTTTGTTGGCCATCCGCAATCGTCATCGTTGATCCCTACCGTGGAAGCAAACATCCAGCCTCCAAACTTGCGTGGAGACACGGCCCGCCGTTGGCTGGCTCAGCACCCCAGACCTCAGTTGGTTCATCTCTGAGCCAGGTCGCACAGCCGGCGAGAAGACTACCACCACCACAAGGAGCAATCACAACGTCGAGCCCTCCGTGCCCTGGGTCTTTGACCTGCTTGTCAAATTCCAAATACTTGAATGACCCTGTGAGCTGATGATGCTCGCATTTCAAGAAATCCCTGATGTCTTGAGACCTCTGTCCTTGTTTCATGACATGAGAAAGTTCTTCAGAAATGAGGCATGGTGTTTTGATGACGTAGCGTTGTATCCTGGTGTTTGCGGCAAGTATGTGTGACGCTGACAGTCCCGACATGTTGATGATAGAGTTACGTGTGGTGGACTTGTATGAGCTATAGTTCAAACCACACGTAGTTGATGCGAAAAATTGCTGAAGTGTGTACCGGGGTACTCAAGTTGTTGATTCACTGATCTAATAACTTATATAAGTTACGAGGAGTCTTACCTCAAACTAGCCTTCATGTTGCGTTAGCTCGGTCACATAACAAACGTTACAAGGTGGCACGCAGTTTGCAACGTGTTATGAGTGAAAAAGTATCTTAAACCAGTTCATATGGTCAAAAGTCGGTCCGATAACCTTTTATCACGTCGTGAGCTAGAATGCCGAGCAACTGCGTAACTTGGACATATTTGTGTCTGTGTTGCAGTAACAGGCAACAAAGTCCTTGACAAGTGACCTAACCACGTCTGAACATGAGTCAAAGCGGACATGGATAGTATACTCCATCCCTCATTTCAGGGCATGAAACCTTCGATTCCCATATATTGGTACGTTGGGATAACATAGCAGAGCAGAAAGCTCAAGTCATCCCCTTCATCTTAAAACATTTTCCCTCTTAGAGTCCTTCAAACAAACTACAGTCTCTACCCTAACTACGGAAACAATCACTCATGGGCGATTGTGAGAAGGCGGCGCTCCGTGTGCTTCTTGTTGGCGGCGGTGGTAGAGAACATGCCATCGCATGGGCCCTGAGCAAGTCGCCGACGGTAGAAATGATCTTCTGCGCCCCTGGTAATGGAGGAACCTCGACTGGGTGTGCAAAGATCCAAAACTGCGAACCAAGCATTGACGTTCTTGATTTCCAAGCCCTTTTGCATTTCGCCACACTGAACAACGTCAACCTCGTTGTTCCCTGCCCTGATGAGCCCCTTGTTAACGGTATTACCGATTACTTCCACCAGGAAGGCTTTCCTGTCTTTGGGCCTTTCAAAGACGCTGCACGAATCGAGGGCTCAAAGTGCTGGGCCAAGGACTTCATGACTCGACATGGAATTCCAACTGCGGCTTATCGCAACTTCTCGTCGGCGAGCGATGCAATCGCGTTTGTCGAAAAACACTCCGAAACAAAATTTGCCATCAAGGCTTCTGGGCTGGCAGCTGGCAAGGGGGTGATCTTGGCTAACAGTAAAGACGAAGCAGTGACAGCAGTTAGAGAAATCATGATCGACCGAGCTTTCGGTAATGCTGGAGACGAGATCGTGATCGAAGAATTCCTTACTGGCCGAGAAATCAGCATGACTCTGATGACAGATGGAGAAGGGTGGAAGTTGTTTCCCGCTGGACAAGATGCACAGCGCATCTTGGATGGGAACATAGGCGACAATACTGGCGGTATGGGGGTTTGTGCACCTCTTGGACTACTTGACGACTCGGAACTTCAACAAATCGAGTCCAGTATCCTGAAGCCCACAATCGATGGCTTGAAAAATGAGGGTAAATGCTCCTTGTGTGCCATGCGGCGTCGGACACTGTCTCTGAATACTACTAGGTTCCCCTTTCGTCGGCTTTATTTGTATTGGTTTCATGCAAACTTCAGTCGGTCCCAAGCTCATAGAGTACAATGCACGGTTCGGAGACCCGGAGGCTCAAACACTGCTACCTCTCATGGACTCAGGTTCGGATCTGGCCGAGCTCATGCTTGCGTGCATACATGGCAGGCTCCAGACGGTCCACCTCGGGTTCGAACGCCAAAACGCGGTTTCCGTGGTGATGGCGGCCAACGGATATCCCAAATGTCCCCAGACTGGACACCGCATCGAGTTCGCAGAGCTACCTAACAGTAGGTTATCGATAGCGTCTTCCTCGCATGAACTTGGCGGTGATTAGCTAACAAGACCTTGCTTGCAGATGTTTTACTGTTCCACGCTGCTACCAAAAGGGAGAACGACACTTTCAAGACCGCTGGTGGCCGAGTCTTGGCATCTGTTTGTGTTTCTGGCTCCTTCAAGGAAGCCGTTGACGGAGCATACGATGGCGTAAGTCGGGTTAATTTCGAAGGGAAATATTGTAGAACGGACATAGGGCAAAGGTACGTCTTCCAGCATCCCAGACACATACGGTCAAGTGAAGATTTCTAGCTCCAACATAAGTCTAATGCTAATGCTATATTGGCAACCCAGTCTTCTCGAAATTGGAACCGACGTAGGCTTTCAATTTGCTACAGCGACTCGTTGAGTTATTGGTCCTAAAGTGTGCTGGTTCCGAGTTACAGCCATCATAGAGGGTTTCTGATAGAAGGGGGGCTGCGTTGGCGCAGATAGAGAGTTCCGCCGAGCAGAGAGCGTATGGGGGCGCGTGGGGCTCTTGAGGCAACGGAAAAGGCTGGGATGATGGATGCTCTGTAGAATTTGTTGAGCAATAGGAAGAAACCTGAGGTCAGTCCAAGAAATTTGCTTGTCATCCGTTCATTATACTTTACCTATTCATAATCTTCAGTCGTGTGAGGCTCAAGCATTCCTTTTCAAGCTACTTTGCACACTGCAATTTGTCCCAGGGATACGGCCAGCCACGCAATGTTTTAATGCGTATTTGCTAGTAAACCTCTTAAGCTGGGACTTCCTTGGCCGCATTTTCTCCTACACGCCTCCCAATTCTAACCCCCGGATGATGTCCATCGTACCAAAGATAGCAACTATTAGCTTCGACGGGGGAGTTCAGATCCCTAACAATTACGCAAGATACGCCATCTTTGTTAGCACAATCCCTATCTGGTACGCCCTGCGTTGAAAGGTCCCGACCTACTTGCCAGAATATTTGAGACCTATTATGAACTATTGATATTACGGCGTCGGGATATTGCGTTCCTAGGACGCGGTCAGTAACGCAGATTTATGCAGCGGCTCGAGCGGCTGGCAAGCGTAGCGGGGATCGAATGCTTTAAGTACAACTGGTAAAGAGGCGAGCTGAGATTCATTAGGAGCTATTGGCTATTGATCATGGATGAAAGCGATACATAGTTGAGACGTACAGTAGGTATATATTCGTTATCCACGTGTTTACTGGCACGCACGCTCGAGACAGCCGGAGTGCCTTGTGGCTAGCTGCAGTGGATGTGTTTCTTGTTTCTTTATCCCCAAGTCGGCCAACTGCAGTTCCCTAGGTTTACTGGAATTTGGCAATTGTCTCTGTATTAAGTTGTTCTTCTTAATACCATGTAATTCTTGATAGTGATCTTTCTGTGCTGGGCGTTCAGTCAGACAACTCCTTTTCGTTGAAATCTCTCACAGCTCCTTCTGCAACCTCATCATCAGTCAGCACCCTCCACCCCAACAAGGCCATCCCCTTTGCACAAGAAATCGCCATGTCTTGAGCATCATCCGTTCCTGAAGCTTCAGCAAATCTAGGCTGGTGTGGCATCGCGTCTTTTGGCGCCGGAATCCCAAATGCTCCGTGGAATGTTGGCACGGCGTACGAGACGTTGCCCATGTCGGTGGAGAAGGTGAACGGCTCTTCGCTTCTAGGGATCACCTTGCCGCCCATCAGGGTCATGGCCTGGGTGAACTCTCGACTCAGCGTGTTGTTGATCCGGAGGTCCATATAAGTAGGAGTGCTGGCGGAGGTAAGCAGAGGCCGGACAACTGTCGCGGGATACTCAACTAGATGTAGTTCAAGGTGCAACCTGTAGCCACCGCTGCAGCCTCGAAGCAAGACTTGACGCGCGCAAGTAGATCTTCGCCGCGTTTGAGCGTTGGACTGCGGATATAGTAGTTCACCCTTGAGTACGCTGGAATGACATTGGGCACTCGTCCTCCATCCTCGATAACTCCATGGATGCGCTCATCGGGGCGCAATTGCTGCCTCAACATCGAAATACTCGTATAAGCCGCCACAGCCGCGTCAAGAGCGTTCAGACCCTTCCACGGTTCGCCCCCAGCATGTGCCGGGTGCCCATGGAACTCGACCCGGAGCTTGAGGCTAGCAACGAACTTGACGCCGGCCAACGCAGTGAAGCCTGGAGGGAAGTGATGGTCCGCAGTCGGATGCATCATGATGGCTGCTGCAACATCGCCACTAAAAGCCCCGGCTTCCAAGAGCTTGACTTTGCCTGCGCCGCCCTCCTCCGCTGGGGTCCCCAGGATGCGAACTCGTCCCTTGACGCCTAGCCTTCTTACCGTCTCGGCCAGCGCAACAAATCCGGCGAGGGACGACGTCGCAATCAGATTGTGGCCGCAAGCATGGCCGATATCCGGTAACGCGTCGTATTCTGCGCAGAAAATGACCAGCCGTCCTCCGGCACCAAACTCGGCCTCGAAGGATGTGTCGATGCCGTATGCGTGACGAGTGACACTGTAGCCCTGCTCCTCCAGGAACTCCGTGATAGTGTCGTGAGCGGTGACTTCTTTGTATGCTAGCTCCGGATTGTCGTGTATTTTCTTGTTCACAGCTCTCAACTTCTGCGAGCATGCATCAATGGCAGCTGTGACTTCGGAAATGGGGAGGCTTGTTGTGGACAATCCCCCAGCTAGGGGATCAGACTGTAACGATGCCATCTTCAACAACTTATGGATGGAATAAATCTAACAATGAAGGAGACAAGTGTCATCATCAGCTTGAGTTTAAATAAATACCGCCCTCGGAGTCCTGTATATAGAGTTCCTCCGCCTTTCCGCCCATGTGGAGACAGCAGCCATGTACAGCGCCGTGTGAACTACGCCTCCGTCGGTGAATCCCATGATTCATTGGCTCGCTTTCTGATTGTAAACCTTGGCGATCGCGTTCGATGGGCTTTACGTGGCCGTTTAGGGAGTTCCAAGACATCCACATTCCTCGCTTGCATATCCATGGCACGATATCAAATCCGCTTTCATCTTCGAAACTGTTGAAAGTCTAACCACGTGATTAGTCCTAGGGTCTTTTTGCAATAACTTAAGCCGTTTGAAATTCTACCATTATGTCCAGGCCGATGGACCAACAAGACGTTTGCAAGCTGTCGTTCGTGAACGTCGGCGTGTGGGCCAAGCTACCGCCTAGATGACACCAGATAGGCATTTAATCTGCCTAATTTGTGACTGGTGAGAGAGGGATGCAATTTTTGGTAATCTGCTTGAAAAGCAACGATTCTAGCATACGTAGTGCATGCAGATTCGATAGTGCCGTGCCGTGCCGTGCGAGCGTTGAGTTGTCAGAACGTGGTTTCCCATTGCAACATTCGCTTTGACGTCTTGTGCATGCTGACTTCTTTCTCGAATCATGATAGGAGCTGAGCCTGCACGATTGCGTCAACATGTCGTGTAGATGCATGCAGCGAATGATCAGCTGTAGGAATAGGCGCCACCCCTCGTTTGCGCGGCTCAGCCTCACTCTGGATCAGCAGTCTGCCTCGTCTCCGCCTTGTATTTGCTCACTGCTGGAAAGCCTCTCGCTCTCACCTACATGGTAATGAGCGCTGAGAGTTTCTGCCGCCGTGGCCGCCAGAGTAGACACCCTCAAGTCACGCGTCTCGGACCTCGTCGTCGGTTTCAAGTTTGAAGCGACATGAGATCCCATTACATCCCGGACCACGCAGACCCGGACTGCTGTTGGAACCTCGTCTGACCAGCGCCAGTTGAAGACGGGAGAAACCTGGGAAGGAAATATGCTCATCGGGAATGGTGCGTCCGGAACTGGCTGGTTAGAAGAGTGTAGTCAAATATCCAGACTCCGAGCCGTCAAGGAAATCCACAAGCGCCCGCACAAGTCGGCATATAGCTTCCACCGCGAGCTCGAGGTCATCGTCAAGTTCTCCCTCGAGAGGTTCGAGCACTGTTTTGTGCGTTCCTACAGGTGGTTCGAGAACGACATCAGCCTCTTCATCGCCATGGAATATCACAAGCATAGAGATCTATAGCGACACCTCACAAAGCCCTTTCCCGAGCCCGAGGCAAGACAGGTTGTCCTGAAAATGGCAGAGGCTCTGCTGTCACATTCAGCATTTAGGTCAACTTAGCACTTAGCAACAGCGTAGTGCGCATTACATATTGCTGTGACTGGAAAATGCAATACCTGCAGTTCATGCACTGAGCTGTTTTGCACACAGAGATCTGAAGCCCGGCAATACCTTGGTCATTTGAAAAGGACCGGCTTGGTGGGTCAAAGTTGATGATTTTAGAATCAGCAGAAGAGTTGAAGGCTCGGCTCAAATAACGATCACTGAAATCGGACTAAATTTCTGCACTGCGGGTGCCGGAGTCACGGGCAATACTTAGCTAATACTAGCATACTCAGAGACGAAACTCAAGCACACTAAAAGCCATTTCTGTTTCTAGAGCTAAGCTCCCGCTACTCTAAGCTGAGCTGTCACTAAGCTTAGGCTAAGAATCCTAGAGCTGGGCTGAGCTGGGGCTGAGGATCTTAGAGCCTGGGCTAAGGATCTTTGTCCGCAGATGGCCTCTTGCGGCTTCGGGTCGATGAGCGTGCAGTCCGGTCCAGTGGCTGAGGTCGCAGTACTGAGGTTGTCGCTTTCGCTGTCTCCGTGGACACTGATGCATAGTAAGAACTTGGCTTGCCAGGGCCGACGTCAATACATACCCGACACAGCCAGGGTTGCCACCACGGCGAGGATAAGTTTGTTGAAGTCATTGTTGTTTAGAGTGTTGAGACACTTGAGTATTGAGTAACGCTGGGAACACTTAATTCCCGTGTTAAAGATGCCGTGGTTTCATGTGACAGGATGTTCAATTGCACGGATTTGTTTAGCATCGGAAAATTGACTCTGTTTATAATTGCCCCCTGACTCAGTTTGCCGGGGACGGCGACCTTCCATCAAACGTTCTAGATTTGATAGGAACTGGAAAGAAATCACATCGCAAAGTCCGTGCCGCCCAAGACTAACCATAGATCACTTGGCCGGGCCCAATTGACTCGCTCTGTCTCAAGCTCACCACCGGCTTCGCCAAGCTTCCTAGCTTGAACCAGTCTCAGGACATTCTCGGCCACTGCCAGTAGTCGCGGCGGATCCGGCTCATCTGGGAACCCGGGCTCGTAGTCACCGGATGCGTCTCTCTCTATGTTGTCGAAAATTGAGCTGGCTTGATCCTCGTCTCCTTCAATATTTCTCTGCCTGAGTAGGTCTGCGAGATCCAGGCGGGTCCAGAGCAACCCCCGATTGTGTTGGTCTTGCTCAGCCTGTATTAGCAAATTCTGCAGAAGTTGGATTGCCTCGTTGGTAGATCCTTCTTTGGCCAGCAGGAGTGCTTTGAGGCGTGTGACCTGACAAGCCCTCTCGAAAAGGCCATGGAAGTCTACTTTTCCCTCCAGCCTCGCAATGATGACCATTGCGTCTTGGCTTCCGCCCGCCGAGTGATAGGAAGCCGCAAGCGCAATCTCGACATCTAGCCTAAACATGTGAGAGATGTCGAATTCTGCACGTCGCGCTGCGATTGCTTCCTCAAGGTGCGTAGCTGATGCCTCGTGACGACCGAGTAGGCGAAGAACTTCGCCAATGCTGATCTGGACAACAGTCGCAAAGGGATCATCGGTGCCGAATTGGTCTCGACGTTTTTGGAAGACGAACCTCTCGATGACCCCCATCCGCAACAGTCGTGGGCGTCTCTCTTTGACCCGGACCCCTCGCATTGGAGTTGGGGCAACCGGAGCGCAGAGTCGACAGGCCATGACCCATACGCCGGCCGTGGCATATATTTGTGCGGCTACTTGGATCTTCCGTTGGACCATCTCAACAATTCCGACACTCGAGTCGTCCGGCTCGCCACCACCAAGTTCCAAGTTTCTGGCCTGGCTCGGGCGGGTTCCTCCGATGACGCCGGCCACAAGAGCCAGCGTACCATCGTTCTTGAGCCCGGCGGCCCCGGAGCGAGCGGGACTTCCTATGTGTGGGAAGCCGCGGAAAAGGTGACAAGGCGCTTCAGCCTTGGGAAATTTGACGTTTTCGGATGGGATCCTCGGGGTGTCAACATATCCCTTCCCGCCATGTTATGTTATCCCCATGATGTGTATCGGGACCGCTGGTCTCTTCTCACAACGAGGTACCGTCAAGAGTCAACCCCGATGGATCAGTTGGAAATCTCTGATTCCATGAATGATGCAATACTCCATGCCTGCCGGGAGCGGCTGGGCGATTTCGCTCGCTTTATCAGCACTGCTTCCGTTGCACGCGACCTTGAAGAGATTCGAAAAGCCCTTGGCGAAGACGAACTAACGGGATATCTAATCAGCTACGGTACTGGCATCGGCCAGACATACGCTAATATGTTTCCCGACAAAGTCGGCCGTCTCATCCTCGACGGTGCTGAATATGTCAAAGACCAGCGCTTGCCAGGCGGCTTTGGTTGGACATCCCTTGACAATACGACAGATATCTGGCGTGACGGATTCCTGGGCGAGTGTGTCGCGGCCGGACCCAGTCGCTGTGCCTTGGCAAAGCTGACCCAAAATCGCGACGAACCAGTTACCCTCGCCCAGTTAGAGATGCGTATCGACAGTCTCATCAAGTCATTAATCACACGACCGATCCCAGCGTATACGGAATCAAGTGGCCCATCTCTCATCACATACTCGAGACTCGTGGGCTCTCTATATCCAACCATGTATGATCCAAAGAGCTGGCCACATGCCGCACAGATGCTCTACGAGCTCGAGGCTGGGAACGCCACTCTTGCAGCAGCCTTCCTCGATCGTTCATGGGAGTCCGACCCCGGGCTATTATCCCCACATCGTGACCCCTCCCCTGACGAGCTCCCATATCTCGTTATCTGTGCCGATGCCTACGACGCACCTCAACCGGAAGACGGGCTTCTCTGGTGGGATCGACTCTGGAAGAATATGACAACCCAGAGCTGGATCGCGGGCAATTCCCGGTTCTCCACAGGCCTGCCTTGCCGACACTTCAATGCGTACTGGTCCAATCCAGCCGAAGTCTATCGTGGCGATCTGAACCACACCCTCAAGACACCTGTCCTGCTGATCGCCACGACGTACGATCCTGCCACGCCGTTGCGCAATGGAAGAAGACTCCTCGTAGAGATGGGCGAGAGTGGGCGACTGATTGTTCATCATGGGTATGGACATACTTCAAGATGGGATCCGTCCAACTGCACAGACCGAATTGGAAGGCATACATGTTAAATGGTACACTTCCCAATGAGCAGGAAACCGATTGTTACGCGAATAGCAAGCCCTATCGATCGCAATTAATACCCTAGCGTATTTCAGTTTAATGTACCAAGAGTCATTTCATAACATGAGACGTTGGTAGACCTGACCTTGCAGAGTACCTAATTCAGTCAACGCCTGCTAGTCTCGGTCAATTATTAAAGCTCTCCTAGAATCCCAGCTTCCAAATTTCAGAAATGTTCTGTAAGAGCAGTGCCAAACGAATGTCCTTATGCAAACCATGCATTTTCCAGATCCCGGCTGAAGCGACTGATCTGCAAGGAATTTGTTAAATCCTATTGTTAGTGTAGATCTACACAGATAAGTTTTATATCCTCAGGGGATATCATAAAAAAGCCTAACATGTAGACAGGCTAGTTCCTAATAAAGCATTTAGGCTATCTATTGTCGCTTTATTATCCCTAATACTATAATAAGTTAGATAGGCTAATATAATATAAGCATATCTTAAGAGTCAGAAATATTATAAGTTAGTATACTAATTCTATAAAAGAAAGAAATTAATAATAACTTAATTTTAAAACATATATTAAAAAGCCTAGATTTTAGATTTTAGTCTTAAAATTAAAATTAAAATAGCCTTTTAGTTAGAGTTTTTATAAGTTTTATTAGAGTAGGTAAATAAGCTAATAAGAAATAATCTAAAAGTTAATAGCTTAAGAATGAAGTTAAGAGTAAGTAAAGAACTGCTTAAAAGAAAGAGTAAGCAGAAACTAATAGGAGCTATACTAGCTAAGCCAGGCTAATATACTACTAAGCTAGCTAAGACATTTCTAAGCCAGGCTGATATATTGCTAAGCTGAGATTAAGCTGGGGAGCGAGGAGGCCTTAAAAGCAGCCACTCACACTAACTCAGATCTCACTTGAGTTTCGTGTTAGGATACCATGTCATTTAAGCAATTCAGGACGCTGTCAGGGCACATGTCCGTGCCCCCGTCGTATCTCTTCATTGAGTATACAATGGAAGAACTGGATCATTATTCAGTCTACGACATGACCATGTTGAGAAACTTGGTCGAGGTAGCCACAAGAGAAACGGGTCTCCGAGGCTACTAGGGTGTTCTGGGACGTGAGCGCGCTTCAGACACTGTTCGAACCAGCATTCGGGCGGTGAACAACCTTGTCCAAGAGGCGGGGGATATCGTTCTCATCTTCCGCAGATGTCCCTACATCAACAGTCACCGCTGTCAATGTGACAGCAAACCCAACGAGACACTGTTAATGCAACTAAGTAAGTGGATGTCTCAACTGAGCAACAACCCCATCTTTTCTGCCTCGTTGGCAAAGCGAGCGTTTCACGATTACTACTTGCACCAGCCCAAGCATGGGTCACTCACATCGACGCGAAAGTGACTAACATTCCCTTGGTCCGAGCTGATAGACAGCATCGACAGCCCTCCAGCTTAGAAGCTTGTACAGGACACATTTCGGTCACGTCCAGTCATAAACGACTTGCAGAACTTTCTCCTCTTGATGAAATTGCTGATAGAGGCGAAAACACCGTCGAACAATTCACGGATGTACTTGGAGCTTCTCATAGACTTTTGCCCTAGTAGGGTAAACATAGACAAAGCCAGTATATTGATTGCTTTGTCAACATGTTTCTGCAGAGTCATTCAGTTTAATATCTTGAACTGTGGCTTTGTAGCCTTGAATGCCGCGTAGTCAACCGTTGGGAAGGATAATGTGGCTTCTTAAGCAACTGGCTAGAGGCATGACATTCCAAATGTACGGCTCCTATGCGTTGCTACTAGGCCAGGAACCAACCAGACAATACACTATCGAGGTGTGAGAGGCGAACGGGTTACGAGTCTAAAGACATCAAGCAACGGGCTAGTCCTGAGCGCATTCATTGGTGGAAGGGCCAACGTTCTCGATTCCTAGTGCTTTCTGTGTTCCGCAACGCTGGCTACCTCTACGAACATGTCGCTTGGGTGAAGGACAAATAGCTATCGAAGACCCTATCATCGCATGAGGACCATGGAAGCAAGCTTGTCTGGACGCTGGTGGATTTACGCACGGGGTATGTCACTTACTTCAAGGCTTTCAACGAGCCGACGCACATGGTTGCCTGTGGGGTCGAGAAAGATGACCACTTACGAGCGATGCTGGTTAGTTCTGGCGAGAATATTTTTGTTGGTGCTACCCAGCATAGGATCTACCACAAAGAGGTTATTGTGAGACTAAAACCGTCTACGAATGTCGGAATGGAGTGAGACTGCGTTTTCGCTGACACCCAAAATGGACATACACTTGCTCAAGTAGAAAATGGTGTAACGTAAAAGAGACAGCTTGGCGACGTCTAAAATTCCCAAGAACTAGGGGGATTCTCATTTGGTGTTACTGCCGCCAGCTTACGGAAGAGCTAGTGGGAATTTAGCTGATGAGAATTGATATGAATCGGGACATGTCTCCATCTCATAGTCCAAGTGATTTAGCTATTGTTATGCCGAAAGCCATAGGCCTATGAGACCTCAAGTAAACCATGCTTCAATCGACTGACCTACTACGCTATTTTCCCCTAAACAGTCCTTGTAAAACAGCTTGGCATATTTGCCTAGCTGACAGCCTGACATGACGAGATCCTGAAAGTAGAGTGAGATTTTAGGGCAGGAACTTCCTCCATCCTCCATGTTCCTACCTTGTTTTCAGTCATAGTGACTTCTCCTTGCCGGGGTAATAATATCCTTCATTGTTCTCTCTTGTAAGATACAGACCCGTGACGGTGTGGAAGAAAGGGTCATGGCACAGAGAATATCCAAACTCATCAACTTTGAGGAAAGCAGAACCAATATACTTGTGTTCTTTACAACGATCTGTTATTAAGATTGGACCTTTCAACGCTTATTCTGTAGGAGGTAAGATCAGTACCTAGGATATCGCTACCTAAGCCATAATCCGGTATACTTGATACTCATCGCCAGCAGTAACCGGGAACACGCCAAAGGTTACATACGAATCGACGCCCTCCGGCTCAAGCGTGACGAAGGCATGTGCCGCATTTTTCTGTCTCGTACTAACCCAGAAACTTCCTGCCGGCATACTGATCTTTTTCCGCAGCGTCTCCGTCGCAACTGTGTTCAGCGCCACACCTTCATAGCTGGTTCTTGCCAGCTCCGAGCTCGTGATGTTCAGCGCTTCAACCTCGCCACGGAACTCGGACTTCAGTCTCTCCACCGTGACTCCAGCGGTTTCTAGTCGCTCGGCAACGTCCAGCCACGCGGGTGGGAAAAGGTACGCCTCGGGCCGGGTGCGCGTCAAGTTGGCTGTGACGGGAGTGGTGTTCAGGAACTCAATGGGGGCTTTCACGAGCTTGCTGGAATCCAGGTCGAGAAACGTCCATGTGATGTTAGTGGACCTGGGGTAGTCGGTGATAACGATGTCGTCGTCGCTGACAATGAACTTGGCACGAGCACCTTCGACTATCTCGTACACGTCGTCTGCTAGATCTGCTGCAGTTTGAACAATGGTTTCAACCATAGTCAGACCAGTGGCCACGCGCCGTTGGAAGTGTTGGTCGGCCAGCATAATGCCTCGAGTCTCAGTCAAAAACATGACGGCCTGGTTCAAGCCCACCGAAGTATCCCCTACCCTCGCCTCGGTGCTGGTCTCTGTGAAGACAATCGGGTCAACGCCCGGGGTACCAGTGATGTACGGAGCCCAGCGCAATCCACGTCGTTCCATCGCAGCCTCGATTTTCGGAGCAAACACGCCCTCTGCCAAGTCCCGGATGTCGCTGTGGATGTTCAAGTTCTTCATGGCGGAGAACAGGCCGTCGGCGGCAGTAACCCATTGACTATCAGCTCCATATGCGCGGTTGGCGCTGAACTCGTGACAGTCGACACCAACGTGGGGAGCGAATCCCATGACTAACTTCTTGATGTCGCGCGTCTGCTTTCGCGCAAGCTTCGTATGGTCGCGATTAGGGTCTAGGTTGGTAGCGAGATAGCGTTGGAAATAGGCCACGCCGTCAGGGTTATACCGGGGAAGCAACATGATATCAACCTTCTCAAGCAGCGACTCCGCCCACGCGCTGTTGGCGTCCATTTTCCCCAGCAGCGCGAGAAGAGCTTGATCACCGGCTGGCTCGTTTCCGTGGACACCGCCTTGCAGCCAAACGCGGACCTTTCGAGGGGCGCTGGAGTTGGCTGCGGCTGGCTTTGTCGAGGTTGACAAGAAGACGTATGGGATTGAGCGGCCTTCTTCGGACTTGAAGTCTGGGTCGTGATAGGTCATCCAATCGTTCCGGGCTGCGAGAGTGCGAAGGAAATAGTCTGGGCTGATCAGCAATTGCAGTCTGCATCGAGATGAAGCTTATCCTTACCCATAGTAATATCATTCGTTGGCCCACTTGTGCCGTTCTTGAATCCGGTGGGGACAGACCTTGGAGTACGGAATGCCGGAGAGTACAACTCGACATCACCAAGATCTTTAAAGTAAGCTTTCGAGGCAGCTTTGCTATCCTTGACGACAGCCGCCTGGTTGTCGGCATACCGGAACGCGGCCGTGGCTAGGCCAACATGGAATAAGCCGATGGCTAGAGTCCTTCGGAGTACCATGATGTGTATTGCAAGGATGATTGACGAATCACAAATAGACTGTTCGATTCCCTGAGCAGCGCGTCCATCAACCAACAGGCCCAGCGACGTCTATTTAACTGGAAAAGCATTCGCCGTTTACTAGCCCTAGTTATCAAAGTTCCATAGCGGAGAAAGATGTTCATTACGTATTCAATAGCAGGCATGAGTACTGATAGAAGTCATGCCAGGATCATGGGGTGGTTTCCCCGCTTAGTCTTAAGCCTAGTTTAGAAGCTGCGAAGGAATAATGGGGTTGCCAAGACTCTCCGTCGCCAGCCGAGGAATTGTTTATCTGGATGACGAAGCCAGTCGTGATCTTATCCTTGTACTCACCGATACTCTGGATAGCACAGCCCGGATCCCACTTCGCTAGTACGACTAGCCAGTGAGTCTATCGGTGCCCAAATTAAGGGCCGGTTTGAGGTGCTTTTGGTTCTTCAAGGTTTACGAAGGTAGAGGCGTAGGCACAATAATGCAGAAAACAAATGATGGTCCTTCGCAGCTTTGGAGAGTTATCTTTTGTAAATAGAACTAGAGAATAAGTTTACGTCTGAAAAAGAGGTGACAAATGCCTATTATGAAGCGAGAGGGAGGCGATAGGCGGAAGCAAGAGAGCTGCAAGTAATGCAAGTAAAAGAGGCATAGGAGGAGCGGACCTGGCTAAGAGCCGAATTATTTAGCATCCGGACCGAGATTCAAGCAGAGGCCAAGCATGTTGAAGAAGCCAACAGAAACTTCAATGCCAGATTGGAGGTAAACTTGGCTGACAATCCTTCGCCGCCGACTGTGCCTGTCCTACTGAGCCGACTACATCGCGTGCCTGTTTCTCCCTTCACTTACAAAGCCGGAGGTCCTCCGTCAAAAGGGCCGGATCCTCCACCGGTAGGTGTGCATCTCCCAGAGGAAAGCGAGGTCAGCGAAAACCCCGACGGCAGCGACGAGACGGACAACAACAGCGAGGCTTCAGGTCAAGTTCCCTTGGTTCGCGATTTTAAGTCAAAGAGAAGACAGCCGCGTGGTCGGAGGAGGGCAATGAGAGATGAGGAGGATGTTGAACGCCGGCAGCTGCATCTCTTGAGAGAAGAGGTCGTGCAACCCATTATTTCGGCTCTTTCTGACTCGGCAAGAGTTGCGACATTCCGTGGCATTCCTTTCCAAGCACCCACTCACATGTTTGCACCATATCAGCCCTATCCTCAGTGCCCGCCGTATACTGACAGAAGCCCGAGGTCTCAATCCCTTGTTACTATATCGAGACAGATCTATACAAGGATGAGTCCACTTCGCCACGCCCTCACAAAATGCCTAGTCGACGAGATGAAGAGCATGAGCAGCTTGCTCAAGCAGAAGGTAATGGTCTCGGGATTAGAGAAGAAGCCGAGCCGCCTTCACTCGCTGCTGCTTAGGTGGAAAGGATCGAGGACAAGCGGCAATCTACCCGAAGGTATGAGCCTGCGTTGACTGAACTACCACCTCCTACGATTGTGCAAGTCGTCACTGAACAGGAGGCTGCAAAGCCTACCGAACCTGTCATCAGTCTGGGAATGAAGGGTTGTTGCCCTGTGGGGATCATCTTAGCAGAAGGAGATGACGGCTGGTCGATTTGGGGCGAGTCGGGCGGTACAAAGGCAACACCTGTCAACAAAACAACACTTGCCTGTGACGCAAAAGCCACTTCAGACAGCAGGAAACAAAGAATTGGGTCATGGAGTTCAACCTCATAAGACTGAGACTCAGCTCAGCACCCCCAAAGGAATGATGGAAACGCCATGTCTACTTGTACGGGTAATAGATGCCGTGCCAGGCGACCACGAGAAAGTCGCCGTCGGCCGAGTAAAAGTCTCGACGTGCGTCCATGTCGCGGCCGGGTCTCCCGCTCCCGCGAGGAGTCGGAGCCCAGCCACGAAATCCGCTTCTTCGAGGGCGTCAAAAGGATCACATCGCAGCTGGTTTGAGACCTGCGTATGCTCCCACTAGACGGGGCGTCACGGAGCTGGGACGCCGACAGCTCGAACGCGCTGTGCGCTGCCGCCGGGAGGATGCGGTACAGCCACGATTGGAGGCTGTAGTGCCTTGGAACTATGAAAGCGGTGCCCGAGAGCTTTTCCGCGTAGAGGCCGAGGCTTCTGGGGGGTTGGGGCCTATGGGGAGGGCTCCGGGAATAGCCTCGGTCTTGTCGACGATTGGAGCTGTTTGACTGCAAGGATTGGCATCGCGAGTAGCACTTACTCGTAGTAGCAGCCAAAGTCGTTATGGTATTGGTGCTTTTCATCAACTTGAAAGCCGGATACAGGCATAGCTGCTACTGGTATCATAAGAAAGCCTTTCGTTACGAATGGACTGCGTGTGAAGTTGCGCTCACTTCTACTTCACGAGCTGTGGTGTTCAGAGTGTTTCATGAAGGTCGTATTCCTCCCGTATCAAGTGCTGCATTTCGTCTCATCAATAAACCGTGTTACACCTTGCAACGGCTTGCATCGCATATCACGGCTATACCGAACCCCCCTCAACCCCGACCAGCGTAGCGCATGTGGAATCGGCACGGAATCGGAATCCCACCAACGGAGTCGGATTCGGGAGAGTTGAGTTACACCCAAAGAATGACTTCCGCAGGGCCATACCTGGGGCATTTCCCCGCTTCATGCAGTGTCGACGGTAGAGCCAATGGAAGCTGACCCGTTTCGAATGTGACGTCCTCTCACGAGACTCATTGCCGATGACAACTCCCTCGCAGCATAAGTAGCATCAGCAAGGCTATAAATGCTGCGGCTTGAACTTAGCTCCTTTGATCACTTCACCTCACACAGGCATCCGCGTCATGTCTCAACAAATCATCTTCGCCGCCGGCATCGTAGTCATTTACTTGTTGATCAAGTTCCTCAACGCGACCAACACTCCCAGAATCAAGGGAATTCCCGAGATTCCCGGCGTGCCCATCTTCGGAAACCTCTTGCAGCTCGGCACAGATCACGCCCGCGTCGCGCAGAAATGGGCCGCCAAGTACGGTCCCGTCTTCCAAACGCGACTAGGCAACAGGGTATGGACTTCTTGACTTGATCAGCTTGCACTCTCTTAACACACTGAAAGCGCGTCGTCTTTGTCAACTCATATGAATCCGTTAAGCACATCTGGATCACCCATCAGTCTGCCCTCATCTCTCGCCCCACGTTCCACACCTTTCACTCCGTCGTCTCCTCATCCCAGGGCTTCACCATCGGGACTTCGCCATGGGACGCGTCTTGCAAGGCTCGTCGCAAGGCGGCTGGCACTGCTCTCAACCGACCCGCAGTGCAGTCCTACATGCCCATCCTCGATCTCGAGTCCACGATGAGCATCAGGGAAATGCTCCAAGATTGCCAGAACGGTGCCAAGGACCTCGATCCGTCGCCTTACTTTGCTAGGTTCTCCCTCAACACGTCCTTGACGCTCAACTACGGCTGCCGCATCCACGGAAACATCGACAGCGAGCTGCTCCGCGAGATTACGCAGGTGGAACGCGAGATCTCCAACTTCCGGTCCACCAGCAACAATTGGCAAGACTACGTCCCTTTGTTGCGTCTCTGGAGCGCCCAGAACACTGCGGCGCAGGAGTTCAGAGTCAGGCGTGACAAATACTTGACAAACCTGTTGGACGACCTCAAGCAGCGCATCGCAGACGGGACTGACAAGCCGTGCATTACTGGGAATATCTTGAAGGACCCTGAGGCCAAGTTGAACGAAGGTGACACGTTTTCCGGTGCTCTCCTCATTCATCTTTGTCTAGACTAACACAGCTACCCAGCTGAAATCAAGTCCATCTGCCTTACAATGGTCTCTGCCGGACTAGACACGGTCCCCGTCAACCTCGTCATGGGCCTCGCCTACCTTTCTAGCCCTGCAGGCCAGTCAGTGCAAGACAAAGCCCTAAAAGCCATCGAAGAGACGTACCCGAACGGCGAGGCTTGGGAGAAGTGTCTTGTTGAAGAAAAGGTGCCCTTTGTCACAGCCTTGGTCAAGGAAACGCTTCGCTACTGGACTGTTATTCCAATCTGTCTTCCCCGTACTAGTATCAAGAATATCCCTTACGAGGGCTCGGTGATTCCCGCAGGAACAGACTTCTTCATGGTATGTCACGCCTATCACCGTTTCCAAGCTAGTCTGAAACATTTTCGTTAGAACGCCTACGCTGCCGACTATGACAGCAAACGCTTCGACAAGCCCGACCAGTTCATCCCCGAGCGCTTCCTCAACGACAAAGAAGGCGGCACACCCCATTACGCCTACGGCGCCGGATCGCGGATGTGCGCTGGCTCACATCTCGCCAACCGCGAGCTGTTCACGGCGTACATCCGCCTGATCACGGCCTTTGAGATTCTCCCCGCCCGAGATGCAGCCGATCGCCCCGGCTTGGATGCTATCGAGTGCAGTGCCAACCCGACTTCTTTGACCACTGACCCGAAACCGTTCAAGATTGGCCTGAAGGTGCGGGCCGAGTCTAAGCTGATGCGCTGGATTGCAGCCTCTGAAGAGAGGACGGCAGGTCTGTAGATTGAAGTTCATTTTACGCAATCAGGGTGCGAAGAGGAGGCGAAACCCACCCTACAACTGCACTCATTTTGTTAGTCAAGTGATAATTTAAGGTTGCATATCTCGTAGGGCTCAGGTCATGTATGAACTCCATTTCAACTCGAAATTATCTGTGCATTTATCAAGAGAATTGCGTCGTACTCGAGGTGGTTGTTGTTGTTGTTTCTTTTAATGCCGGGACGTCCCTATCTATATGGCAAAGGGTGCCTATCTAACTGTCTGTATCTCTAAGTCGTACTCGAGGCGGAGGTTAGGAGTGATTGATTTATAATCGTAGTGTTCTAAGACTGACAAGTGTCAAGCTTCGCTTCTATTAGGGCGGTGAATTAGTTAGTGTAATATGGACTGTTTAATTTTTGAATGGAAGAAGTTATCAATACCAACCACAATACGGCTACGAACGCTTGGAAAGAGTAAGGAACCTGTCAAACAGAACTACTATTTACTTATATAAAGATAAGTGGAAGTTTTTATTTAGAGCACTGTTATCGTTAAGTATTACTGTTAACAATTTGTGCTACGCCTAGAGTAAGCGTGAGACTGGTGAGATACTTACCCCTATCACCTCAAGCCTGACCTCCTTGGCTTTTGTGGAACATCACTCTTCCCTTCGCACGGAATTTGCCTTGGAGACATTTGATAGTATTTACTGACCCGGAAAAGTCACGACAATTTGTCTCATGCATTCACCAAATCCAAGCCTTGCTCCTCTCCCCGTCATCAAGCTCAAGACGTCCCTGCCACCCTTCTCCGGGACCGCTGATTGTTCCTAAGCCCAGGAGGTTAACCAATACTCGTGATACATCCTCTAACGGTTATGGTGTGCGATATTTGGGGAAAGGACAAGAGCAGGTGCCGACCATTGGATCGGGTGACTACCGACGTCTCCCGGGACGTTTCAGTTAGATTAGGCAGGTCAGTTAGCTAATTAGCACTAGAAGTAGTCTGACTAATTATTCAGAGAACGCGATGGCTAACAAAATAAAGCGGGAAACAAACGCTGGATGCTAACTTCGAGGTCAATATCAAATGCCGCGTTCGGGTTTTTTTGCTTCAGATATGGCTGTTGCTCAGCCTGGTTCTCAATACTAGCAGTGCGGAACGGCTCAAGCGCATCAGCAAGGACGACCTACAGGCTGAAACTAGTGGCTAAGTTCTTGGATTTAAAGGCCCAAGTGAGACGTATTCCCATGCTTGAATGTCTCTTTCTGACCAGTCATTTATCAGATCATAGCCGAAGATGTAGTCCAAAGCCTAGGACATCGGCATCGGCGAGCCAAATGCGTTACCTTTGTGGATAAGCACGCTGAGCTTGAGTTCCATGTTGAGCCGCATGCTGTGGTGGTATACAGGCGTCTTGCTCTCGTCCATAGTCTGGCCCAACGGTTGCCGGACGGGCGTGCCCGAGACGACGACAGAAGAGGCACGTCCGTGATAGCCGACGGGGGGATGAGTGAAATTTGGCTGGAAGGCGTTGGTGGGCCCGCGGAATAGCACGCCGAGGTTGTGTAGAGAGAAATCTGTTCCCGAGGGAATGTCAAACCACGACTCTTCAGACATGGCTCGAATGCACAGTTTGAACAAGGGTGATGGACGCAGACGAAAAGAGGAGATGGTCAGATTACAGGCGAAATAGGATGAAATACGGTACTAATCTTCGAGGCTAGCAATAAGTAATGGTGAATTCGCTAGCAAAGCAAAGCTTCAAGTAGCCGCTGTCCCAAATGTCAATTCCGGGCCCCATCATGGGTGACTGATTAGTTGACTCCTTTTCCGAAGCCGCATACACCTACTTCCGGTCTTCATGTTCTGGCCAAGCTCGTACCACCGCAGCTATCATGGACATCAACCTCTCAAGCTCGTATAAGCTAACCTCAAGGGTCCACGGAGCGATGTCTGATATAAACCTGACGCAATCCCTCAGGTACGGCACCCACACATGTGCTCCGGTATCCTAACAGGTCCAGAACATCTACCGAGGTTTAGTCCACGGCCTGGCGAATATCTTTGGTGAATATCTTGTAGATTGACATTCAGCCAATACAAACTTGTCCGTCTCTGGCGCTCGGCGCCTATCGAGATTTCTTGGCGCGATCGGCGCGACGCGGAAACATTTCATCCCTCAGTACAAGCAGGAACACAGTTGGCAGCAACGTGTATACAATGTCAGCTACAGCACGGCGTCACTGTGTCAAAGAGGCTTCGAAGGCATGGATAATGCCATCTCCGGAAAGATGCATACCAGGACTTTCGAAATCTTGTCAACGCCACTGGCGTGACCAACTTATACCTCGACGTCATCATTTATTTAGTCGTTGAACAAGTGCATCCTTGCGGAGGATGAATAGCAATGGCAAAACTTATGTGGCTTTGGTATCATAGACGCTCCAGACAAGGACTGTCCGAATATTTCCTTCGTTCCTGACAAAGGATGCTACTGACTAGCTCATTATGTATTGTAGCCACTGCTGGTGTACTTTTCACCAGATAATAACAAGATACGCCTTCCGGTAAACGCCTCCGCCTCGCTACATTGTACCCTCTCTCCCCTGCGGCCTCAGTATGCTCTCCGTGCTGCCTGCCTGGCGCGAGGTAGCCTTATCCGAACCCTCGACAGCATATTCGTCGGCGACAGGCTCGTCGGGGAGCTTGCGTCGGGGTTCCGCAGAACTGCCATCCAAGCTGCGCAGCTGGTAGCCGTGAGACGGCTTGCCGGGGCGCCACGACCTGTCGCCCCGAGTTGAGTTGTCGCCCTTTTTAGACGTCTTCTTCGACGAGAGCCCGAGACTGGTGAGCAGCCGGGGCAGGTAGCGGTTGAGGAAGGGCTTGAGGCGCATCATGTTGTTGCAGAGGATGCCCAAATTGAGCTCGGCCATCGACCACACGCCTGCTTCGGCTTGCTTGCGGGAGAAGTCGGCGCTGATGGCGAGGATGTGGACGTACGGCGCTCTGGCGATGGAGGCGATCAAGACACTGTTGGCACGGGCACGTTAGCTGTGTAAGCTCGGCGGGAAAAGGCTCGAGGGAGGGACATACGCTGATCCTAGGCAAAGAATGCTAGCGACCACCACCTTCTGCCGGAACCGGATCTGGAGCGTGTATAGTGTCGGGAGAGGCAGGATGATGATGGACACGTCAGTAAAGATGTTCAATGCCACCTGAGCGATGGCCAGGTTTCGGAGGCATGTGCCGGATCCAGTGTGCACTGGATTGCAGGGTCCGGAGAGAAGGGCTGTGAAGGTTATGGTGTAGGCGAGGAGAGCGACGCTGATGGTGTACACTCCGGCTCGAAACCATAGCGATGGACTGATGCGGTAGAGGACAGTCAGGATGGATAGTTTGGTGAGGGTCGGACACCACATGTACGTGAGCGTCGTCGGGAGTAGATACTGCGTTCGTTAGCTGGGTTCCGACAGCACCACTGCGGTAGCTTTACGTTGTTGTACTGGACGGCATCTGCGAGGGTCATGTCCCAAGCATGCTGTCCCCAGCCGTACTGCATGCAAAAGCACACGGATATAAAGAAGCCCATGGCCGTGCCCCAAGCCAGGGTGATCAGCACTGCACGGCGCGTAAGCTTAGCTCCAACGGCGTGGACCGAGACAACAAAGGCCCAAGGGCAACTCACCGACGTCAACCTCCCACTGCCGGACGATGAGGGTGCTGGTGATGTAGCGCAGCACCATGGAGATGGTGGCCAGGAAGTAGGTCACGGCAAAGACGACAATGGTGGCCAACTGCACGCTGGACATTCCCCGGTTGAAGTTGGACGTGACGCCATCGGGAGGCGGGACGGCTGGCGTGGTGTAGATGTCCACGTCTGCTAAGGCGGCCGATGAGGCCATGTTTGCAGGCGTTCTTCGCGTCGACGACGCTTGGAGGGTGTTGGTTGTCGTCAGGTGCGAGGCATCGAAGGTGTTGGCAACGGCGGCGGCCAACAAGCAAATGCGCAGTAGTTACGAAAGCGCCGGCTTGCTCCTTGGACGATCATGGGCGAGACGGGATCCGAAAACTCGGAAAGGCAAGCAGGGAGGTTTAATAAGAGCACACTAGGAAGCTCCGTCCGAACCATGGGTCCTGTCTCGGCAGGTCTGTGTGCAATCTGTCGTCGCAAAGCTGCGATGTGACGATGCTCCACCAGGGACGGAAGCGAAAACCCCCCTGGCTGGGTTCGGATCTGCAGCTCTCAGGACGGGTGAGACTGTGAGAGACGCGACGATAAAGGCTGTCGGGCGGGCATTGGCGTGCCGAAACGAACCATCTGTCTTCCTTTACGAATATTGCGCGTTCCAGCGGGGCCGGCGAGGAGCAGGGCATAAGGCATTCGAAGGCACCCAGATACATAAAATTAGTGATGCTAGTGCCTGTCACCCTTGCTTTTTCATGTACGTCAGGCCCTGATCCTAGCCTAGAAGCCGGTTAGAAACCCCCGGCGTCTCACTGTCTTTCGGTTCTTGCTTGTATTGGCCAGCCTTCTCCAGGACAAGGGTTGTTAAGCTTCATACATACCAAGGCCGATCACGGAGAGGGCGTATTCCGCCGGGGCACTCGGAATCAGTGCCCGTTTCCCGTTTGAGGACAGCCCGAGGTCGCTTGGCGAATCTACCCGCCTGGGAAAGCCTGACTGACGATCCCACAAACGGCTAGGTACGAAGCCACCGATCCCACCTTGGCCTTGATTCGCAGGCGGGCTAGACTAGGTAGGTACGAAGTACGAATACCTACTTACGAAATAGCGCGCGTTGGCTTTCGTCTCAGGGACGGGGCGGCAACGGGGATCATCCCAAATTCACAGGGCTGTTGTTGGCCGTATTACAAAGTATCTACCTACTTCGTACTCCGTATACAAACTGCCAAGCCACAGGCCTGCGGCATCACAGGTTTCTGGCTGCATGTTTCGAGCCGGGTGCAGACGCCACGTTCCTAATCAGGGACGGGACGGACCCGACAGACTGGAAAGATGTAGCTCGACGGCCTGCTTCTTTAGCATTCTTCCATCGTGAGTTCTAGACCCAAGACTTGGCAGCCATGGCCCACAGCACACAGATGCGCGCAGAGGCCACACAGCCCGTGGGGAACCATGGCAAATGAGTCGATGGCTAAATGATGGCATCGTAGAATCCAGAACACGCACCAACGGCTGACAGGGGCCCCCGAGTCACTAGGTACTTAGTCTATACTACATAAGTACGTAGTGTACGTATGGCATGTCCCCGCCAGGGGTAGTGCAGCTTGAAACGCAACCCGGCGGGTTCGACTACGACGCAGCCGTTGGTGGGCGGTTGGTACCAGCGTCAATACAAATACAAACTAATGCTAGAACATCACGTAGTACGCAAAAGTTTGTTTCTGACCGTTTTCCCCCCACTAGTTTCCCCTTTTGCTGAGGGTCTCGTCAAAGTATCATCGCGCTTTGAATAATACAGTAAGGCATAGGACCTGGTCTAACCAGTCTACTCGGTAGCGGTGGTAAATAATATCATAAGTAAAGTTTTAGTACCCTATTTTCCATGCAGGTTCCTTATATAAGTATGTACTACAGTATCCTGTGGCTAGTTACTTGAAAGCCATCTCAATCCTCAGGGGTTGTACGGAGCATGACCGTACGCGGTAATTCGTACTTCATACGAAGTACATATGGCTGAATCTAAGCGAAGAGCAGCTAGCTGCACGCCAGGCCAAGGAAGCCTTGTTTCTTCTCAAGGATGTAGAAACACCCTTCCTATCTTTGTGGGGTCTAGTCAAGAGTCCGCATTAGACTAGGTAAGGGTATTGCTTGGACCAAGGGTATATAATCCTCTCCACACCGCCAAATGAGCGACCAGATATCCCAGGTGCTTCCCAGAAAGACGAGGCTCGAATCCTAATTAACACTTGCGATCAAATCGTCGTAAAACATATCCCCAGCTTCCAATTTCATACTGTCCACCTCTCAACTAAATCTATCGAGTCCCAAACAAAATGACAGCCTCTCTGGTCAAGAGACCCGCAGCCCCGCGGGCCGTTTTCAACTCGGACAAGCCCCTGCCGGGCACCCCTGAGCAAATCACCGTCGAGTGGCTCTCGGAGGCTCTCGCCGTCCCCGTCAAGGCCTTCAAGCAGACGGGCGTGAGCCACGGCACGTCGTCCAAGCTGTTCCTGGACCTCGTCTTTGCCGACGGCGTCGAGACGGAGGTTCCGACCCGCGTCTGCGTCAAGGGCGGCTTCAACCCCGCACTGCGGGCAGCGTTCCCCGAGATATGGGCTACCTACCGCCGCGAGGCCGAGTTCTACTACTATATTGCTCCTGTGACCAACATGTTGCTGCCTCGGACGTGGTTTGCTGGCACTGATACCGTCCACGGCCAGGGCGTCTTCATCATGTCAGACGTCGCGGACGAGTGCACCTTTGGCACGCCGCTGGAGCCCTGGAAGCCTAGCCAGGTCGAGGAAGCCCTCAAGCAGCTCGCCAGTCTGCACGGGAAGACCTGGAACACCAAGGAGGAGGACCACCCTTGGCTGCTCGGCGCCGACGGCGTCAAGCTTCTGAACCCAGTGCGAAATATCGTGCGGGCCCTTCTTAAGCCTGAGCCTTGGAGTGCTCGCTTCGACGAGGATTGCTGCCCGCCGGTGACAGAGGCTCTGCTCGACCGCGAGCGTATCCAGCGGGGATTTGAAGCTCTCTGGAAGCACGCCGACTCGGATGAGAAGTTCCACTCGCTCATCCATGGCGACGGCCACGTTGGCAACACGCTCATCACCAACGACGGCACGCCGGGCTTCATCGACTGGCAGGGTCTACAATACGGCCCCGCCATCCTCGATCTCGCCTACTTCCTCACCGGGGCCTTGACCATCGAGGACCGTCGCGCGAGCGAAGGTGCCCTGGTTGAGGCGTATCTCGAGGCTCTTCACGCCGAGGGAGGCCCTAAGCTGTCCAAGGCTGACGTCTGGGACGACTACCGCCGCTACGCCATGCAGGGCTTCCTCTGGGCCATGACGCCCAAGGCTATGCAGCCTGATAATGTCATCTTTGCTATTAGCGAGCGTTACTCGGCCGCCATCGTCGACCACGGCACCTTTGAGCTACTGGGAGTTTAAGAGAAAACAACTTAGTGTCGATTAGCGAAGGAAAGGGAACTATATATGACTGCAGATGGTTGAATATCCTATACAAACAACGAGTTATGAACGCAACCCATTGTACTCAGGCAGCAGCCTTTCCTCTAGTCTCGTAAGGTAGAGCCAAGAACAAAGCCCCTGCTACCATGAATGAACAAAGTCGTAGAGATCCAAATGGGCACGTCCGTGTTTATGCCGCCAAGGACGGAGGCGGGAACGCCGCACAAGGCCTGGATGGCATAGTTGCGGTAGGTGGTGCTCAGTGAGGAGTTCCCGATCGCCAGCCATCCTGATGGAGCACCACAGGAAAAGCTCCAGCGACGTGGAAATGACAAGGCGCGGAATAGAAAAGAGAGATTCGATCTTGCCGGGCTTGAACTTGAACGGGTTCCACTTCAGGGTGTTCATCGAGTCGCTGTTTAGCGCAACCGCAACAGGCTGCCCAGTACCGGGCGCTGCGGCACGGAGATCGGCGTCGACGCCTTCTAAGTACGAGATAGTCAGCCACGTGGTGCTGTTGTTCCGCGGAACAATTGCACGACTTTCACGGCTTGAGCGTCGAGATCTCTTCGAGGAGGAAGTACTTGGGCGTCTCGTACATGCAGAAGCACAGTTACATGAGGAATACGGCCAGCATCAGCCCGCTGAAGGTCCAGTACGTGTACTGCCAGACGAGATTGTCCTCGAACCTACATTCAACAGCGGGGTTACCGAAGGCACAGGGGAAGTATGCAATCAGGGGCCTATCCCAAGCAATTCGCTGTTAGTGCTCGGTTCTTGGTACGCAACAACAGCCAGGTGCTGCAACTTACCACCCCATGAGAGCTGCATTGGCCTGCTCGACAGACCAGAACCCACACTGCATGGTAAGCAAGGACTGATGCGTCGCAGGGCATAATCCATCACGACTACATTGCGCTCGTACACCTTATCTGCGCCCATGGGCATGACGCTGGTGTCTATGCCTTGGTCGCCATGCTGCTCATCTACGGTGTCATTGTCTCAGGGAGCAGCAACAATGGCTTCTTTCTTCTCGTTTTGGATGATTAAATAAATGTTTCGGGCGGATTTCTAAAGGGCAGATAGTTCAAGACCGTCATGTGAAACTACCCGAGACTTTGAGAAGATAGTGACAGTTGACGGGAATCGTCGTAGCTCATACTCGTCGAGTCGTCGCGAATTAATGCACCGTCGACTAAGATCGCATCTTGCCCTCGCCATATCTCTCTATAAGGTTGTCTTTGCAGGATCCCTCCCCCTCACAATGTTCAAGATTAGACTAGAGTAGCGTTATAGGGCACGCTTTAAATGCTCTTCTTTCCTCTTAGCCTATGAGACTTCTATCAGTAGATCGCGGAGCGGAGGCGAGATAGGTTGATAAAGGGCTTTATTGGATGAATCGACTCGCTCTGAGCCCTTGTACATGGTCAGCAAAGATGTCGGCGTCTTGAATGGGCCGCCATGGGTGTGGTTGATCTACCTCGGTTACTCTTTGGAGTGGGTTGCTTGCGTGGCACAAGGGCTCGCCCCCGTGGATGTGACATCCTTCCGCCCCAAGGATCCAACGCTCCTGGACGAGGCCACAAACGCCAACATCCGGAATCAGTCCCAAATAATCTACTGCCGGTAGACGACTTGCTGCTCCGGCGTTATCTCCCAGCGTGCCCATATCCCCGCGGATGCGCTGAGGGAGAGAGGTATGCGGATAACGTCGACAATTGGGACGCTAGGGCAAGTGAGCGCTGTGCCGAGTGGGGAGAGAAGCGGTCTAGCGAGATGATCTAGCACAATCAGGAGACCACGTAATAAATAGGGCCCCTCGGCTAGTAGTCTTTGTTTCACCGAGTATCCTATTGATAGCCAAATAAGACAGCTTCGTTGTCCGCATACTCAAGTCCCAGGTCCGCCCTCGCCCAGCTTCTGACAGGATGCTTCTTAACACTGCAGAAGTTCTTCAGCTTGAACTGATGCTCCAGTGGCTCCAGTTTGGTGATGATGCATTCGCGCTCTTCGCTGTGGTGGCCTGTAGGTTCCTTTGCCACGATGCCGATCGGCCAAATGAGAGCATTATCCAGGGGCGGCCCCGAGGGAAAAATGTCCTACAAGCTGCGTTGCTACCGATGGAAGACTCCCCATGCGAACATCATAGCCATCTCTTGTGAAATATGTCGTCCCAGGCTGCTTCCTGTGTATCGTTGCCGCGACACGATACATGTCAGAACGGAAACAAGAGGTCAAAAACAAACCCCGGCTATCCAATCGGATGTCGTTCATGCGGCTGCCACTAATACCCCGGCGCCAGAAGCCAGAAGCGTGGAACTCGGAACCAATCCAGTCTTCCGTCCCAAGCGGCTACCCATGTCCGCTTCTATCACGGCATCTATATCCGGTGACGGTTTAGATACCCATCTCTTCAACCTCCTGTCAAAGGGCATCCAGCGGCTCAGCATCGAGTATTGTTACTAGATCCAGTTAGCCATGGGAGGAGGGAGCGATGTACAGGAGGGTTAAAGACATAAACCCAGCAATATCTCGTCGCGTTTGCGACCACGCAGTCTACGCAAACGATAACTCGCAGTTTAAGATGCAAAAGCCCGATGTCTACCGCGTAACCAAAACGCGGGTCGTACCGAATTGCAGGCTCTCCATGCTAGTGTAAAGGGGTGTTCTGCCGCGGCCGCTTGGAGAAGAGACAACGGGCTTCTCGAGGCCAACCGCAGGCGAAGGGGGGTAAGCTACAAGCATGATGCTCTAATCTACAATCGGGATATTTGATCCGGGCCGGGGAGCATGGGGAGCAATTCCGCGACATCAGTTCCATCCTACATACTCCGTAGTAACACACACGAATTGTACAGATTGCAACCTACATCATTGGTTGTTTGCTGCCGCGACTAACCGAACGAGCCGTACTTCAGGGACCGTCCTCGCTATTGTCGGAGTCGGACCATCTGAGAATGAATGACACGGCTACAATATCCGCATGGATGCCAGCGACGTAATCATCAGCCCCGCGGAGTATCGCACTGCGCGGGGGATTCCCAGGACGATACGAAGATATCGGCGTGTGTTGAAAGGTGAGTTTCCCTCCCAACGCGCAAACCATGTCACTGACGTCAGAAGCAGGAATGGAAGAACGAATATAGCAGAGATGAAGAGAGATGCTTATCTCTAAGAGAGGAGGCCGAGGCAGTTCCTACTCCTGCATGGGACCCGGTTCCGGGATTTAAGGGTCCACTTCACCATATATAGGTTGAAGGGGGTGGTTCAGCGTAGGGTGGATGTAGTATGACTTGTTGCAGTCGATGTGACCTCTCTAGCAAATGCAATATCACGGTGCCAACGCTAAAGACGGTGTCGGGAGTCTAATAGGCTCATTTTGCATTTATCTACTGTCACCTAAGTCATTGATTAAACCCCCTTTTGCTGACGTCTAGGTCTACAAGTTCTGCTTCGGCAACCACTCAACTCATCTTCCTCCCTTGGTCCTATGCCATGAAACATGTTCACTCAAGCCAAAGCGTAAGCAAACCTTTCGAACTCAAGCTTCCATACCCCCATCCGAATCCCCGACCACAGCTTACCCGTAGTCACCCAGGATGGCAGGAGACTGGAATTCTCGGGATGAAGCTGCACGTTCCAATAGCCTTCGTTGTGAAGCTGTGTTTTGTGGCTGAAAGCCAGAAAGCGCAAGCAGCCGATTTACCAGGTCCTTTGATGAAAGCATTTGCAATGTAAGGGGTGGCTGTCGCCGCTAGGAAATTTGTTTCATTTCATCGTCCCCAGTCTCTTTTCTCACTTTCAGTCTTTAGCCATCAATATCCTTCAGAACGTCAAACCATCATCTTCCACCAGACTGAAGCCCATCGCCTTCATCTCCTCTTGCCTGTTGAGTAGCACTCTGGCTGCTCCAACCGGTCCTCCTTGCGTCGGCCTCACATCGCGTCAGGCGGACAAACCACCTTACTCTTTTGTGCCCCCGAGGCACCGACTTCCGACTGGACAAGGGGCTTCAGGTTCCGCTCTCGCCAAAGATTCGTCTCAGGGCAGTTCGAAGCATCGCAAGTAGGCTGGGACTGCTAAAACACCTATGCAAGAGTGGGTCGGGAAAGGTATGCAGTCGGCCGAGGCTCACCGGAGGACGTGGCTAATGCTGTTATTTTGAAGGCCAATGGGAATCCGGAACCGGCTTGTCTCTATCAGAGTACCAAACATCGAGGCCAGGCTGAATATGCGAGAAGTACTGGTGGAAGACGATGCCTTTGTCGGTTTGTCCCTTGCCATGGAGTAAAGCAGTCGACTGGCGCTCGTCATGCTGGCATTGGTGCCGTTGAGGAGGCATATGCCTATCATTAGAGTCGAAACGGTTGCAGCGGCACGACTTCCTGTCGCCTGGTGGATGAGCTCGACAATTGGCACGCCTGTGGACGTCGAAACAATGGTTGTGAGGTCCGCGAGGCAGAACAGAATGATAAGGATAAAGGCAGTCCCATTGCCACGGTCAACATGGCCGGGTCTTTCATCTGCAATAGGGACTCTTACGTGACGCCACCTACGGCAATGGCATAGATCATGGCTCGAGGAGCATCTCTAGCAGGCTTCGGCATCTCTTCAGCCATGTGGAGAATAACACCGAAGCCGATGAGTGACAAGGCTGACTGCAGCAGGCCAAGGACCCAAGCCATGCCGTCAGACCAACCGGTTTCGTTGTTGAAGTTGGTGAAGACGTAGCTCGCATCGGTCTTTTTCGACATGGCGAGGAGGATAATGCCGAGGACTACCACCCCAAGGATGGACCAGAATACTGCCCCATGGTTAGCGAATAGATGGAGTTGTCCTAGAAGATGAAGCCTCACAAGCCAAGTCGTTCCATCGTCCCAGTACTCTGTTTCCCCATATATTGCCAGCAGTCGATAAACCAATGATGGACAAGTAGATGAGATAGGTGCTCCACGCCGTGATTGCGAACTTTTCGATGGAAGCCGCTATGGCCGCTGCACAGAGGAACTGGGCTGTAGGAGCCCTTGGTACAAATACAGAAGCGATATGGGCCACTTACCTGCGAAGAAAGCCTGGACTGTTACTACGACCAGCCAGCCGGCAATGTTGGTCCAGCCGACCAACAAGCTCTGCATGGAACGTCAGTCAGTCAGTCAGTCAGCCGTGCACCGAGCCATAGGCCAAGTACAGTACCATGATCCGGTTCCATTTATCTGTGCACAACACATACACAAAGTGATATTGGCCACCCGTCGTGGGCCAAATGGCAGCCATCTCGCCCAGGCTGCCTGTGAGAGCAAAGTTGCACAACACACAGAAGGGAAAGCCGTACAAGAGCGAGGCATCGCCTCCGGACGGAAGAATCAGCCCGATTGACCCGGCCAGCGCGATCCAAGTGCTGCAAGTACAGATATCGGGTCAGCGATGGTGACGAGTCGCATTCGCGAGCGTGCGAAGATACGTACTTGAGAATGGCAAAGGCCATTGCCACCATAGTCAGCCTAGACAGCCGCGGCGGAAGGTGGCCCTCGGTTGCGTCAGATGTGGTCGAGGTCATCATTTTAATAAGAAGCGAAAAGCCGTAGATGAGTTGCACTTGGGCTTGAGCGGGAGTTGTTGGCTTTATGTTGCCCGACCAAGCTGCCTGCTTATCATTCTCGTGCTACACGACCGCTGTTGATATCATGGAACCCGGACGCCGAAAACCCGGCCTGTGTAACCATTGCCCATCTATCAAGGCGCGTCCGTCCTTATCACGATGCTGATATGCTTCAGTACCGTTTCAACAAAGGGCAGCTAATAGTCTACATAATGATAGGCCAGGAATAGTCTTGACTCAATGTGGCAATTTCGGGAGAAAGCCTGAACCAGTACACTGACTATTTATCCCTCATGCTCGACAAATTTCCTGAATGAGGATTGGGTTGTATCTTCGTTCTCCATCTGGCCTTTTGCATTTGCGACTGGCAGATTCTTTGCCGAAGTTACTCTCCCATTGCCGAAACTACAAAAGAGCAGCTTTCTCCTCTAAAAGTCCATTCTATTCAGCTAAAAGGCAGAATAAAATCCCACTCGGACACCATGGCTTCAAGGGATGGCTTCTCCTGGACGCCAGGCCAAGGCCGGCCCCAAGGCGAGTGTCCCTTGCATCGGGGCCATTCAGCCACCAACTAACATAAACGGCAGGACTCCCAAGGTTTTCGACGTCGTCATTGTTGGGGCGGGATAATGCGGTCTCACCGCCACGCGAGATGCCTCTTTGGCTGGTATTATCACCGCCCCGGATTCTATCGCGGTCTGCTGGTAATGGATAATCTCAGGTCTCAATGTTCTTCTCTTAGAAGGCCGCAATCGTATCGGCGGGCGCTCCTGGTCGTCCAACATTGACGGCTACCCCTTTGAGATGGGTGGCACCTGGGGGCCATGATGGGAAGGTCTGTCATGAGCCGTATTCAATCTGTCGAGCCATCTTGATCCTCATTCATCCAGGTAAAAATCCATTATGGAGTCCGGGCTTCGCAAACTGGTCAACATGGATGGCGAGTTCGGTAAACGCGTCATTCCCTTCACCCACAACGCCACCTTCACGCCAGAAGCCCTCCAGTAAGACCAAGTATCAGTCGCTTCCCGCCTCGCCTAGATCCAAGGTTCTCTTATACCGAATGAACGGCTTTGCCTCGAGGTATTCGTCCTTCTGTGCAGCGGCGGCACCCTCGAGACTACAAGTCTTTTCTAGTTTCTGCACTGGTGGGCTCTCGGCGAGTACTCATACAACGGATGCATCAGGTACCTCGTCAAGTACAAGTTCCGCGGGGGCCAGTCCAGCTTTGCCATCTGGTTCTTCCGCGAGGCTTTGGGGACTGGGAACTTGACACTACGTCTTCAACTCTCCCGATGCAAGCATAAACGACTCCAGGGAAGGTGATACAGTCACAACCCGAGACGGTCGGGAATTCAGGGCTGCAAAGGCCACCAGCGCCATGCCGCTAAACGTCTTGAACGTAGTCGAGTTCGATCCTCCCCTGGTGCGTGGCAAGAAGATGGCTGCAGACATTGGCCATGTGAAGCAGTGCGTCAAGGTCTACGTGGAAGTCAGTGAGAAGGAGCTGCGTTCATACACGGGCATCAGCTACCCACACAACCGGCTCTACTACGCGCTCGCCGATGGAACCACGCCAGCAGGAAACACCCACATCGTCTGCTTCGGAGGCCAACACAATCGCTTTCATCCAGAGGAAGACGTGCAGGTGACTATTTAAGCGCTGCAAGGCCTTGTTCCGATGAGCACTGAACGAATAGTAGGTCAAATTCCATACATGAAGTAGCATCGACAGTGTTAACATAAGTAGGTCTTCTAGAATTAGTCCAAGGACGAGTTCGCAAAGGGTACCTGGTAGGACTCCTTTCCCCCACATGGCTAGCTTTTACTGACTGACATGCGGTAGGTTCTTTTCCGGCCCCGGCCTGCTTTCGAACCATCTGGCGGATATGAGAGCCGGGCAAGAAAGTGTTGTCTTTGCCAGCTCGGACTAAGCTTTGGGTTGGCGCAGCTTCATTGATGGTGCGATTGAGGAGGGTGCACGGGCGGCGATGGTAATTCGTGAATCTCTTCTGCAGCCTGCCTTGAAACCGAGGCTAGTGTAGTGTAGTGTAGTAGACAGTAGTGGTAGCCTCGGATTGGTCTGTAAACCCTCACTCCAGAGTCAACTTGACAGCAACTGTCTCACACGTGTCTGTCTGCATTAACAGGATCTGACTCCCCTCGGAGACTTGACTCCCATCTAATCCCAGCACGTCGGTGTTAGGGTCTGAAGGTGCGATTGTGCAAATCAGGCTATAATTTCAATACATCTAGTCGGCGAGACCATAACAGCGGCCGACAACTATGTGCATCTCCTAGAGATGCTAGCGTGCTTAGCGCAGTGCCCCGAAACTGTCATGGCACTGCCACTGAGTCTCCGAGAGTTCTTTTGGCAGCAGGTCAAAATGTTCCAGCTTTTTGGATTGCCTCTGACGGATGAGACGAAAGGACTTGAGATCCTGACCGGCCCACCAGACTACTACCTTGAATTCGCGTCGTACCCTTTCCTCATCTCAGGTTCCGAGGAGCACCAAAACTATCCGAGCTGCTATTGGGGATGCTTGCGGTATTTACCGACGACAGGTTGAGCCATGCCCCTCTCATGAGGAATCAATTCACCTCGTAGAGCAGCTCCAGCAGAAGGTACTCCCGCTAGGTTCTCACAGTAGAGACGCTCATGCTCTTGTTTGGACGTACTTCATTGCGGCTGCGGAGAGCATTCTCCCACACCACCGGGGGTTCTTCTCACATCGTTTGAGGTTGACGTACGAGTATACTGGGTTCAGGAGTATTACCGGTGGCCTGGAAGCTCTACAGACCGTTTGGGCTATGCAGCCCGTTCGGAGACGGAACGGCCGACACTCCAATTCTTATCATGTAAGGACAGGAATCGCATTGTAGGAATGCAAAAAGCTGCCGCAACATGGCAACCTGCCCCTTTTCGATCCTCTGTCTGATTTATCATACTACATGATGTCCCTTCCCACTCATTATTGGAAGAGGTCTGGCTCGGACTATTCACACATAGGCAACATGCTCAGTGTCTTGTTTCAACTCAACGTCACCGACAAGGGCACTGTCCTGGAGATGTGGTCGAGACACTACAGCAAGCCTCATACCAAGCTGGTGCACGTTCTTTACCATCAGTTGACATGCCAATTGTAAGAGACATGAATTGTAGTAGCCATTGTCTAGTCCAAAACATTCCCAGCAGCCGGGTCCGCACTTCTCGCAATCCCCGTCGAAGTATTCAAGGTCCAACAAGATGACTCAGTCGGCGTCAAACTTTTCATACCACAAGCTCGCGCGAACCCAAAGGAAAGGCCTTGCGCCATCTGAGACCCTGACCAACCTCCTCACTTGCTCCGACACACGACACACGATTCTGGTAAACACAATTCTATACATGGCACATGTCTAAGATTCAAAATTCGAACCTTCAACAGTCCATAAAGCTTGCCGTCCTAACCTTCGATCCGGCAGACAAAAGCACTCTTCGGAGATGTATTATCTTCCTTGATTGCGATATGACGACAATCGCATACCAAAAACATCCTGGCTGGGTTTCTCATGCGTCTGTATGCAGAGAATGGCAGAACGTTCTAAAGAAGGTTAATTTCTACGAGATGAAGCTGCGAGTATCTTGTCTCGACGATTTCAAGTATATCGTTTCGCCACAAAGGAGAGAGATTGTACACCATATCTGTCTCAATGTTGAATTACCACGATACGCGTCCATATGTTGCTCAAAACGACGTTCACCACCACTCAGGATCAGCTCTATCGTCAGTGATGGGATATGGAATTTCTTTTCTATTCTCAGTACTTGGAGACCAGCAAAACTAGGCATTGGAGACCAATGTATACTCTCCTAGCGACTGTGAAGATTAGTTTAAGAACTTGTACTTGTCCTTCGATGATGTTGAGCATGATGAGGACGCAATGTCGGATGCGTGGAGGACTGATTACGTATCATGACCTGCAGCATGGCTAGATGCATGGTCAACAAGTTAAAGCTCCTCCAAAACCAGCTATACAACGGCTCTTCCGACCTATTCGGTTAGTCTTTCACGAGACTTTGCCTCTAGTCAGAGCGGTCACTTGCCGCATTATCCGTCGATAACTCCGGCGTTGTATTTCTCCATCGGGATTGGTCCTGTTACTCGGCAGCTTTGATCTTCTAGAGGATTTGTCCTATGAGCCGTGGGCGCCATATGAAGCTGTGAACAGAGAATTTCATGATCGAGGTACGCACCACGCCAGCAGGAATTACAAAGTTCTTCTTCTAACCATGTTAAATACATCCTGATCACCCACCGCTGATACTTAAAAAAAGGTCTTTCTTTTGCAATGCGAAATAATCTTCCGGATACTCTCAACAGATTAATAGTACTTGAGGACTCCTATAAATTCTATGATCAATTTCCAAAGCAGCCAGCCCATATAACCTGGTATAATTTGGTTGATCCTAGCGAAGGAATTAGTGCGATCTTCGCATCAAAAAGTCATAACTTAAAACATCTTGCCATCTCCTTCATGGTCAATGCCGAAGAACTCGTTCGACACTGTCAGTCGACGTGGAGCTGAGCACATCTGCAATCTCTAGCGCTCACATCGCAGCACCTGCAGGACGATTGGGAAAAGCGCGAGCAGATTGAGGCTTTGCTGTGCCGAGCCGGGGTCCTTGTACGGAAGATGCCCAGGATACACGCGTTTGTGCTTCGAAATGGTGGAACGACACATGCCTGTGCGTTTATATATCGTATAGACAGAGACAGTGCCTCGGTCACTTGGCGCGGAACGTGGCATCTAGAGTTGAGTCCTCGTGTGGTCAAGTCAGGCCAACTCGCTGCCTCGAAGCTGCCTTTTACTGAACTTCAACTAAAGCTGGAGTGTATTCGAGGGGTCATAAGATGTCACGGAGATGCAATCTATCATCTAAAACTGCCCTGTCAAGTCATTAATCCTGTGTCGCTTTGGCAGATCCGGAGGGAAGGATGCAGTAGCTTATTGCATCGCAACCTTCCATTAAGTCTTCTTCATAGCGTGGCACGCGTTGTCAAAAAGGTTCTGGTCGATGCCCACCAGCCGTGCTTCAGCTGTGCCGCCTCCTCCCCATGAGCATCGCCAGATGGCAGTGTACCTGCAGAAAGAGATTGTCGTCTAAGAGATCCGGGGAAGCTAAGACCAGCCAGAGATGGGTGAGGAAATCTTGTTCTTGTCTGTGATGGTGAACAGTGTTTGAGAATAGTCGTGGATTAGACGGGAAATGTATGACATGGAGGGATATATTATTGTCAGTGGTATTCTTATCCTACCATTGCTGCACATTAGAACTCCATAGGGCATTAGGACTTTGTTAAAACAAATAACATAATAAGCAGGGGTGGGTTTGCAGCCCGAGTAGATATACGGTACAGCCCGAATAGCACGAGTCTATATTATACCTCTTCTTTTAATAAGAAAAGAATATTGGCCAGTCCCCATTCATCCCTGGCAGGGCATACCAGGGCTAAGCGAGACTGCTCTCTTGGACGGCGGATATCATCGTCGGCGGCAAGGCAATGTCTATTTCTTCCAAGTATCACATTAGATACTACATAATGTTGCGGTTGAAGCCTCAACCGGACGCATGCACGCAGACATAAAGACTCCTAGTTACACAAGTGAACCTCATTTGGCCATATACAACGCTACCGGCCTGGCTTCCTCCACTGCATGGCGCGTGCGACTCATTCTTCAACTTGGATGCGTAGCCCAACCGAGGATGCCTTCACTTGTCGACGGCATACAAAATCCCCACTCGCAGGACAACGTAATATACATCGGAGTAATACCGGCAGTTCCTGGCGTAACAGCGACAGGTACTGTTTTGGGTTCCTGGTTCTAAAACCAGCTGTAGTGCAGCCGCTTCCCAAGCTGGAATGCCTCGCGCACAACTATCATCCCGTACAACTATATCGACATAGGAGGCAGCACCTCCAAGGAATCCCAGTTCGATTCTCGTCAGGGGTGCAAGAGTAAGGCCATGTTTCTAAGCGAGAAGAACCTTGGACAGAGTGAGGATAGATGTAATCTGGTGTGGATTTCAACATGATTAAATAAGAGCCACCTCCCTAATAGCCTACCAGCTATCTACATAACTACCTGCCTAATAGCATACCCAGCTACCACAGCCTATCTAGCCACTGACAGCTTGCCTAGCTGCCCATAGCAACATCTTGCTCAACAGCCTGGCCAGCTGCCCACAGCCGCTGACAGCCGCCCACAGCAGCCGCCCGCCCAGCAATTGACCTAGCAGCCCAGGCAGTGCACATTGCGTGTAATCGCATATCGTATACAGTGCTGCACATCGCGTGTGCACATAGTTTGCCATATTGCATATAGCTTCTCATTAATATTCGTACAGAGTCACGTGCGAGGTTTCAGCCACCGGTGGAGTTGAACAGAAGATTGAAGCTGCACTGATTGCTTCTTTCACCCAAACCACCACCAGCAGCTGTTTGTTTCCTTCTGGCCATCCAGCATGTCGTCGACCACCAAGTTGTCGACTGGCACCTCTCCCGTGCTGTTCCACCTGTTGGAATCTGGAGACTACAGCGACATGACGCTCGTGGGAGAGGGCCGCGAGTTCCACGTCCACAAAGCCGTCGTTTGCTCCCAGTCCCCCGTCATCGCCGCGGCCTTTCGAAACGATTACGAGGTACTTGGCGTCACGGGAGACTGTACTGCCAAACTGGTGGTTGACATGGAAATCTAGGAATCCAGAACCAATGTGTTCAAGGTCAACGAGTTCGACGACGATACGGTCCAGCGCATGGTCACCTTTTTCTACACTGGCCAGTACGAAGTTGAAACGCAGGAGACTTCCAGCGAAGCGGACCTCGTCATGCTCCCTGAGACATTGATTCCGACAGGTAGCTCCTTCGTTGAAACTGTGGCCCTTGCAAGTAGTCCTAACTCTCTTAGCAGACCCCGGCGCAACCTTCTCCTTGAAGCTTACACCACCCCCGGTACCAACCGAAAATGTGACCAACATGCTACTCGCCCACGTCCAAATGAACGCCATTGCCGAGTTCTTCGACGTTCCCAAACTCAAGAAGGCGGCAAACGCGCGGATCGCGGCCGTGTTCAAGGCCAGCTGGACACCCGAGTCCTTCGCCGAAGTCGCCAGCAGCGCGTGGAGCTCGACCGGGGACGCAGCGCTGCACAGCATGCTCGCTTCGGTGGCAGCAGCACGCATGGAAGATCTTGCCAAGACGCCCAACTTCGTTGCGTTGGAAGAGGTCAGCGACTTCGCCCTGAAGGTCATGAAGAAATGTGACCGGCGAATCCGAAAACTTGAAGCACAAGCAACGACGGCCCAAGCGCATGACATAAAGTCGACTTGGAAGAGGAACCACCACCCCCTCCCAAGCTACTTATTTTCCAGCCGTCGGCAATAATGCCGGTGTCAGATGGCCATTTCGCGAACCCTCTAGGTTTTGCTACGACATTGGCAAGAAGAGTCTTTTAGTTGTGTAATAGCCCAGCTCCATGTCTAAAAGACAGTGTCTGGTGACAAGCTCGAGTGGGGCCGAGAAAGTACGATGATTGGGTCTATTATCAAATAGAAGCCTGTCTACTCGGTGTCGAGGCGCAGATCTGTAATGATGGCCGCCGCCACAAGACAATATTACTAGGCTTTAGGGTAGATGATAATCGATCCAGCCTTTGAAACTGATGGTAGAAAGCAACCAGTTAAACAAGCGACTCTGTTAGTTACTAAGCAAAGCCGTCCCTTTTCCTAGCACACCCCACTGCAGCCTTCGCATGCAATCCGTCTCAGTAATAACAATAATCAATCAATCAACAACCAACCTCGATAAACCAACGCTTTCTAATAAACATGCGCAACTAATCAGCCCGCCACTTCCGCGTCTGTCTCTCTGTCGGCCTCTCTCTCTTGCGCCTCGCCCGTCCCCGGAAAATGCGCGCGACCCTTCGCAGGTCCTGTGATGCCTGTGCAAAGGCGAAGCATCGCTGCGATCTCCGGACGCCCAAGTGCTCTCGGTGCAGCAAGAGAAAGGCCAGCTGCGTCTATGCCAACGAACCCCTGACGTCGTCGCCCGAGACGGACCCGGAGGGCTCGGAGGCCTCGGGAAGCAGTACGCCCGACGGTAGCAGCCATGGCCATGCGGCTGCTGTCGTCGTGAGGAATGGGGACGCCGTGTCGGGGTTCTCGGAAGGCTCGGGAACCCTCTTCAATGCCCCGGATGGCTCCTTTGATCCCTTTGATTCGTATCCGCCCACGAGGCTTCCCCGGATACACGTGCAACGCCTCATTCACAACTGTAGTTCCTCTCCGCTGCCGATGTATAACAACGCAACTAACCAGCCCAGTTTTGTCCAATATCGCATTTCAGTACTACCCGCTAGACCTTAACCTCGCCTCGAATCCATTCGTGGTCTCGTGGTGGCCTCTCGCCCTCGAAGACCCGGCGTTATTCCACGTCTCGCTGCAGACAGCGTCACTGGATGAGGAATTGCGCGCTCAAAATGGCTTCCCCATTTCTGGACTTCTCATGGCCGATTCCGTGTCTCTAGTGAGGCAAAAGATCGAAGATGCATCGTTGGCATTTCAGGACGAGACGATGAATTCAGTAGTCACCTTGGCGGCAATTGAAGTAAGACCGCCCTTCCTGGCTGCGCTTACTATTTCGACTGTTGACACGTCGTACAAATAGCATGGCAAGGGGAACATCCAGACCACCAGAATGCACATTGACGGAGTCAAACAAATGGTCAGCGTCAGGGGTGGAATTAATCAGGTGAAGCGCACAAGCCCGCTCACAGCAAGAATGGTTTCTTGGTGAGACTTGCACTCATCACGATGGAACCCCTGCTCATTCTTCGCTTAGGGTATCAATGCTGGTCACAGGAGTCCCTCAGTTTGAAACCCAGGATGACCTAGGCTTTGGAGATGGGATTGGTCCGATCTTGCAGTGGCAGCTGGCTTCGACAGGCTCGGACTCTCAGCAAGGAGCTTTGACCGATCTAGACGTCGACCCTGCTATGAGCGACATATTGGTCCGTCTCCGCAACATATTCCACGAGCCGCAGCTTTCACGCTTGACCAATACTGAGCTTCACGACCTGACATGCTTCGTCGTGCATAAGCTGCTACTACTACCTCCACTCTCGCAGGCATCACCAATCTCGGAATGCCTTCGGTATGCGACTGCGCTGTACATGTTGCTTATACACGGGACGACATACTACTCGCACGCGGACCTAGCAAACACAATGATCAGCCGGCTTAAGATGCATCTGCAGGCTTTGGCGCGAACAAACAACGTCAACGGACCACTCGGGCTCTGGGTCCTCTCTACCGGCATGGCGGTCACGACCTGTACAGTGCAAAACAAGTGGTTTATGGACCAGGCCTGCACGGCGGCAGTGGCTCTCGGCTTACACGCCTGGGAAGATGTGCGCATCCGGCTGGACAGCATACTCGGGATGAGGCCGCAGGAGGAAGAGCTCTTTCGGCAAAAATGGGACCAAGTTCTATCGCCATGACAGAGCAAGCTGTTTTATGACGCGCATGCCGTTTCACACCTCTATTTCAGAAATGGATCTGGCGGCATCCGGAATTCGGCGTCGACCCAGGCGAATACGATGCTTCATCGTTCCTGATCCTAGGTAATTAATCGCATGAAAGTGATTACTCACTCGGAGTCTAGAACTAAAGAGGACTAGACTCCGGTTGTCCAATGGCAGATTCGCTATTAAGAATAACAACGAGATCCAACATCAATCGCAAGGTGGTGTTCGCGCAGGTCAATACGATTACGATCTTTTGTTTGTCCCTGTCGTGTCGCAACAAAGATGGCGATCCGGAGTCTAGACTTATAGAGGACTAGACTCCGCATGTCTTGCAGAAAGCCAAGGGTCCAAACCGCAAGGCTGCAAGGGGGGGCTTCTAACCGCCATGGAGGAATCGATCGCAGCCTCTGCCAGCGGAGTCTAGTACGCAACTGGTTACTGCATATCCGCGTTGAACCCGACAACCGCGACAGCGGGAGACTCACGCCATTGATCGCGGCCTTTGTTGTGGCACGTCTGTCCGGTAGACGCCGGCTTCTTCCTCGGACAGATGCAATTGTATCCACAGCCGTGTTACCGTAGCTCCCATAGGCCGACTCACCAAAGCATCTCGTCGAGCCCGCTGGTGGTCGGTATGTCCGGCAGCATGCCCCTGCAGCTCTCGAATTCCGATATAAGATCCTCGATGTCCTAGTAATAATTATAGAAGACCTGTAAGCCGGCACGCTCTCGTATACACCATGGCTACAGTTATCCAAGGCAGTGCCTCGCCCTCTGCCGAGAATGGAACCCTCCTTGCACAAGATGGCATATCCAACCAGATCGACGGCCTCCTGGCAAAATACCTCTCGGACTGGACCAACACGCAGGCGGCTGCTACTGTCTTGCTAGTCCTGATTGCCTACGATCAATGCACGTCGCTCGGAGTCACTGACACGGCCGTAACCTACTGACGCTGTCTAGTCATGTACATTAGGCGGAAAGGCTCAATAGCTGGACCCATGTTCAAGATCCCCTTCATGGGACCCTTTGTACAAGCCCTCCATCCAAAGTTCGAGTCCTATCTCGCCCAATGGGCCAGCGGTCCCCTCAGCTGCGTGTCCGTCTTCCACAAGTACGTCGTCTTCCTCTCCCCTGCCTCGACTACCCAACTGACCAGCGATCCTATAGGTTCGTCGTCCTAGCCTCCGACCGTGACATGGCGCACAAAGTCTTCAGGTCGCCCACGTACGCGAAACCGTGCATCGTCCCCATCGCGACCGAAATCATGCGCCCCACCGCGTGGGTATTCCTCATGGGCAAGGCTCACACTGCCTACCGCAAGGGCTTGAACGGGCTCTTCACCATGAACGCCCTCGGCACATACCTCCCGGTGCAGGAGAAGGTCTACGGCGACTACTTTGACAAGTTCGTCGCCGCCAGCGAAGCCAACGGCGGAGAACCGATGCCGTTCATGGGGCTTTTCAGAGAGATCAACTGCGCGCTGTCGTGCCGGACCTTCTTCGGGGACTACATCTCCCAAGACGCCGTCAAGAGGATCGCCGACGACTTCTACCTCGTCACCGCTGCTCTCGAGCTCGTCAACATCCCCTTCTCGATCCACATCCCGTTTACCAAGCCCTGGCACGGAAAGCGCATCGCCGACGCCGTGCAAGCCGAGTTTACAAAGTGCGCCGCCGCGTGCAAGGCGAACATGGCTTCTGGCGCCGAGCCAACCTGCATTGTGGACCAGTGGGTTCGGCACATGATGGAGTCGAAGACGTACAACGACCGACTGGCTGCTGGGGAGGTCGGGATGGAGAAGCCGGCAAACCTCATCCGCGAGTTCACCGATGCGGAGATTGGACAGACCATGTTCACGTTTCTGTTCGCGTCTCAAGATGCATCCAGCAGTGCCACGACCTGGCTTTTCCAGGTCCTCGCCCAGAGACCCGACGTCCTTGACCGCCTCCGAGAAGAGAACCTCGTCGCCCGCGGCGGTGACAAAAACCGCCCCTTCGAGCTAGCCATGTACGAGTCGCTCACCTACACCAACGCCGTGGTCAAGGAGCTCCTCCGCCACCGTCCCCCGGTCATCTTCGTGCCCTACCTCGCCACCAAAGCGTTCCCCGTCTCCCCGAACTACACCGTGCCCAAGGGCGCCATGATTGTGCCGTCCTGCTACCCGGCCCTCCACGACCCGGAGGCCTACCCGAGCCCGGACGTCTTCGATCCAGAGCGCTGGATCACGGGCGACGCTGAATCCAAGACGAAGAACTGGCTTGTGTTTGGGTCTGGCGCACATGATTGTCTGGCTCGGAAATACGTGCCCCTGACCATGGCGGCCATGATTGGCAAAGCTGCGTTGGAAGTGGACTGGGTGCACCACGCTACGAGCCGCTCCGAGGAGATTAGAGTGTTTGCGACGTTGTTCCCCATGGTTTGTTTAGCTTTGACTCCAGCCTGGTGTCAAAAGTCCTATGCTAATACCGAAACTAGGATGAATGTCCTCTTGTCTTTACGAAGCGAGAATGATTCTCACAGCCTTGGAATTGGGGATAGACTACAGGACACTGCCTTTCGTATTACTAGCAATGGCAAAGGAAATTCGGACTCGGCTGAAGTGTAGTGAAATGCGGGTTCAAATGTGAAGTCCATGGTCTCAATCAACACGCATATACTGGCAGCCATTGCATTGAGGTTATTCGGGTCATAAAACCCCTGATGAGATTGGTCTGGGTAATAGGAACTGCGGGTAGCAGCAAGTTTCCCGTGTTGGAACTAGCTTAAATTACTAAAAATGATACCCGAGACTGATTATCTGAACAAAGAGAATCCCATCGACCAAACTACATCATCGTGGCCCTATAGAACGCCTTCTAGCTGTGGAATGATCGCAAATGTCTCACAAAAGTATCCCCCCGATGTTCAAATGTTTCTAGACCGTGGAGACATGGTGCTGGAACAAGGTCTATGCCGAGATCCTTTAACAGTTTAGGGTGCCAATCTTGACAAGCCGTAGCGTATCACTTTGCTTGGCTGTAGTGGCGGTACATTCTGAACAACAAACAGGTCGGATTTCGTTTCTAGCATGTTTCCTATAAAGATTGAGGCAATTGGTTTGTCTTCGGCATCTGAAGTCGTATAAAGACGTACGTAATAAGACTTCGAAGCTCGTATAACCTTTGAGCGTTTGCCTACTCTTTTGATAGATCAAATTGTCTTCCTTTGGAGTTGGATCGTAGACACGAGCGTATCGGTGGCACATAGTTTTCTAGTGAATTCTGTGTTTCTGATGGAAGTCGATGATTCGTATGCACTGATCACCGCAATGTCATCGGAGGAAACTGTAGAATGCGCATGGAAGCTGTTCGCGTTGACCAGGGATCAAAGCTTCGAGTCGCTCCCGTTGTCGCTCGCAACCACCATGATGTTTCGAATCGGTATCTGTCACACCCGAACAAGCTACGTTAGAGCCTTTGGATATTCCCAGGAGCCCCCGAAGCAGGTTCTATGCGTTTTTTATACGACAGGGTCCCCGCCCCTCACGTAGCTAGGCTGCTGCTCCTATCCTGTACTATTAACGAGCGTCACATAAAGACATTCATTATGTTATTGGCAGTACGCAAACTTCTGGTAATACCTACGCCAGTGACTCCTCGGCAGTTTACGTAACCTGCCCTCCGCTTCACCTCTCCAACTGCTGCATCTTCCCCGCATTCATCAACAAGCATTTGCCGAAACGCCAACGGTCCTGATTTCCTTCCATTCACCCACACCCACTCTCAACACCATGTCCGCGACTGCTTCGTCGCCAGAGACGGCCAGCTTGAGAAAGAGGCGCTTTCCTTACACGCGCGTAGCATGGTGCGATGTCATTCAGCGGGCTCAGGGAGCTGTCATAAGTTCTGGTACTGACCGCACATCTACCCAGTGATAAGTGCCAGCGCCGCAAGATCAAATGCAGCGGGGAGCGGCCCTGCAGCGGATGTCGTGGGAGCAACGTCGTGTGCGTCTACAAGCGCAGTACGCGGTTCCGCTCGGCGCGTCGCGACTCGTGAGCATGCCTCTTCAGACTCTGTGATTGTCATCCCTAACCTCCCAGTCAGCATTGGCACGCACACGCAAAGCTCGGAAGAGGGCACAGAAGTGCACCTGACTGCCGACCATGCAGCAACCGCTGAGCGCCTGATGAATGGTGGCCGCCCAAGGGTCGAGTTCGCGGCTCCAAGTCCGACGATACCGTCCATGCTTGATAACTCAGACTACTACCTCCGTCTTGCTGAGAAGCGCCTTGTTGCCTTAAGTCCAGAGCAGAGCCAGAAAGAAGACGCACCATCACCTCTACGCCAGAAGATGCTGGTTGGAGCTGAGTCCATCCAGCACCTGATCCATCACCGCCGTGCTGGGTCTCCGGGAGGTGCTCTAGGCGCCCTTGATGCGGAGTGCTGGATGAAGGTTCTTTTCGTGTACGAGGAAGAAGTCGGAGTGCAATATCCATTCCTTGACGTCGACGTCTTAAGGCATGAGATCCGAGCAAATCAGACCAGCGCCCCCCGGAGCGCCACTGGAGGGAGGAAGAGCCGCAAGCAGGAGCGTATAGAGGACATGGCCATCCTCATTCATGCCATCACATCAACTCTCGCGGACCCAGCGGCAATTGAGATCGCAAACCCTGCTGCCGAGGAAATATTCACAGGCGCCCTTGGCAGGACACAGTTGAACGGGGCCGACAAAGATGAACTAATAGTGTTGATTTTAAGCGTGAGTCTTGGCACAGCCCAAGCTAATATGAGTTTCTATTAACGTAACACTTAGAGCATCTACTTCTTTCTAACTGACAGAGAAGTCCTGGCTTGGCGAGGAATAGGCATGGTTATGCGCCTTCTCCAAGAGCTGACTTCTCACGGCTCTGACAGTTCACAGGTCAAATCCTCATCCGAGCTTCTTAGTAGCGTAGGAGAAAGGCTGTACTGGACGGCATATACGCTCGATCGGCGCTGGAGCTTTGGCACAGGGTTACCGTTCGCCGTGCAGGACTCCGATATCCACCATTTCCCTAGCTTTACGGTACTGAGTCACCCAGCTGCGATTAGCTTGAACTGTAACTGATGGCGAGACGAAAAGGACGACTCGCTTTCATGTGCCTATTTGAAAAACATGGTGGCATATTGCAACATCGCATCCGAAGTCCGACGATCCATCCTCGACGGCTCCTTGTCTCTGCCGGCTACCTCGGCTTCAACGCGAGACTTCCTCAACTTTCGGGTTGTGCAGTGGAAGCACAACCTCCCCGCCAAGCTTCAGTTCGGCGGCGCGGACGACAAGTTCGACGCAGCGAAGCACAGTCGCGGCGAGTACAAGCTCCGTCTCATGCTGCATCTCAGGGCAAACCAGATGCGGACCGTCATCCACAGGAAGTCAGCCGTGCAGCCCGAGACCGGCAGCTCGGATCCGTCGAGCTTCAATGACATGACGGAGATTGCTCAGGACACGATCCGCGTCCTAGTGGGGCTGGCTCGAGAGACGGACATCTACCACGCTCAGCAAAGGACCTTTAACCATTTCTTGGAGACGGCTTTGTCTTCCCTACTGCTCACCATATGCTCTGCGGGCACTGCGCAGCATGTTTCCCATCTGCAGGACGTGGTTGCAGCAATGGAACTGGTGAAGCAGCTATCAGCGCAGTCGCCCATCACGCGCAGGCTTGCCGACAAGCTGCAAGGCATACAGAAGGCTGTGGATAAGATCCAAGGCCGAGGCCAGGAGCTGTCGGGGACAACCGATGGCCCAGTCAGCTTGGGAACAGGACCAATGCTCGACCTCGGTCTCTCCGACACGACCGCAAGCTCCCACATCACATATAAGGCAGACCAAGACCCTTGCCAGGGCTTTGAGATGAGTATCCAAACCTCGTCGGAGCAGGGGCCTTCTCTTGGCTTGGCCCCGCCACAAGAAGGCATGTTGTCGCCCCTGTTCGCGCCTATGCACGATGCTTCTTCACACGTGGGCTTTAGGACGTCTCTCCCGGCAGGCTTCGACATCTCACAGGCAGTGGAGATTCTGGAAGGCGATTTTCGGGCCATACACTGCCCGGAACTGTGGGAGATTTTGAAGGACTACGAAAACTTTGGGTTCTAGCGGGACGTAAGTTTTAATGAGAACATTCCCAATGGGCTGTGATGGAGTCTATTGAACTGGTATCTACTTTGCGTAAATCTGTATGATGAGGGATCCTAAACCTGACCGGACGTTCTGTTGTTGATTCTGAATGCAAACAGCGCTCTCAGCCTATGAACACAACTAGATCAGAGTTATGTCGGCCGTGTCCAGCTGAAAATCCTCCAAAAGAGCCCTCCAATCCAACATGGCCTGCGACACATCAACAACATCTTGCTCTCCACCGCCCATCCCAGAGTCATCCTCAACCATCGCATCGTCAACGTCCTCGGTCGTCGGACACGCCCCCTCAGCCCGAGCGCTCTCCGAGGCTTGCATAATCGACCTCGCCTTCGACAGGAGAGCCGCGAGAACCGTCCACTTGGACTCGTGCGACGCATACGTGTCCGTCGTCCGCGCCTTTTCCAGGTGCGACTCGACGGCCTTCAAAGCCCGGCGCGTGCTCGGCCCCTGAGGCCGCACGCAGAGATACCACAGCACGTACAGCATCATGTGGAACTGCGGGTACGCGCGCATCGACCAGCGGAACGGCTGCAGCAGCTCGTCGTCCCACATGGTGTCGGCCTCGTCCAGGATGGTGATGGCCTCGACGAGGTTGTCCTCGGTGGCTAGCGAGCGCTGCGTGTCCGGGTGGTTCATGGCCTCGCGGTGGCGCGTGACGAGGTCGAGCTTGCGCAGGATGAACCGCCCGACGGTGATGGCCATGCGCTGCTGCGGGATCACGTAGTTGCAGGCGTCGAGGATGTGCAGCATCTTCCGCTTGGCCTCGTCGACGACCTGCGCCCGGAGCACCTCGCGCGGGCTCACCACGCCGGGCCAGCCGGGCTGCAGCAGCCGGCAGCACGCCCGCGCGACCTCGAGGTTCACCAGGGCCAGCGTCATCCGCGTCCAGCCGGCCCGGGGCGGCGGCAGCTGCGTCATCTCCGGGTGCAGGTCGGTGTCTTCCAGGTTGAGGGGCAGGTCGACGCCGGACATCATGGCGGACCGGGCCGTGGTTTGGAGGCCGTGGTCTTCGGCGGCGCGTCCGTCGCGGGCTACGAGATGCCACCAGAGGCGCCGGCGGATCTCGGACTCGAACGGGGAGAGGTTCAGCTTGGTGCCGTCTCGGTGCAGGCCGATGGACTCTGCTGCTCGGATTGCGAGGCCGTTCAGGGCCCAGATGCCTCGTCCCGAGTTGTGGACTCGCACCGCGGCCTGCGGGTGGGACGTCTTGTCAGCGTGCATCATCAACAAGCTTGACTGTTGCTGTTGCTGTTGCTTTCACGTACCAAGTAGATAGCCAGGGCTTGCAGCAGAACCACGGTTGGGCGGTCCAGGAACTCGCTGTGCGCAAAGGCCTGCTCCACGCCCTTCTTAAACCGATGGAGCCACGGATACTTGTCTCCCTCGAGGATGCTCGACGCATCAGCAGACTCCAGCGCAACAGTCGACGAGAAATACACAGCACAGCAGAGCGCCAGGACTTCAGTCGATGCGTTCCCGGGGTTGTCTATCGCCGTGTAAATGGTGATTTCGTCGGTGGGGATGTGGAGGACCTTGGAGCACGGGTCGACGTTGTCCACGAACGCTCTCCACAGCTGCATCGCGGCCAGCTTCGGCGGGAGATAGGCGGCGAGGGGCTGCTGGAAGCATCTGCTGGAGAGGATGCCCATTGGGTTGAACGGTGACGTGGTGGGTGGTTGTGGTGAGTGGCTCCTCGGCGTTGAGAGCGCTGAACGGACATCGTGTTCCTTGGTTCTGTCAACCAAGCGTTCACTCTCAAAGGCTCAACGGGGACTTGCCTGTTCAATGACGCGAGAGAACAGCACCTCGTTGTAGTATTGGCTCGACGTCCCCTTCTTCAGCAACACCTCGTCGCTGCGACTCTCGTCACCACCATCCAACACGGCAGGCCGGCTCGTCACCGACTCGGCAAGCCGAGCCTCACTCGCCCTCCCAAGCGAAGGCGACGCCGTGCTCGACAAAGGCCGGACACTCAGCTGCACATCACGGTCACGCGTGACGGAAACCAAGGTCCTCTCCAGCTCGGAGATGCGGCTGGCCACGTCCGTGATGGTCGTCTTGCGCACACGACGCACCGGCGGGCCAGCCTGCGGGTAGAGACAGGCGGACCCGGCGCGCTCGCACTGCGCACACGGCGACTGCTTGTCGCAGCGGACCTTGCGGCGGTGGCAGAGCACGCACGACCGATCCACCCGGCGGTGCGTCGACGGGGACCGTGACCGGCGGGGCGACGGCTCGGGCCTGGACGACATGGCTTGCTGCTGCGGTGGCCCGGTCCGGACCGTAGGTAGTAAACAGGACTCGTGCGTCGGTGGCTCGTCGGCGCCGGTCGGGGGCGGGCAAGGGAGTCATGTACTTGGAGGCTTCGGCATCGGTGGCCATCTATGAAGCGCGCCGAAGAGGGCCGGCGTCTAGGCTAGCTCGGGATTATAAATGCAGATTACGCACAATCTCGTCATCCCTGCACGCAAATCGAGAACAGAGAGCCGGCTCGTCGTGGGGATGCTCGAGTTGAGTTGATCGAGGTCGTCCGGGGATTAGACCTTGCAGCATCTAATGGGATTGGGTTAACTGCGCAACTTGGTAAAGCTAGTTAGTTGGAATAACCAGACAGATCCAGGATGGCACGATGAAGATGAGGCTCGTTGATGCGAGGGCGTAGCCTCACACCCGTCTTATTCCCTGGCCCTGGTCTCCCAAATCTCCGCTGCTAGGGTGCCACGCCTCCTTCAACCCTACCCGCCCTTGACCACTAACGCGCAGCCAGAACATCTCAATGGGCCTTGGCTGGTAGAGTTTCAACTAAGCAACTTGGACTAATAAGTAATTGCCTTCTTTGGCGACGTATCCGATACATTTTCCGCAACTCAGATGCGCCCGCGATGCCCATCAACATCTCATCTGCCATCTCACCAAACGACACAAACCCGCCGATGCTGCACCAATCTCTCCGTCTCACTCACCCACGCCCCATCACATGCGCGGCCCCGACGTGACTCTGCCGGAAAATCCCCACAGTGGATATGCCCGTCCAGCAAATGCCCTCTGCTGGTTCGTAGTTGGCGCATTCGGCTTCGGTGCAAACAACGGCACCGGCGCCGAAAGGAATCCGCCCCCTGAGGCGTCTTCAGGCCGAAGAGCGAAGACGCGATGGATGGAGAATTTCGGCTTTTTCGCTTCGTCCGCCTTGAAGCCCCCTCCGGGCCAAGAAACTCGGCCTTGTCAACCCCTTCGCTCGGAGCCGAGAGTCCAGGGCCGCTCTTCTTCTCACACCGAGAGCCTATGCAGACCACTAAGCAACTTGCGTTTTGAGGTCGTATATAGTCTCCTAGCCTTCCCTTCCGACCCGCGCTTGGCTCGGCATTTACCCCAGTCCCATGCCGTAGTCTTCTCCTCCTGTGCTTCTACCTTCCTTTCAGCCCTACTCCATCCATCGTCCCTTCAGCCTGCCCACCATGGCGAACAACAAGGAGACGCTGGACTCGTCGGCCGACTCCATCATGACGGGCATGACGCTGCAGCCCGCCGGCCAAGACGCAGAGGTCGACTACGCCGACAAGACCGGCGTAGACCAGCCCGAGGTCGACGAGGCGGTGACGCCCCCCGCGTGGCAGAGCGATGCCCCGGACGGCGGCGTGATGGCCTGGCTTGTCGTGCTCGGAGCTTGGTGCACCTCGTTCTGCAGTTTCGGATGGATCAACAGTACGCAGGAGAAAGCCCCTTGTGCAACTGGTCTTCAACGTCTAACTCGTGCTAGGTGTTGGCGCGTTCCAGGAGTACTATCAGAACGACCTGCTGAGCAACTACTCGGCCAGTACCATCTCTTGGATCCCGTCGCTGCAAATCTTCATCATGATGGGCATGGTATGACATCTGCAAACAACCCTTGTCTTGAACTCAAGGCTAACCTGCCTGCAAAGGGTCCCATCATCGGAATACTCTATGACCACTACGGCCCCCGACAACTCATCCTCGCCGGGACATTCCTCCACGTCTTTGGCCTGATGATGACTTCACTCGGCAGCCAGTACTACCAGATCCTGCTCGCCCAGGGCATCTGCTCCGCCCTCGGGGTCTCTGCCATCTTCCAGCCAGGTAGGCACAGCACCTCCCCACGCCCGCGTTGAACCATGCCAGCAACTAACATGTTCCCTTTCAGCACTCAACACCATTCACGGCTGGTTCAGCACCAACAGCGGCGCCGCCTTTGGCATCCTGGCCACGGGCTCAAGTCTCGGCGGCGTCATCTTCCCCATCATGGTCACGCGCCTCATCAAGGAGGTTGGCTACGGCTGGGCCATGCGCGTCTGCGGCTTTCTCATCCTCAGCCTGCTCGTCGTCGCCAACCTCACCGTGCGCGCCTTCCACCCGCCGCGTCCCAAGAAGATCACCCGCGAGCAGCTTGCCAAGCCCTTTCACGAACCCGAGTTCGTTCTGCTCATCGCTGGCTTCTTCCTCTTCACGTACGGCATCTACGTGCCCATCAACTACCTCCCCGTTCAGGCGCTTGCGGCCGGCGTGGACGTCGACCTGATCGAGTACATCGTCCCCATTCTCAACGCGGCGAGTCTCTTTGGGCGTATCTTCTCCGGCATCATGGGCGACCGCGTGGGCCGGTACAACATCTTCATCATCGTCGGCTACCTCACCGCTCTCTGGATCCTTGCGCTGTGGATTCCGTCCAACACCACCGGCGGAATCATTGCCTTTGCGGCGCTCTTCGGGTTCTGCTCCGGCGCGTACGTCTCCCTCATCGCGCCTCTGGTGGCGCAGATCTCGCCTGTCCAGGAGATCGGCTTCCGCACGGGGATTGTCTTCTTCATCTCGTCCATCGGTGGCTTGACCACGAATCCCATCAACGGCGCCATCATCGACCTCCCGAATGGCCTGCGCGGCATCAAGATCTTCGCCGGTGTCTTCTGCTTTGCCGGTACCGTGTTCATAATGGCTGCAAGAGTTCATCGGATGGGATGGGACCTTAAAGCGAAGTTCTAGATGTGACACATTCTTTAGACGAACATAAACTACGTAGACTCTTCTCACCTCATCCACGGCTAGTACAAATTCATTTAAATGGGAAAACAAAAAAAACGACTCATAGCTACCAAACCACACTAATACATAATAAAAAAAGCCTATATCGTACTACGCCCAGTACTGCGCAGTAAATGTTTTCCACTCATCACCCCAATTTACATCGCACTCATCTTATACCTCGAAGCCTGCCTTTTACAACGAATTTCTCCAACCTTGATAGCTTCTAAGAAAAGCTTATCCAGCCAACACAGTGGTGATAAATGGTATTGTGCATGGACATTCCGACTCTCTCTTGCTAGCTCACTCTTGACCGGAAGCTATTTGGCAATGCGCCAACAGTTTAACCGTCTTGATCCTTCGACAGCTGGTTCGTTAACCCGGACAAGATGCCGCGAAGCCCGTTCTTGACTTGCGGGTTTGTCGCTGTTTCAACCCGTTCCTCCAGCTGATGAATCTTGACTTGTAACTCCTGTTTTCTCATCTCTTCCGGGTCAACTTGCTCATCTTCTTTATTCTTGTCAGTTTCGGCCGCCTCTTCTCTTAAAAGGTCGCCGTCGCCGAAAGCCGTTCGAAATGATTCGGCCATGCCAGGGTCTTTGATGGCGAAGACGACCTCTTCCACGCCATCCCAAGTCTCCTTATTGTCACTCTTCTTAGCCCTGCCTTTGCTCTCCTTCCTCGGCAAGAGAATCTTTCGCCAAGCCGCAGCCACTTCGCCGACGGGGTTCCCGTACGCGCCGCAGCCCCACGCCCCAAGCACGACTTTTGTCACGCCTTTGGCCTGGCAGATTCGGATCACCATCTTCATCTTCTGGACGGCCAATTCTCGGTCTTTCTCGTTCGTGTATGATCCTCTACCGGCATCGTCGCGGTCCGTCTCTGGCCCCCGAAGCATTGCTGCGCTGATGCAATCTACGAACCATCGGTCCTTTTTCTTCAGCACCTCGTCGGCTCCTTCATCCCTGAATACCAGCACGTCTTGCGTATAGACTGCTCCTAGCTCTGGCAAGCGGTAGAACTCGTCTTTCAGCGACGGAAGCAGCGTTGTGCGCATGCAAAGGGACTCTTCCTGACTGCTAGCCCCATTGACGAACCCGCCACCGGGTGACAGGGGCGAGGCCATATTCAGGATGGCGACTTTTGGCTCCGCGTGACTGTGATTAGCTGCAGTGCCTGACGACGTGGTTCCATCGAGCAGCGAGCGGGCGGCAGTCAAGGTGTCGGCTACTCGAAGCGTGAGACGAGGGCCGTCTGCTTTAGTCGTGGATATCTCTACTCTTTGCGCTGGAGGCGGGTTGACAATCAGCTCCGCAGCCTCGATTCCCCGCCGGGCGCGAGGATGTGTTGACAGCAGCGAAGGGATGAGCTGGTTTATCGTGGCCTTGGCCTTTTTCGCGCGGGCATCACGGCGAAAGCCCGCGGGCGGTTGGCCGACGGAGGGCTCAGTTCGTCCCATAGTGACACGGCTCGAAGGAGCCAGAATGAGGTTGGAGGGTTTGAACAGGATGACGGTTCGGTGATGGTTGATTGTGGCGGCGATGGCCTATTAATAATCATGAGGCTAGTGAGCCGTACAAGCGCTCGCTGTTACAACGGGGCAATAGCTGCGTCGAGGACCCGGATTGCCGGGTAACCTCTGCTATCGAGGACCTAGTATCACAAGCTCTTCAACATGATTTCATCCGTCTGTACAACCGTTCCAACAACAAAGTCATGGTGCCCGACCTTCTTATACCCCCATTTCCCGTACGCCTTGAGCGCTCTTTCGTTCTCTTCCCAAACACCAAGCCAGATGTTCTCGAACCCCTTTTCCTTTGCCATCTTGTCAATTGTCGACGAAAGCAATCGCCCGACGCCCTTGCCGTGACCCGAGGGATGCACATAGATTCTCTGGAGCTCGACCTTGTTCTCGACGTGATCAAGGCAGGGCTCAGAGCTGCCGGTGTTAAGATACGAGAAGCCTAATATCTCGCCCTCTAGGCTTGTCGCGACTATGATGTCTTTTCTTTCGTCGCGGATGTCTTTCGTGATTGCAGACACCGTGTAAGATTCGTCTAGAAATGCTTGAAGCTCATGGGGTGGTACTGAGTGCCCAAAGGTGGCGGTGAAGACGTGTGCCCCAAGCTTGGCGATGCTTGGTGCGTCTGTGAGCTGCACTTTGCGGATAGCCACAGCCGTGTTGACCCCGGAAGAGTCAGGCTGTTGATTTGACGTCGTCATTGAATGGGGGTATTGTAATCGTCTAATATTTTAAGACGGTTGGGCGTGAACTTGGGGTTGGACGGTCTAATGCTCGGGGGTCGTTAACTGGCGTATTGGACGAGGGAAGTGATAAAGTAACAAATGCAGGGCATATTGATAGATGGATTCAGCTAGAATGTTCTTTGATTCGTTCCCTTGTATGGTTTCTGTCAATTGTGCGCGCCCTGGAATTGACAAGCACTAGCGTTCGATAGCGTCTTTCACTTAGTCGAGGGGTCTTTGAACAAGCGATGCAGAACAAGCGAAGCCCCAACAGAAGGCATCATAGGATAGCATAAACAATTGGCGAACTGGTGTATTGAATGGCGTAAGCTGATTGATACATAATCAAGCCTAAATTATCCACGGCGAAACTGGAATTGTCATTTTGCTACTGTCGTCGTGTGACCGGCCCTAGCAACCTGAGTCTGTACACTAGGGCAGAACCATCTACCCACCCAAGTCAGCCTACGTCCGATCTCTAGCAACAGTCACAAGAAGGTAGAAGTATAGACCGGTGTATCGTTTATTTCCATGGCGATTACTTACCTGCCACATATCGATCAACACATACTTGCCCTTGTCCTCGCCCGTAGGCCGTTGCAGCACCCCCGTAGCGACGACATAGTTCAGCCACTCGTAGTCCGGGTGCCCAGTCTGGAACGTGCCGCTCAGCAACGTCTGGTTGTTGGGCTGTGTAGGGCCGGAGGTCTGGATGAAGATGTCGGCGCCGTCGTCGGTCCGCAGGTTGTACCGCGTGTCCGGGAAGAAGACGCCCCTTGTGTCGGTGACGCCCCAGTCGGCGCCGAGGTTGTTGACGGTGCCAGACATGCGCGGGCCCGCGAAGGAGCCTCCCGTGATGGGGATTACGACGCGGCTGCCCTGGCCGTAGTCGCCGATCTGCCAGCGCTCGCCCAACGTGGCGTTGACGGTGTAGAGGAACTCCAGCGAGGGGATGCCAAGGCGCTGGCCGGCAGACACGGCGGCTGTCGTGACTAGGGCGAAGAAGGTGGCAGAGGATGAGAGTCTCATCGTGGAGGAGATGATCCGTGGACTGACGTGTATGGTGTGAGTACCACCAGGCGTACTACCAGCAGTCAATATTATTTATACGCTATTTATACTTTTCTCTATGACGTTGAAGTCCAAGATTCGCCCGCGGCTTTAAAGGCAACAACCTGCGGGGCCAAAGACTTATCTCCGGCATCCGAGACGGACGCCGGCTGCAGCAAGTGGCGAAAGCTATTGCCAGAATGCGACAATCGTTATTCATCAGCTACTAGATTCGGGTTCAGGGTGCATGTCAGTTGTAATCAGCTCGGTACGTAGACACTAGGCCAAGTGCAACCTCTCAAATCGGATGCCTATGTCAATAGTCTGGAAATGGTTTTCACACTTGAGCTTCAGACACGAAGTGGCGTTCTTCTGCTGTTGATCGTAGGGCTCGCTCACTTTTAGCTGTTGGCGTAGAGCTGTGCGTTGTCTCAGTCCTAAGTTTCTCCATGACAATTCTATATCGTTAGGCTTGCGCACGCTGAAGAAATGGTATAAGTTAACAGCCGAGGTGGTTTATGATTTGCACAGTCTGCTCTCTTAATAGAAAATACTACACGACATTCTCTATGTATCTAGATAACTACTTTAATAGTATCTAGTTTTAAAGGTTTCAAACTCTACTTCTAGAGGCACACACGCCCTAGGAAATGTACGCAGATAGTCTATAAATGAGAACTTGACAGGGTCCCGTACTTTCTAGTAGGTATAATCGTATATGCCTGAGATTCTCGTATTGCAGAATAAGTAGCTGAGCGTCCCTTAACCTTTCACTTTGTAAATGATCATCAGAAAGAAGCAACGCCTGTGTATCAAGGAGTATTGCGACGCGCGATTCCATGATGTGCTTGAATTCTGACCATCTCGCCCTCAAACAGCTCACATCATAGAGCCTTCTACATCCGATACTAAGATATGTTTCACGGGAATTCGAAAATCTTCAGGCTTGTTGGTACCAGAACACTAGAGCGATTCACCACAAGGGCCAAAGAGGCTTGACTTCCCTAAAGAGTTCCTGGAACATCTAAGAAAGACTATTGGCAAAGCTAGTCCAAATTCCGCCCACGTTTTGTTTCTAAATATTCTTAGATTTCTAGCTGAGGCACAGGGACTTCGCTAATACGTGGTGCCAGGCTGACTTATATGTAAAACGTTACAATTGTTCGCTGGTGCACTACTAGTGGAAATGGGCACCAGTACTCGTCCTCTTTTTACTGGGAGCCTATCTTGAAAGAAAATTGAAAGATGAAGAATTGTGATTGAAATGGAAAGGGAAAGTCATTATGGCCATCACGACCTGAAGATTGAAGGCCTGATAGTGGATGTACACCTGAAGTGTGTACAGTCAGTACAAAAGTGCCGCACATTCCTTATACCGTTTGTGCACTTAGGAAAGTCTACTGTCTGTACTTGAAAGGCGAGAACTGTACACCAACTAAATAGGCACTGCCTTGCAGAGGTTCTACCTAGCATCGACATTCATTCCTTTAGGCTGGCTCTCTGTTAAGAGGTGCTTCCGCTGCATGGAGAGCAGTCATGAAATTGACGGGTACGGTACAGAACTATAGAGACTCTGACCTATTAGATTTCTTCAGCTTATCTGTGATTCTGATTGACCATGCACAATGCATGGAATATAGCCAAAACCACAGGATGCTGCTAAGCAGATCGTCAATACTAAGCTCCTGCTTTTCATCGGCAAAAGCCGTTCCCTTATTTGGTCAGAAAACGTCGCTACCCGAACCATGACGACCCCCAGTAGCCTTCGATCCGTTGCTTTTATTGCGGCGGCACTTCTCAAGCTTCTCTTGCAGAGGGAAGTACGAAGAAGCTCCAAACGATAGACTCAGGCAATCCGCAGGACGTACTTGAAGGAGAAACTACAGCCTATGGACGAGAAGGTCCTTTGTTCAAGTAGGCACTGTAATCTGTAAAGGCTGACAGGTCCTACCGATCCTCAATGTGTACAACGCGCTTTTCGTAAAGTGCAGTGATTCTTTCCGGCCGCCAAGTCACACATCCGAGCTCCAGAGTGCAAAAAGCGGCATCTCCGACACCTTGCCTCTGTGAGTGAAGCATTAAAAGGAGTACTCACGCTGGACATCATGACCTTGTCATTTATAATCCAACGGAAAAATCGCAGTCAACTGGTAAAGATGTCATCAGGTCACACTTGTCTCGAATTGTCTTAACGTCATTCAATGTCCGTAGCGATGCTGTAGATAATCAAAATGCACTGAACATGTGTGGGATCGCAGCTCACCGCTACTTCTGTTATCTCTCTCCTGGGATCAGCCGCAAGAGGCTATTGGAGATCTATCATGTTTATCAACGCGATAACCAACCGTCTATTGGACGAGTATTCGGAAGCCCCGACCTTCCGAAAAAACTGCACATCTATATTGAACTCGGTATTGGCAGCTAACTGAAAACAGTTTACGTCCTTCTACCTACGAGTAGGGTGGTTTGAAGCGAAGCCTGGTGAGTCGTTAGAGTTTATTGATGCCTAGGCGAGATTTTAGTCTATTTGGAGAGATCGCCGACATCAGCGATCGGTAACAAAGACTACGATAAGATGATGTGTCTGAAGCTAACAACGCGAGATCTAGTACACCTAAGGAATGGTTACGTCTTCTCCGTTGATAGGGTGCTTCCGATACTTCTCGTGACTTGTTAAGCTCGAGTTTCAAGCTTTAGTGACAGGAGGAGCATGGTCATGGAAGGGATTCTATCTGAGAACGCAAGACCCCTATATAGGGCCCTCGTCGCATTCAAGAATCGTCAGTATCGAATGACTTGAGGTACGGAACCGGTATCAGCGAGGATTAGCGAGCCAGAGGCCCTTGTCTCTTTTGGCCGTAGCGTATCGTGGACTGGGCAAGTTAAACCCCGAGTGAACGCAGACAAACTTGTAAATCAAGATCCCGTCCCGTGTAGAAGAGCAAATAAGTAAAGCGAGCTCTTCCATGGGTTTTCTTCCCCTCGCAGCGTAAAGTACTAACACATGATATCCTTGAACGAACACTTCGAAAGAAAGGAAGAGGAAACAAGTAGACCGTCATGAGCCAAGAAGGTATATTCTGGCTGTGTGACCACTAGGTCCCCCTCGTACATCTTGGAACACGTAAGTCTCCTCGACGCATAGCCACAGGTGGATGTTAGTAGACGTAGGGATGATGCATTTCTGTTAATAGGCGTCGGGTGCTTATCTCCGGTGCCTAACTTCCTCCACCTTCGCAACGAAATGACTCTTTTCTTAGAACGGAAAACTATTGTGAGGCATCACTGATTATGCAGAAGAATCTGCTGCAGCTTCCCGTATCTAGTACCGCGCTCCAACAGAGACTTCCGTTCAGCGGCAAGGATTGCAGGGATACTTCATTGCGCTCGTCCGGGACTCTCGGAGTCTCCACCGCATCGGCAGGCCGGAGCCGGCAAAGGCCAGCCAGGGACAGAACAACACCGGTGCCAAGTTTCATGCAGGGCGACCTGAACTTTGAACTGAAGGCGTTGAACATTCTCATCTGGTATCGTGGGACTCAAATCCTCGGCAGCTGTGCAAGTCTTCCATACGGCAATCTTGCAGCACTGTTTCCTATCAGAATCGATCACGAGACTCCCAAAAGAAAGAGTTCTGACCCCTTGTAGCACGAGTTTATTCCAAGAGGGTGGCGAGATGACGACACTCCATTGGATCTTCGCCTCTCAGCCTCCACAACGGCACCGCTTCATGCTTCATGCAGGATTCCCCGGATTATGCGGGGGCCTCAATGACAAGAACCGCAAAGGCACATCCATCGTCTAGTCGGCCATCTAATTTCCACGCCCACACGTGGCTGGCTTGTCACAAAAACCGCTATCAGAGGTTTGTCTGGACGCCGGAGCGCGTTTTCGTCAGCTTCCAGATCACCTGGAGTGCTTATCTGGGCTGGCGTTGCATCTTCATGCACAAGTTGCAAAACCCTTGCTTAAATGGGCAAGGCTCGAGATAAGACTGGCCGACAACGCGACGATCCAACGCTAGGTCGGTTTCGTGGCTCTTCCAAGTTCCAGACGTAGGTACAGTAGCACTGGCTGTCAGCAGGGGTAACCCTGTTCGCGCTCGACCACCACGTCCTGTTCTTTCGATGCCGCTTTGAGCCTTGCGTATAGCTTCGTGCACTTTACAGCGAGTCGACGGCGGTTCCGGTGATTTCTGGTTTCCACGATGCTCTCGGGACTTTACTATAGCGGCCAGGAAGCACAGAGATAAGCCACATGTAGTATTGCAGTGTTTCGGCTGGTCCGGACTCGCCGTCTATGTCTCCAGTTAACGGTCACAGGATGGCCTCGTTGGTGCCCAGTGACAGTCTGATGCCTTACTTGGCGAAGCAATCGCTTTCTTGGTGAGCATCGATGGAACTTTACAATGCCTACCGATCAGATCAGATCAGCTATCGTCGCTGGAGCTGGTGGAGACTCCTACGTAGTGTTTTTCAGATAACAATCATGGCGATGGCGCTACGCACTGCGATTTCGGAATAGACTACACATAGCAACCAAGACGAATTGGCATTCACTCAACGAATTGGCATGCTGTGAAAGATCAGAAAACGAGAGAAGACTGATGATTCCTGAGTATTTTTTTCCCAAGGCGCATTTTCTCTTGAATATGCAGTCTCGAAAGAATTGACGGTACGCATAAACTAAGCTACGCCAAGCCCCTGTGTCTAGTCTAGATTCCAGCAACACTATACTCCGTCTTAGGCGTTCGATAAGGGCAGCAGCTCGCGAACCGCTTCCTTTCTGGGACAGGGTTCCCGTAACGCATCCATTGGCCGAAACTACCGAGTCTAACTGACTTCTGATGCCCCTCGATGACGGCGAAGCTCAACTTCCGTGCGCGTCGTATCGAGTCGATAGGTGAAGGCGCGCCGATCCCGTCCAACTTCCTGGAATCCTGGCTACCACCACACACTGCGCTGCACATATTGTGCGTCTGCATACCCGTAGTGGAGCGGTGCATCGAGATAAGCTGCATCACGAGTTCCAACGTCTTCATCATGGTGGGAGGGGCACTGTTGTCGCCGACTTCAAGGTGGGAGGGGCGTATCGTGACGGCGTCAAGGCGTCGCCGGTCTTGACGCTCGATAAGTACAATAGCAGTCGGACGGCCTCTTAGCTTTCCATCTCATCATCAACACAGAAAATACTTCCAGTCAGACAATCACTCAGACAATCAATCAAAGAGCACAGTCTCCATCTTATCCTCCCACCACCACATCTGCTAGCTTCTGCTTGCCCCTGAAACCACATCCCCAATGACTACCACGCTTCCCACATTTGCCCAAGAGGCTGCCATCCCCGATGCGCAGCCTGCCATTTTCGAAAAGCTCGAGCAGGAGCTGCCTGTTCCCGCGTTCGATCCGGCAATCCATCTCAACTACCAGCCCCCGCCTGCCCGCCGCTCCTTTACCGAGCTGGGCCTCCCCGTTCCCAAGGGCTGTCCCGATATTTGCTTCACCGAGCCTTTCCAGCTCTTCTCCGAGGAGGGAGTGCGCATGATTCGCCGAGAGGTGTTCCGCCGCTCGTTCCTGGACAAGTACATGCGGTCTTGGGACCGGGCCCCTTGTCTCATCAGTGGCCATGCCCACAACAAGCACGTAAGTGGATATGCGGCGTCCCCGCAAACAAGCAGGATAGCAGCTAACCACTGAGATCACAGGATGGCACCTTCTTGAAGCAGGCGTGGTACCACCCTGTCACACAGGCTGCTATCAACTCTGCCTTTGGGTGTGCTCTGAAGCTGCAGACCGGCGAGAACGACATGGGCTACATCAACGTACAGCTCGGTGCCGACGGAATCGATGGCGTCTACAACCTGACTGAGGTCCCTACGAAACCTCTCCCTGCCGCCGAAGTGCTCCCTACCTCCGAATATGATATGGGTCTCATCGACAAGTGGCACAAGGACATGACTCCCGTGGTCCTCGTCCTGATGCTCAGCGACACCTCCACCATGGTCGGTGGCGAGACTGCCATCAAGATGGGCGACGGAAGCATCATGAAGGCTCGCGGTGCTGCTGTCGGTGGCGCCGTCGTCATGGCCGGTGGATATCTCGAGCACGCCGCTCTCCGAGCCAACAACTGCGCCGAGCGTCTCAGCCTCGTCAACAGCTACTGCTTTGCGGACCCCGACGCCGACGACTCTGCCACTACCTTGAAGAGCGTGAACCTCCAGTTCGACAACCTCCCCAACACTGTGAATACGCTCATGGAGCAGAAGCTACACAGGTTGAGGGACCGCTGCGACCTAGCACTCTCGCGAATCCAAGAGCGCCGCGCAAATGGCCAGCCGCCAACAAGGGAAGAGGTGGAATCGTGGGTCAAGGACCAGATCCACCTCCTCAAGCACACGTCTTGGGAGATGTTTGAACGCATGCCCAATTACATGGGTGCGGAGATCCCCGAGGGGACCTTGGAGCGATACCTGTCTGATGCTTAGATGAGTGATGACTGGGGCTTTGGATTTCGAGCGTGTTTGTCGTTTGCCGTCAGCGTGGCAACGAGCGGAACTTTCTGCTATGATGTTGATTTGGTTTTGGACACGCCCTCTGTTTCCCGGAGTAGAACAAAAACACACGCTCTTCGAGCAAGGTGTATGTCGCAGCGGCTACATGGTCGAGTGCATGTAGAGGATGGTTGATTTAGTTCGCTCCTTTGATCTTACCTATTACTCTTTTTAGTACACTGTTCCTGTCCTTACAGACTATATCCTTCATGGTCACTAAAGGTCCTTGTCTTACCACGATGTATGAGCAGAGAATAGTCAGCTCTACGGGTCACTAAATGAAATATTAAAATACTCGGCTGCATGATTTAAAACCACACACCAAGATCAACCTCAGTTGCCAAACAACAGGATGAATGAATTCAGTGACGGCTTCGTGAGATTTATGCATTTTGTGCTAAGAGGCGAATCGTGCTTAGCCTCAACCTGCCCGCGAAGGATCGTAAAACAAACGCGACGGATCCCGAAGCACACCGACGTTTCCTAGCTAAACAAGCCGTCAGTGAAGATCTAAAGATGACTAAGTGGCCAACTCTCCGAATTCCCGACTGTCGGAGAAGTGATCCGAAGGTATAAGACCTAGCGATAAGCACCTCCGAGAACCATAAGAGCCAACACTATTGCCGGCACGACATTAAGAAGCCCCGTGGGCAGCGTCATTGCCTCCGCTGGCGACTCTTGGTGCCCTTTGCACGGAAAGAGCCGACAAACCACGAAATGATCTCTGGTGAAGGATTGGGATCTCGTAATCACAATGAGCGCCCATCCAGGATACGAAGCAAGATCAGTATGTATCCCCCTCATCCCTCCAGAACTCCTTGACATCCGTGTCATTGCTACATACTACTCCCAACGTTGTCTATTTGTTCTTCGGTATTCATGTTTAACAGGTCCATTATGTCATTGAATGCTCGAGTTAACTCGGTCTAATGATTTATCCTTCTCGCAGATGGACGGGCCTGTGTGAACTGTCACCAACGGAAGATCCGCTGCGACGCTCTGGAATCTGGAATTCCGTGCTCGAACTGTGTCAAGGGCAACCGGGCGGGCTGTTCGATGTACGAAAGGAAAGGGAAGTTTCTCAACAACACACCGACTGGAGCTCTTGCTCTGATATTGCCGCGGGAAGACGAATCGCCATTATCGCAGTATCGTATCGACGACAACTCGTACTCTGAGCTGGATGATGAGGCTACCTACCAAGGGACTGAAGCATCCTGGGAGTCACAGAATCTCTTGTTTGAGTTGGCAGCGTCAGATCCTGAGCCATCAATGTCGCAGGCTGAATATGACACTGACGGCTGTTCCCGAAGCCTGGTTGAGGTCGTTAACCAGGATCATTTTCAGTTCCAGGAGTTCGGCTGCAACAATCTGGCACGTCTTTGTTTCATCGGCACAGAAATATCAAATCTCAACTACATGGTCCGGCAGCGTTCGCACCAGCAAAGCGACGAGACTATCCATCACCTTCCAAGCCGCCAGTTGGCTCGAAAGTGCACGGCTCACAACTCCGACCGCATCCCGCCCGAAGCCTTCGCCTTGCCAGAGAAAGCCCTTGCGGATGAGCTCATCCACGCCTACTTTACCCAAGTCAACCGCGGGTGGCCCATCGTGGACGAGGAAGACTTCATGACAAAGTACAACGCCCGCGACTCCCGAAACCCCCCGGCATTGACGCTCTTACACGCCATCCTCCTTGTAGGCGCGCACGTGCTCTCTCGACGCCGCACCGACGTTGCGGAACTCAAGTCGACATTTTTCAGCAGGGCCAAGACGCTGCTGGATGCGCGTTTCGAGCAAGACCGAACGATGCACTTACAGGTCGCCCTCTTGATGACCTGGCACTCGGACGGAGCAGAAGACATCCTGGCTAACTCGTGGCAGTGGGTTGGCCACGCTGCCCGGATTGCCTTGGGGCTTGGAATGCATCGGGACTCAGCCAGCTCTAATCTTTCACCAGTCTACAAACGCGCCTGGGTTCGCCTGTGGTGGGTTCTCGTGCAATTCGACGTTTTGGTTTCGGTTGCGTACGGACGGCCCCAAGCCTTGTATGTTTATATTGCATTCCCTAAATGATATTGTACTGGATGATGGAGGCAAGATTCTAACGTGATAGAAACCTCGAGGACTCGGACGTGCCGACACTCACCGACGACCACTTTTTAGGGATCCCACATGCCCAACGAGACTTTGTCATCCAGCATGTACGCCTGTGCATCATCATTTCGAGAGCAGTGAAGCAGAAAGGGTCCTTGCGGTCGTCACCAGATGCCAACGTCCAAGCAATCCAGCAGGTTGACGAATCTCTCGCGGATTTCGCCATGCGTTTGCCCGAAGAAATGCGACTGTCTCTCTCCAACGTCGACGTCTGGCAGTCTACCCTTCACCTCACCTACAACAATTTCCTCATCCTTCTTCACCGAGCTCCGCAAAACGCAGCCCGCGACCCTCCAACCTCAGAGTCACTCAACGACCTCGAAATATGCAGAGACTCGGCAATGACGGTGACGCTCATCCTCGAAGGCCTACGCGCCAATGGAACCTTGGCTGGTCTGTGGTTGTCTGGCGTCAACTCGCTATTCACAGCCATACTCCAAGTGAGCACAGAACTGGACTCGAATAACCCGGTTGTGGCATCTAAGTCGCTTAGGAGATTTGACTCGCTTTTGCTCTGTCTTCGCGAACTGTCCCGTGACTGGCTGTACGCACTGGGTATCCTAAGATTATTCGAAGACCGTGCCTCAAAAGACCGCCAGCAGCAACAACAGATGGAGTGATTCGGACTGCGATATGAAAGATTCCTGGACAAGCTCTGGCTAAGTGTAGAATAATAGCCAAAGAGCTTTTCTTTCAAGCTACTTATAGGCAATATATCGAATCTTTTTTATCCTAGGCCTCGCAATACCCTATCATACGCAAGAAATGATAAAATATGGTGAAGATAGTGATTGCCATTGGAAAGGTAGCCAGCCGAAACTACTGACGAAACTGAATAAAGGAGCATTCGGCGCTAAGGTCTACTCAAGAGCATCGACAGAAGGGAGTTGCGCAACATCCGCATACGAGGGCTATGAAGCCAAAAGCTGACACTTTATTTCTAATCTCTCCATCATGCAACTCTGGCTTTGGCCCTCCTCCCACCTTATTCTCAGATTCTCAGACCTCTTGCTTGCCCACATCTCACACAATGCAGTCCGTTTACAATGACACGGAAGAGTCAGTAGCTAAGTGCTCTTTGGGATAAAAGTCAGGGAGTGCGGCATTCACACGTCTAATACTGTGGAGCCTTGAGATGCAAGAAGGTTGATTGATCTCTATCGCCCCAGGCCACCACCCATTAATAAATACAACGCATTCGCACAGGATGCCTTCTCTACCAATATGAAAAGCGCTTTTTGGAGTGACCTTGACGCTCTATCAAGGTCTTGTTGCTGTGCCTCAGATTGCTGCTCCTGGTTGTATAAGTCCTATCGACAATCAGCACATGGAGATATGTAATTATTCTGTAAACACTTGTGACATACGTACCTGCAGGAAAGTTGTGTAACTTATTAGGCGCTGAGAAGGCAGGGGCAATAGTTTCAGGCATGTCGTCAAGGAACGGCCCAATTGGTCGTTTGTGTCTTGCGCTTGCTTGTCTAGAAACAACGTTATGGCGTGTCTTGCTCGCATTTCGTTGAATATGAAGGTACTTTCTAGGTCGACAGCTTGAGAGTACCATAAGAAGATGTCTTCCCATTGCCGTGATTTAGCGGGCTTTAATAGGTTTCTCTCCATCTCAATCAACAATCTTATATGCATGTCAACTAATGGGCGAAGATTGCTGAAAATTTCGTGGACCTCGTCTCGAGATATGTTACCGTCTATTTCGATCCATGATTTGATATCAGCCAGCTGCTCTAGCTGTTGGACAAATATCCGTTGGTCCGAGAGGAAATCACGAAGTATCATGTCGGACTGAGACTCGGCTTGCATGGCTTGTGCTGGAAGTGCACTCGCAATGTTGACAGCTGTCAGAGTGTCGGATTTCATGAGCTTTTCTATGATCAAAGACAACACGGAAAGGACCTATGCAACATGTTCAGTGCCTGCATACGCTTGGTCAATGGACCGCCCCAAGGAGCTAAGTGACCAACCTTGAAGAACGCCAAACAGTTACTCCCTAACACGTCGGCCACTGTAAAAATACTGTCCACTCGGAGTCCCAAGTCACGGGTGCAAACCTGAAGAAAGTCAAGGACGGCCTTCTTTGCAATCGAATGTTCTGGGACGTGAGGGGCCATTGGGCGGTTGAACCGCTGGTCCAGAGCAGTGAGAAGCATTAAGAGAGGAAGACCCTTCCGAAACACAGCCCACAAGGTGAAGAATGCATGCTCGTTCTCCTTATTAAGCGGCCGTTTCTTTTCTGCTTCGAAGAGCTCGGAAAAGCCGGGAATCTGACAAAGTTGCAGCTGCATCTCTAGGCAGTCGAAGAGGAGAGGCCGCTCGAGTCGAGGTGATGCATCGACGGACGGAGGTTGCAGGCCAGAGCCAAAGTCGTAATGCTCGGAATTAGCTAGATCTTCCTGGAAAACTGGAAGAGCGATGACTGAAATCACCGAAATGTCGCTTAAGCTAATACCCTGATCAGCTTAATATTTTTAAAGAAAGTAGATTAACAAAAGTGACTTTAAATATGCATAGTGAGCCGGCTTATACCCTAAGTACCTCTTGTTTATTAGTTATATATTTCTAGGTCCTATTAGATTAACTAACCTGCTTTTAGCTACCTATATACACTGCTTATCTAACATCAGGGATATAAGAAAGTCTGACTTTAAGCATATTATTTCCTTATAGACAGATAATTACTATATCCCTTATATAACTATATCTCTCTAAGACTTATAATTATAATAAGCTCTCTACCTTTAACTACCTCACCTAATAAGCTATATATAAGAAGGTAAAGCTATATACTACTACTATTAATACTACTACTAATATAGTTGCTGCCTACTTAGGGTCTTAGTAAGATTATTATAACTAAAGTTAACTTAATCTCTACTCTCTCTCTTATTATAGCTAGACTTTTAAGACCTCCTCTAAAAGCTAAGAAAATACTAAAAAAGAAGAGATTAAAAGATAAAAATTAGATATAAAAAAAGCTATAATAGTAGCTAAAGTAGGTTTATCTTATCTTAGAGCTAGTTATAAAAGCCTAGACTGTTAGAGACTTAGCCTTTAAGAAGAGACCTAATTAATAGGTAATATAAATAAATATTATAATATAGTTTTAAAAGAAGTAGCTAAATATTATTTTTAACTAACTAAAAGTATCTTAGAAGCTTTTAGCTCTCTTAAGAACCTAAAAGATATTTCTAGCAATTATTAATTATAAGAGTTAGGGCGGTATACTTAACCTTTAATAGAAAGTCCTAGCTGTAAGGCTAAAAAGATCAAACGATTCAAGTAAGCTGCGTCACTTAATCGTGCCGCATAACAGATTATAAGGGAGCTCTTAGCGAGCCGTACCCTTACAATTATCCCCCCCTCTTAACAGCACGTCTCAGGCTGCTAGCTTATTAGTAGGCGTAGCACAGCCTCTTCTGCTCTAGGCGCAGGCAGCCTCTTCTGCACTGTTATAGAGGGTCAGCCCCTATAAGGTCAGGAACATAGCGACCTTGTCGCACCTGTATATACGTGTGTGTTAGAGGGTGGCCTAGCTCCTAGGCCTAAGATAATCACTGCTGTTAACCCCTAAGGCTTTAGTCGTAGCAGGTAACTACATATATTTATTCTTATAAGCTTAGCGCTTATTATAGTTATAAGGTTTAGTAGGGATTTAAACCTATAACCTTCTGTATAGTACTAGACCTAATATATACTTAAATAATTATAAGAGTTAGGGTAGTATACCTAACCTTTAATAGAAAGTTCTAGCTGTAAGGCTAAAAAGATTAAATAATTTAAGTAAGCTATATTACTTAATTATACTATATAATAGATTATAAGAGAGCTCTTAGCGAGCTATACTCTTATATTAATAAGATAAAGACTTTTTATAAGAAGAATATAAGTATTATATACTATAGTAGTAAATAGTAAGAGTTTATACTATAAAAGTTTAGTAATATAGCTATTTTACTAAGAAAGCTTAGCTTTTCTTATTATAATCTTTATAAGTAAGCTTTTATAAGAACTAAAAAGGTTAGTCTAACTATTATAAAGGCTAGAAATACTAAGAGGCTTAATAAGATTAAGTATATCTTAATAAATAGCTCTAGTAAAAAGAAAGAGAGGCCTAGTAAAGCAGAATATTAGTATAGCTCTTAAGTGGCTACTTAGATATAAGAAGAGTTATTATTATAAATCTTAACACTTAAGCTAGTTACTAGAAAGCAGGTAGCTTTCTTAGAATTAGTAGAGAGCTTTATCTTACTACCTCTTAAGTAATCTTACTAGGTAGTAAGCTTATAAGAAAATCTAGGCTTAGATAAGATCTTAACTACTCTTACTGCTTTTAGGCAGAGTAGCTAGGTTCTTAAGGTATCTAATTTTAAGTTTACTATTACTAATATATAGGTATAGTTTATAAAGGCTATCTTAGAGGATAAGATTAATAGGTTTATTAACTAGATTAAGAGAAATTTTACTTTTATAATCTAGTATAATAGCTTAGTGCTTATATTTAAAAAGAGGATATTCTAAAAGGTTATAAGAAGGCTAGAAGGGTTAGCTAGGGATTCTAAGAGTATAAGAGGGGAAATAAACTAAGTAGATAACTCTTTTAGTAATAAAAATATATAGATAGGTTTTTAAAGTTATAAAAATATTAATTTAGTACTAGATAGAGTGAAATTAAGAGTAAAAGTATAATATAAAGAGGGTAAAATTCTATAAGGTTATAATTATAAATTAGTAGTTCTTTTAATCTTATAGTAAGATATTATAAGGTTATATCTTATAGCTATTATAATATAATAGAGAAAGTAATTTATACTAACTTAATATAGCTCTAATATTTTAATTTATAGTATAATTTATAATATAACTTAGCTGTTATAATTCTTAATAAATAAATTATATATAATATTAATTTTAGATATATCTTATATCTAAAAGTTATTAAAATCTTTAAGTAGTTTAGTAGTAGTTTAAACTACTTATAGTTTTTAATTTATAGTAAAACAGCTAGTAGTATAACTACTATAAGGGTTTTTTATAAGCTATAGCTTACTATAAGTTATAAGGTATTTTAAGAGGGTTATATACTATATTATTAGTATACTAGTATATTACTATAGTTATATACTATAGCTATATAAGTATAATAACTTTAGATTAAGATTAAATAGTAAAAGTATTATATATAAATTATTTTTAGAATAGAAAATAAAACTCTAACTCTTAAAGATTATTTTAGTATATCTTATATACTTTTAGTATATTTATTTATATTTTATATCTTACTTTAAAGTAGTAGTCTTACTTTATACTAATATAAGAGTTGGGGCAGTATGCCTAACCTTTAATAGAAAGTCCTAGCTATAAGGCTAAAAAGATTAAATAATTTAAGTAAGCTATGTTACTTAATTGTGCTACACAACAGGTTATAAGAGAGCTCTTAGCGAGCCCTTAGCGAGCCCTTAGCTCAGCTGTACCCTTACAATTATCCCCCCCTCTTAACAGCACGTCCTAGGCTGCTAGCTTATTAGTAGGCGTAGCGCAGCCTCTTCTGCTCTAGGCGCAGAAAGCCTCTTCTGCACTATTATAGAGGGTCAGCCCCTATAAGGTCAGGAACATAGCGACCCTATCGCACCCGTATGTGTGTGTTAGAGGGTGGCCCGGCTCCTAGGCCTAAGATAACCACTGCTGTTAACCCCTAAGGCTTTAGTCGCAGCAGGCAACTACACACACTCATCCTTATGAGCTTAGCGCTTATCGCGGTTATAAGAATCTTTTTCTGTGGTTAGGCCCGTACTAGGACTTAAATGTATAACCTTCTGTATAGCACTAAACCTAACACATACTCAAATAATTATAAGAGTTAGGGTGGTATACCTAACTTTTAATAGAAAGTCCTAGCTGTAAGGCTAAAAAGATTAAACAATTCGAGTAAGCTGCGTCACTTAATTGTGCTATATAATAGGTTATAAGAGAGCTCTTAGCGAGCCTTTAGTAAGCTCTCAGCTTAGCTGTACTTTTACAACTAAGTGTTTAACCTTTTAGATTACTTCTCTTATACTAACTTAAGTTACTAGTTATAAGGTATAACTATTATAATTATAAGATATTAGCCTCTAATCTTATATAACTTATCTTATAGCTTACTATAATAGTTACCTGCTCTAATATCTTAATAAGTATATTATTTTTAATATAATAACCTTTCTTTCTTCTAACTTTAAGATACTATTATTATACTAAATATAAGTATTATATACTATTTCTTAGGTTTTTAATATACTCTATCTTTTAAAGTATTATTAAGTTCCTCTAGCTAATTTTATATAATCTCTAAGTTATCTTAATAGTCTTAATACTATTCCTACTATTATATTATAATAGACTCTCTTAGCTTTATAGCTCTTAAAGTATTAATATTTATATTTACTTACTCTTTTATAACCTAAAGGTATATCTTATCTTCTTTTCTAATTTCTAAGCTTTCTTCTAATATATTTTATACCCTAAGAAAGTTCTAAATAGTAGTATAAATATATATAATAAGCACCTAGTATTTAATATAATATTTTAGTGCTAATACTTTTAAGATCCTAAACTTTCTTTTTAGCTAACTAAAGGCTAGCTTTATAATAATCTAAAGCTATAAGTACTATAAGTTATATAGCTCTTTCTTATTTACTAGGCTATTAACCCTTCTGTTTTACTTTTTAAGATAGTATCTTACACTAAGATATAATATTAATAGGCCTACCTAAGTACTAAAGCTAGTATCTCTTAGGTAGAATTAATACTTAGTAATATAAAAGTTTTTTAAAAAAGTATATTATATTAGGGTTATATTATTAACTAACCTTTTTACGCCTACTAGTATATATAAAAAGGTTTTATCTAGCTATACTATATAAAGTATATTTTAGGTAATTATAAACTTCCTATTATACTACTTTTACTAACTTTACTCTAGGATATAAGTATTAATATAAGTATTATTTACTACCCTAATATATATATAAAATACTTATAGGCTAAAGTGAGAGGTAGTTTTAAAGCAGGTAAAGCTATTATCTAGTAAGATAATAAAAGTAAGATATAATAAGTAAAAAGCTTTAAGGCTAACCTTTATAATAGCTAATATTATACTCTAAATAATACTAAAAAAGTATACTACTAACTGCTATAAGCAGCCCTAACTAATAATATAAAGGAATATTATTACTTTCTGCTTTATACTTTAGTAATATATACTTATTATCTCTATATATACTCTTAACTATTATACTAACACTTTAAATATAGTCTTTAATAGCTAAAATAGCTTTTTAAATAACTAATTATTACCTTTAAGATAAGACTATACCTTATAAAGTATAGCTACTAGCCTGCTTAAGTTAATAACACCTTAAGGCCTTAAAGCTATCTCTTCTTCTGCTATATTCTAAGTATATTCTTAGACTAGATATAAGATTATTATATTTTCTATATTATCTAGTAGGTTATTTATATTATAGGCTTTATTTTTACTACTTATTATACTAGCTAAAGGCTATTATAGTATTATATACTTTAAAACCTGTTAGAAAGGCTATTTTATTAACTTTATTCTTTTCTTAATTAAGTATATATATAATTTCTATATATACTTAATCTAACAGGCCTAAAATTAGTTAAAAAGAGCGAAATTCCTTAGCAACCAGTTTATATTTAATTAAGCGGTAAAAGGTATATTAGGCAACTATATATAACTTTTAGACGCGCCTCTAAATAAGGTTTACCTTATCACACAGCTAATTTACTAGCCTAAGAGGGAAAGAAACATCTTTTTAGTGTTTAATTCCTGTTCTTAAGAGTGGTTTTATAACTGTTAGTAGTAAAACTACTAGTTAGGCCTGCTATTAGGCACTGTTTATATTTCTGCCTTAGATACTAGGCATCTAGTGATAATAGTAATCCCCTTAGGGACTTACTATTTCGCCTTTTTTCCTAGCTTAGTACAGTTATATAATACACATAGTTATATTAATAGTTATAAGCTTAGTAGTAACTTTTTAAGTAAATTCCAGCCTTTAGTATTAATCTAGTATTATCTTTAATATTAGTAAAAGACTTATAAGTAACTAATTTCTCCCCTAGCTGAGTAATTACCCTTAAGGCCTATAAATTCTAATTTAAGCGATTTACATAATTTAAAGTAATTTACCTACTAAGTACCTAACACACCTTTAGCCACTAATATAATAGATATAGATAGTATAAAAGTGTTTTTAGACTTTCTTCTTAAGCTAAAAAAGGCTAAGAACTAGATCTTATAGCTAGAGTGTATTTACACTTTAGCTATAATATGTGAAATCTAAGAATATATTAGCTTAAAAACTATATTAGGTATTAATAATTTAGTATTAGATCTTATACTAGTTATTAATAAGAGAGACTTCTCTTTAAAGCCTAAAAGGCTAGATTTTTTAGGTATTAGTAATAGTAAGAAAAAGGCTCTTATTATATAGATCTATTAGCTTAACCTTAAAGATTAGTAGTAAAACTATAATATAAAGCGAGCTGATAATAACAGGCTATTTATACTTTAGCAGGTAAGATAAGATAAGAGCTTATAAGATAAGACTCTTAAGAAAAAAAAGCTAGATAAGCTTAAAATATCTATCTTAAAGACCCTCTTAGGTAGTTATACTATATATATTAGGAAAATATAAAATCTTAAAAAGATTATTAGCTATCTTAAGCTTTTTATTAATCCTAAAGAAGAGAATAATATCTATAAAGTTAAGATAAAGTTTTAAGCCTTAGTAACTAAGAAAGAGTTAAGAGATTAAAAAGCCTAGGCTAACTAGTTTAAAAAAGCCTAAGAGAATTATATTATATATAAGATGATTATTATTAATAAGAAGAGGGCTAAAAGAGAGTTTCTAAAGGTGATAAAGCTCTAGTAAGAGTTTTATTACGCTTAAGATAAGCTTATTATAAGGTAGAAAAGTAAGAGTAAAAAGGTAGATAATCTGCTTAAGATTATACGCCTCTTTTATAATAATATAAGAAAGGAAAAATTAAATTCTTTTTAAGCTTACTTTATAATAGCTCTTAGGTTATTAAACTCTTTTTAGTTAAGCTAGCAGACTAAAACTATAAGTTAAAAGTACTTTAGCTATAAAAAGAGGTATCTTATATAGATACTTATATAGTAGGAAAAATATTTTAACTTTCTAGCCTTATATAAGAAGAAATACACCTTAGAGGGCTAAAACTTTTACCTTAGGCAGGATAAGACTCTTAAGAAGTAGTTTAATAAGTACCTAAAAGAGCTAAAAAAGGCTAATACTTAGACCCTAGTAAAAAAGGCAACTTATATGCTAATTAGCAGTCTAAAAGAGAAGGTAAAGATAATTACTATTACTTATTAAACTCCTCCTTCTAGCCTTATTTCTTATATAAATACTTTATATATAGCTATATATAATATAACCTTTATAAACCCTATAATTAGGGATATTACTATTTATAATTTTAGTATCTTATACTACTTTTTTAACTATATAAACTAGTTCTCTAAAGAAGGCTTTAATTAGAAGGTTAAAAAGACTACTTATATAAAAGATAGTAAGATATTTATAAAAAGCTAAGATATAATTAACCTAAGAGTTTAATACCTTAGGTTTTCTAAGAGTAGGCTTATTAGACTTAAGTATACCTACTATATACTAAAAATATATCTTAATATAATCTTAAGCTTTTAGATATATAGTAATAGTATTATTTAGAATTAGAAAGTAAAAGTCCTTTAGATAAAAAAATCTTCTAAGATAGTAGCCTTTATATAGCTTTATATAGGCTAGTAGGTTATTTTAATAAGAGTATTTATTTAGAGCCTTCTAGTTATAATAGCCTTAAAGCTTAGGATAGTTCTTAAAAAGAATACTAAGCTCTAGTATTAATAATATAGTTATATAGGGTAAAAAGCTTTTAATTAGCTAGCCTTATTAAGTTTAGAGGTAAGAGTTAAAAGACCCCTTCTTAAGAAATATTAGGTTTATACTATAATAAAAGTAATAATAATAGTCTTAAGAAAGTCTTTAGACTATATCTCTTAAGAGCTTAAAAAAGTAATAAATTATAATTTTTATTACTTTTTAGTACCTATATATAATAGCTACTATTATTAGGTCTTATTTATAAATATAATAATAAAAATATACTTTTTCTACCTTCTAAAGATAAAGTTAGATATTAAAAGTATATTTAAAAAGCTATAAGCCTAGTTATAAACTTAATATAGCCTTAAGATCTTACTCTTATAGTGTGATAATAAGAAGGCTTTTTTTACTAAAAAAGAAAGAGAGATCTTTAAGAATAATAGTATAATTATCTATAAGTCTACTCTATTAACCCTAATATAAAACAAGAGTGCTAAAATATTAGGAAGGATTATTAAGGTTAAGAGTAGAGTTATAATTAAGAAGTTAGGGCTTTTAGAAGAGTTTACCTTTAAGATATACTATATAGTAATATACCTTCTTAATTATATATCTTATTAAAAGAAAGATTAGTAGGTAACCCCCTACTAGCTCTAGTAAGACTAGATTAGAGATAATATTCTTATATATAGTTATATCCCTAAAGATATAAGGCTCTTATAAGTATATATTAAGGTTTTTAAGTGCTTAGCCTACCTAATAACTATAGCTACCTTAGAACATATTAAGTTATATAAGTCTCTAAGCCTACTTATAAAGAGAGCTTATATTAGGTATCTTATTAGCTATAAAAGTAAGTTATAATATATAATTTATATACTAGTAACCTAAGATAAAAAGGTTATAATCTTTACTAATATATAGTTTAATAAGTAAGAATATTTTAATCTAAGATATAAAAAAGATATAAAAGCCTATAAGAAATATACTTATAAAATCTTAAACTAAATTAATATAAAAAAGGTCTTTAATAATAAAGATATTAGTAAGAAAGATAGTCTTAATATAGTAGCTATAAAGTCTTTTTTAGATCTTACTAAGTTATAAATTTAAGCACTACTTATAATATCTCTAAGAGAGATATAATAGTAGAAAGAGGCCTAAAATACTTAGTAATAGTAATCTTAAACTAAGGCTTTATAAGAAAAGAAAAGCACTCTTAAGATTAGAAGTACTAAGACTATATTTAAGAATATTTTACTTTTTTCCCCTCTTACTAAGAGAGCTATAAGATAAGTTACTTTTCTTAATAATACTTTATATTAGTCTAGCTTACTATATAAGATAGTAAGTATAATACTATTATATAATCTATTATCTAAGATTATAAATAATATCTTATTAGTTATATAAGCTGAAAATAGTAATAACTCTATAAAACCTAATAATCTTATAAAGGAATTAAGATTATAAGACTTATTAGATAATAATAGTTTAGTTAATATATAGATTATTATACTAGAATAAGTTAATAAGATATTAAAAGATAAAACAGATAGTAAGACTAATTTAATCTTATATAATAACCCTAATAATACCTCTTTTTAGTTACTAAAGAAATTATTATAAAAGACCTAAAGAGATTATAACTAGTACCTTTAGAAAGATAATATAATCTTTAGGTGCTATAGTTAGAAGCTCTTAGAGAAAGCTCTTAAGGTATAAAAGTAAAAGAAACTTAAAAAGCATACTAAGATAAAGTATATTATTAATATAACTCTTTTAAATATAAAAAGATATTCTTTTTATATTAGTATAATACTACCTGCTTTAAGATTATATAAGCAGATTATAACCTTCTTATAAGTATCTTAGTAGTATATAAGCTTTCTTTTAGAGATTAAAAACCTAAAGGATAAAAAAGCCTATAAGAAGGTTTTTATAGATAAGCTAAATAATAATATTTAGCTTATTAACCTTAAATAAGTGTTTATATATAAGGTTAATAAATAGGGCTATATAATATACTTTAAAACATACTTAGTAGCTTATAATAATAAGCAGAATAAGAATAAAGCTAAGACCTATATATTTATCTTAGCATATAAGACTTTTTAGGTAATATATATAAAATATTATAAGAAAGACCTTAATATATATTAATATAATATTATTAATACTTTTATTAAAACTCTACTAAGTAGAGAGGTTTACTATTACTTACTACTAAAAATATTTAAAAAAAAAGGTCTTTTTAAAGCTCTTAAGAGCTTTTTATAGCTTATAAATATTACTAAAACTATAGTATAAGAATCTTACTTATTTTTTTACTAGTTAAGACTTTAAAGCTTATAAGAAAGACTTTTATATCTTTAAGTATAAGAAGCTTTTTATCTTTTTTTATATAGATAATATTATTATAATATAGCTAAAAGAGTTTAAAAGTAAATAGTAATAAGTTTATAATACCCTAATAATAAAATATTAAGTTAAGAACCTAAAAGAGCTATACTAGTTTTTAAGGATTAAGATTATTAAGAACTATATAGTAAGTCACTTTTAGCTCTCTTAAGAGTTATATATTTTAACTATAGCTAGAAAATTTAAGTTAGATAGTAAGAGACTAAAAGTCTATAAGAAAAAAACCTTTTTACTCTTATAGATTCTTATACTTATAATATATAAAGCTAGCTTTAGTCTTATCTTAAAGTATAAGATAAAAATAGGTAGTATAAGCTATCCTGTTAATACTATAAGGCCTAATATATCCTATATATTATTAAAGCTTAGTTAATTTAGTTATTAGCTAAGCCTTAAGTATAATAGAGTAGTAGAATAGTATATTAGCTACCTTTATAATACTAGAAAGCTTTATATTTACTATATAGCAGCTAAGAATTAAAAAAATTTTTTTATAGCTATAAATATAACTTTTAGAGACTACCTAATAACTAGAAAGTTCTTATAAGGCTAGATAGTTATACTATATAAGAGTCTTATCACTTAAAAGGCTATAAAGTAAAATATAATTACTATATTAAGTATAAAAGCTAAGTTACTTACTCTTATAAGTATAGTTAAGAAATAACTAGTCTTAAGTTAACTTCTTAAGAAGGTTAGTATTAAGGTCTAAAATATAGCCTAAATCTAGTATAATAATATTAATATAATCTAGCTAATTATAAAGTAGTTAGCTAAGCTAGTTATAACACTTTAGCAAATTAATATCTATTATTATTAGGTTTATAAGCTTATTTAGAAGAGTAAAGTTAAGATATCTTAGCTACTTATAGCTTAAATACTAGTAGATAGTCTTATAAAGCCTTTTTTAGAATAGAAATATATAACTTTTATTATATAATTATAAATATATATAGCCCTAAATAAGACTATATAATAGGCCTAGTAATACTTATAATTTCTTATATTATCTTACTATTAAATTAGAAAAGAAAAACACTTAAAAGATCTCTTATTTTCTAGCTTTATAATAATCTTATTTACTTTTATATTAAATAACTTAATCTATATAAAAAGAGGTAAATAAGATTAAAAGTAATATTATTATATTACTTAGCTAGAAAGATCTCTAAAAAGCTTAAAAAATAATATTAGAATATAATTTTCCTATATAGTTAATATCTCTTAGTCTTTTAATTTAATATTAAATAATTAGCTATACTAATTAGGCTACTTAACTAGTATAATAAAGCATAAAAGCTATAATCTTATAGTCTTATTAGGTATTAAGATATTAATATAATAAGTTAGCCTTATATATTAAGATTAGTAATATTATTATTATAATAATAAAAAGGTTAGTTTAGTATAATAGTTAAAGCTATTATATATTATATAATTTTAAGACTCCTCTAGTAGCTAATATAAAATACTAACTTAAAAGCCTAAAAAGGTTAATTCTTATACTTTTACTAAATATAATAATAACCTCTTTCTCTTATTACCTTCTTTTAAAGCTAAGATCTTATATAGTAGCTCTAACTATTACCTTAAGGTACTAGCTAGAGCTACTATACTTTTAGATTAAGGCTAAGATTTAATTTTAGCCTTAGTAAGAATTCTCTTATTTTTAGGAGCTAAAAACACTAAGAAATTAGCTAGCTAGTACTATTAGATAGTTATAAATAGTCTTATTAGTTAGTCAGATTAACTACCCCTAGCAGCCAGTCTAAGAGGGTGTGTTAGTAGTAAGACCACTAGTTAGGCCTGCTATCAGGCACTATCCATATTTCTGCCTTAGATGCTAGGCATCTAGCGATAATAGCGATCCCCTTAGGGACTCACCGTTCCGCCCCTTTTCCTAGCTTAGTACAGTTACACAATACACGCAGTCACATCAATAGTGACCCTTTGTCTTTTGGAAACATCGAGCCGATCAGGGCATAAGGCCCGAGAATACCACGCGTTGGTGAGCGCGACAGAGCGACGAAAAGAAAAGTCCATTGTAGTCCTCCAGGCTCGGCGATACACCAAGGATGACTCGAGGTCATCCTCAAAGGCCAAGGAAGACACTATATTTGGCTCTGGGGCAATGGACAGTCTCGACGTATCTGAAGTGGCGAGATTGGAATCCGGTGTTGTCGCTGAACCAGTCTGATCGCTAGTTATGGTCTGAAGGCTTCGCCGTCTCGATGCGATAGTCTGTGACTCCAGCGTATGCTCTAGGTTCATCAAGCGTCGAGATAGAGAGTAGTTACTTTGGAGAAGAGTGTTGATCTTGAGAGAGAGGTCTTCTTGATGCTTTTTGGCGAGTCGATCCGAATCGCTATAAAACGTCAGAGACCGAGACCGTGACGTGTTCCGCACTCACATATGGACTCACCTCCTCAAGATCATCAGAATTAGCGAGATGGAGCTCTTGAAGCTCTGCAACCGAGTGAGGAGCGCTGTAAAGACGCCCTCCTTACGCGCCCATTGGAGGCGAGATCGCAGTGGCAATCGCGGGCCTGACGGATCATGGGGCGGCAGGGTGCGTAGCGCCGCCTCAAGCTCCGAGAAGAGCAGCACCCCGTCGGTGAGGACAGCGACGACCTGGTCAACCTGGACCAGCTCCGCGTGTCGGGCCGGGACCGACGCAAGGCTCCGGGTGAGGCCCCGTAACCCCGAGAGGATGACGGCGGTGCCCTGCACCTCGGCGTGCACGTGCGCGGTGATCTGCGGAGTCTCTTTGGCGGCAGAGACGTACGGGCCGAGAAGCTGGGCGACTTGCCCGGCAGCTCCGAGCAGGCCGGCGATGGACGCGGCGACGCTAAGCGGGTCCATGGTTAGGAAATGGGAGCTGTCATCAGGATAGGGCTAGAGGGAGGGGAGAGAAACATAGTCAAAGACAGGAGAGAGGAGTGGCGACAGGTTGGTCACAAGGAGACCTCTGCAAGGCTGTGCATTGAATCTGCCTTATGAGGCAAAGTGGCTGGGGAGTTGGTTCGCCCGCATATTCAACCTACCTGAGAAAACAAAAGGAAAAGAACCACCACCGTAGCTGACGCTCTTAGTATTGTTGCTAGTGGGTTCTCTTCATAAACCCCACTGTCTCTTGCTGGTATAACTGTTTCTTCTTCGCATGATACAACCGGTGAAAAAGAAGATGAATGTCGTGGCCATCGAAGTCGTAATAGTTAATAGACTGCCCCTCAGTAAAGCCTAGCTGTCATGAGTCAGGGCTTGTAGCCTTTGCCTCGAAAGTATTGACGATGGGCATGTTGTAGTCAGTCCCGTTGATTAGATGAGAAGCATGCTAGAAAGGTTGACATTGCCCCACCTAACATCAACGATAATAGTGAGAATTTGGTAAGGGTGTCTTCCATAGATAAGCCCATAAGTAGGATCAATCGCATCATTTCTCAAGGTCCCGATAGAATTCCAGGACTTAAGTGGTAGTGTCGAGTTTGTATTCTGTCGTAAAATAGTCCCCTTAGATGCCAATTGGTGAATGAGAGCCTCAGCATCGCTCTAAATGTCCTTATAGAAAACCCTAATCTAGTATAGATTCCGTTCGAGCTGCTATCATGAGAAGAAGAAAGATCCACCATCGACTAGTCTGAGCTGTGCTTGGCTAAGAAGGTAGTATTAGACCACGATCTTTCACAGTGTATCATTGATTAATAGCTACGTCATAATGCCATGCTTCAGATACCGCGTCAAATGCCAACCTGATATCACGTAAGCCTTCAAGCTTAGTTCATTCCTTGGTGTGCTTGAAGGCCACCTCGTTCACATAGGCGACCGCCCGGTTCAGCCGGTTTCAGCTACACAAGGAGCTTACAACGCTAGCCCTCACAGAATTAGCAAAAAGCGGAAATACCGCTTTGTAGTAATTTGTCAATATTGAGGAGATAGCATCAATCATCTCAGCGCCGTCTGCAGTGGACATCTTCGATCTTTACAGGTCTTGTTCGTTTCCGATGTAGTGCTCCGCGATGTTTAGATCCCGATAGAATGAATGCCTCTGGTAGTACTTTCCATGGATTGGCCTATAAAGGTCTTTGTCAAAAAGGAACAAAACATGAGTATTAAAGGAAGCCAAGCGAAGGAGGTCTTCTCCAGCACTAGCACTGTTTTACTCTACATTCCTTCGACTGCTTTGTTGGTGGTTGGCTCACTTCAACGTGAACACACCAGTCCAGACAACACTTGACTGGAAGGCTAGAAAAATGGGTTGAGAATAGGAACTACAGTCTTCCAAGAAGGTAAATCAAAACAAGGTGAATATCAGCAAATAGATCAAAAGCTCACGCTTCTGATGATGAAGAAATCAAGGCCTTAAGGAAACAAGCTGCTGTGACGGCTTGGTCAGTCAAGTCAAAGGGGCAAAAATGAATGTGGGCAAAACAAGCATATCAATTCAATAGAAAGAAAAAAGCATGCCCTTCTAGCTAAGCTGGCAGGCGGCTCGCTTTAAGTAGGCAACCCAGCTGACTGCTGACCCTACTGTCATTATACCCCAGAAGTCAGAATCCACCAACACACTGCATGCCTGGGCCAAGTGCTGTGGAGATTAGGACATAAGGCAAGGCGATGAATCTCGGACATTTGACGCGGCATGATGTCGAATTTGGAGCTTGGTCTTTTCGTTCGATCCCATTACTGTGCTTCAAGATTATTGGTATCAACCTCTGTGGCAACAATGCCCCTGAACTTTCCATTTCCCCTTATGGTCGACAATCCAGGAATTACAGGGCACACTCGAGGATTCAAGTCAGGACCCTGATACATGAATCTTTTTCGTAGCCATCGTTCGCGCAGAAGGGACTATGCTCAACTCAGCCCTCAAGCACACAAGCGATACGCTTTGAAAGGACACGAACTCGGGACTCCGGCACATTGACCGGCTGGAACTCCGCAAAAGCTCTTCCCATACCCTAGCGGCATTCGCAAAGTACGCGTCACCTTGCAACTGCAGGGGCTCCAATGCTCAGTGCATTACGCAGAAGCAGCAAAGTCACTCCACCTACAGCTGTGCACCTCATCAGGTGGCTCCTATCAATGAAGATGACCGGGTCCGTCGATAATGGGGAGGCCGGGGCAGGTTCCAGGGAACCGGGGCATGTTTGTTAGCATCACGAGAGTGTGCGTACGAGAACAAACTGTAAGATAAACATAAAAGGACCCGAACTCATCTTTCCATTGTTCTTCTTTCTCCATCCATTGCCATCTGTCGTTTGCCCTGCTTTCTTCTACTACCAAGCCAATAATTCTAATCAGTTACGTTGTCAACACCGCAAACATGAAGCTGTCTACTGCCGCTCTCGCCTGTGTTCTCGCTGCCTCGGCCCAGGTACGTTGCCTCCACGGGCTTGATCTTCAACGACCCAGCCGAAGATGACTGACAGACCTGCTCCCACAGGCCAGCACCGACACCGTCACCTACGTCTACGACACCACGGCCCTGGCGTATGCCTCGTCTGCCAATGCCGTGGCCAACGCAGCGTGGAGCAGCGCCGCCGCCGAGGTGTCCAAAGCAGCCGCGAGCATTAACGCCGCCGCCTCGTCAGCGCTCGCGGCGGCCAGTGCTACGGGAACGGCCAAGGGCGCCGTCGCCACCGCCAACACGACGCTCGCCACCGCCACCCCCGCCAGCCAAGCGGACAGCACCAGCACCGGCACTGGTACCGAGGCTGCTGAGGAGTCTTCCACTGGCACAGACTCTGCTGGCACAGACTCTGTCAGCGGCACTGCGGGCTCCGTCCAGAGCACCTCCACTGGCGACGACGCCGGTGCCATGCCCACCGCTGCCGTGGCGATGGGGGCTCTCATGGGTGGTGCAGCCATCCTCGTCAACATGTAGATGACCACGCGGCTTGACAGGGACACCGCGCGTACACTTGCTCGCTGGGTGACGTGGTTGGTGGAGCATGAGGCAATCTCCCTGCAAATAGCCGTGTTTGACTGACGTACATGGTGATGGAGCTTTAATAAGGGAACGCGAGCCGCGCGGCTCAAAAATGGAGCACAGGGTTGACATAAATTTCACTTACTTCCCCCTTGACGGGACCAGTCTGACATATATATGGGAGCACATAATTCTGCTATTCGTCATCTTCTCTTCATCTTAAGCTAAATACATCTTTCGTTCGCGAACCGGCGTACCCAGTATAGTCGTTTAAGCCCCCCCCCCCCCATGTTTCTTACCCTTGCGTACTCAAATCCTCGTCCTCCATCTCTGCTGCAACCTGAATACCCTAGGCCGTGTCATATAAGCTCCGTCTCATATCTCCAAAAATCGTTCCATGACTGAATCTTCGGGAGCATAGCCAAGTGGTACACCCTCATAATTGGAAAACCCAGCACCCCACTGGACTGGGCTCAGGGATAGACATGGTGAGCAGCCTTCTCCTATCTCGCTGCCGAACTGCCTAGTACCACCTGAAGGGAAAAAAGCAGCGTTGAAATCCGATCCCATGATGGAAGGATTCGGTTCATCGTGCAGGCTGGCTGTCGAGTCTGTCTCCTTGGTGTTTGTCGTTGAAGTGCCACTGGAAATCCCCCAAACTGTTTCATCAAAATCGATCAAGTCCTCGCCAACAACGCCCGTTTTGGTACCTCCATCTGGAATCACAACATCATGCTCGCCCCTGGGCCTCGTTATAGATGTTTGATGTGCGCTTGCGAATTCCTCCCTGTGGCTACTATTCTTCCCGGGCTGTGCACTCTCAACCCTTGAATCGCTATCAACGGTCTCAACTGGGCTGTTGGGATTCGGAAGCATCAGGTGGGCACTGAGCGGAGATAGATCCAGTCTCTTGTGAAAAATCCCACGTAAACATTGGGGAAAGTCGCTTTCGACTGGCAACCTGCCATTGCGGATGCTCAAATCCATCGTCATGGCCAAGCGCAGATAGTATTTCGGTTGAAGCTGCAGCATTTCCGTCCAGCTCGATATCGGGTTGCCGTTCCGAGTCCTGATAGCGGGAACATGCTGTTGTGCCAGGTCGACAATGAAGCGGGCGGCTCGAGTTACCCAGTCTACGCCGTCGTACCGTGGCCTGTACGATTTCATTGCCTCGACCAGCACATTGAGCTGCTGCTGCTTATGCTGCGCGAACAAGGGATTGGAAGCCGAGGCCGGATAGTTTGTCGAGTTGAACAACTTGACGTCGATGATCTGCAGAGCTAGGGGGAATGCCGTACAACCAACACTGAGACGTTAGTGGCGATCACATCTGTTGAGAGAGGATGACCTACGCGCTAATAGGGAGCCAGCAGACGAGACCGTAGCGGACGAGCTTTCTGAGACACTGCGTAACCTGCGAGACTGCGCCTTGGAGTTCATTACTGCTTTCGTATGTATCTGTGGCCGGGTGGCCTAGACGTAGAGACGGTGCTGCGAGATTGCAGTACAGTATCTCATAGTGGCAGAGAGCCATTCTTGCGGAACTGCGCATTGGGGTCAGTTGTGACCTCTCGGTGACTTGAAAAGCAGACTCACTGGTAGTACATCTCTAAGAGGTTGATGAATAGCACGGGAGAGCTTTTCGGAGAGCCAGAAACCTCAGCATGCTTGAGAACGTTTCCGCTTGGGGCCGACTGGATCCGCAGCACGGTGCTGTACCACCGCCGCAAGGCCATTCTGCAGTCCCCAATTCGACTGTCCTCGGTCGCGGGATGCGAAGCAGCCCTGGAAAGATCGTCATACATGGGAAATGTCAGAGTAAGCACCTCCGTGAGTATAACACAGAGCTCCACAAGCTTCGCTAGGATCTCGGCGAGGAAGCGTTTCGTGGTCGGATCGTAGACGCTGGACTTGTCAAACTCGTCGGAAAGATCGGCGATGCCGAGGACTGGATTCCCCGTGAAGTTGAAGTTGGCGTGCGTGATCTTGATGGTCCGGCGCGACGTCAAGGGCATCAGCCGGTCGCGGATGATGCAACACCACCATAGCCGCTTGAGGGCTGCGCTGAGCTTCTTCTGCTCGGCGGATATGGGACGGTCGCTCGTTAGGATCGATTGGTAGCGATGAGCGCCTGCGTCGCGGGCATAGTGGGTTGCGATGCCAAGCCACATTGAGCTGAGTTGCTTGCATCCTCCATGCGGCAGTGGGATCAAGTGTGAGTGTGAAAGAAGCAGTGCCGCTTGGGCTAATGAGATTGATGAAGTTTCCAGCCCGAAATCATAAATGAGCTTTGCAAGTTAGTCTCTGAGTGTGTTCATTGGAGAGATTGATCTACCTTGGCCCGTTTGTAAAAGGAGGATTTTGCATCATGGACGGATTTGAACCCGAGAGTCTCGATTGTGTTCCTGGATACAAACTGACCGTGTCAGTACATCCCAGTGTAGCGAGGCAAGTCCAACTCACGCTGCAAGAAGTAAACAGAATCGCTTGGAGGACGATGAGCGGCATTCTCTCCCCAGAGGCACCCTCCGCTTGCTGCGGGTGATAGAGTGCCCAGAAGTCGGCCTCGTTCAGCATGGGAAGCATTGGATGGATGTGCAAGAAGTGCTGTTGAATAAACTCGTTGAGGATGTTCCTCTGCGGCACGACGAAACATCCTTGCTTGTACAGATAGTCGAGGTCTTCGGGCGAGAGGCTGTGAACCTTGGGGGCTTCGAGGATGGAATAGTCCGGGTTGGTGGAGTCGAACAAGAGTCGCTGTGATCCTTCCTGCGACGTCCATGGACACTCCGGGATTATTGAGTCGGGGAAGGCAGACGAGAAGTCTGGGAGGGCGAGGGAATCTATGGACTCTGGGCTAGAGGGTTAGCTGGTGACTCGGGAGGGGGCGCAAGCCTTGTCTTACCATGGCCATAGTCGACGAGGTTGTTTGGCAGTGATGGCAATGCGATGTCTACCGACATGGGATCGACGGGCAGTGGTAGTTGACCTTCGTCTTCGTTGGCGGGCAGCGCAAGCTCGTCACCGAAGACGTTGAAGTCATCGAGGGGCGGCTCCGGGGCCTCCGGAACCTCCTTGGGCGCAACAGGAGCATGGCGGGATGTCCCCCTCCTGGAAGCTGTCAGCCAAGATGAAGCAACGCTACGAGAGGCTTCACACGCACGAGAACTTGGACCTCGCAATAAAGACGCACTCCTTCTCGTCCAGCCGGCAATTGATGCACGGCTCGGCGGAGCTGGTCAAGATGCACCTCACTTTCCGAGACCGGCACGGCAGGCATGCGCGCGATGCCCGCTTCTTGGCCCTTGTCGAATGGGTTTTCTGGGCTCGGTTGGTCGCGCCCACTTCAGGGCCCAGATCAATCTCGTGCAGCGCCGTGTCTTGTTGGCCGGGGGCCGGGGAGTCCATCGTCAGCGGGACCAGCAGGGCAGCAGGAGAGGGGGGAGGAAGAGGTTCTGGCTCGCCAAACAGGAGATTCTCGCGGCTGGGGAAGATGATGTAGGTATGATGAGGCCAGAGTCCGAAACCCAGTTCCGCGTCGCGCCCGAGAAACCAGGGGCCAAGTTCATGCGTTGCGGAGCCAGACGTGCCAGACTCATCTGCCGTCCCCTTATCCGGCCCCTTTAGCACTGCCTTTGTTGTGGGCCGTGGAGGTGCAATCCGGGGTAATACGCCCTTCTATTGGTCCCCCACAGCACGTGTGGCTCGCTAGAGCAAGAGACGATGGAGGTCGTTGTTGTTTAACCCCGCAAGAAAGGACGCTATTTTGCATCATCTGGCCGTTGTGCCCATGGGGTTTCGATGACAAGGCGGGCTGGCGGGGTGGGATCTTGAGATGTCAAGATCAAGGCTTGGTTGATCGGAAAGGAGGTGATTTGGTCATTCTCGAGACAGGGGGCGTTTTCGTACTATTATTAGCCCACAACGTATACGAGGTCCTAGCTGTTAGTCTATCCGCTACTGAGATAACAGCGTGGAAGGTGTAGAGATACAGAGCTTGGTTCCCTCCTTTACTTGGGTGTTTATGCTGTGTAGTCATCGAAGCCAATGGTTCACAGGAGCGAGTTGGCAAGGCTTTGTTTCTCTCTCTTCATAAATCTCGAGATGGCTCCGGATGTTCCGGGACAAATTTCCCTCATGGCCAATTTCGTAGCATGACTCATCAAGATGCTCCGAGTCACGTGATGGAGATGACATCGTGTCAGCTCCCGGAATCCAAAAATGCTCTCTAGACTACCTCGTGCAAAACATCTCATATTAGATACACGGAGCTTCGCCTCTTCGTTTTGAGGACTCGCATTTTCCCTGCATTTTGAAGCTTGCCTCGTTACCACCGCCACTACTGCAAACACCGCACCTGTACACTTCAAAATGCGCTCCGTCACCAACAGTCTAGTCCACACACGACTGACGCCTCGGGTTTCCCAGACTATGTCACGCTCACAACTAATCACTGTCCCACAATCGTTTTCGACACAAAGCCGTTTACTACTTAAAAAGAAGCCCGACGCAGGAAAGACAAAGAGTCGATTGGACTCCCAAACCCCGGACTCTACCAATCCATCTTATCCAGCCTTCAGCTTTGAAGCCCTTGGTGTCAGCAAGAAGATGAAGATTTTCCTCCTGGTTATTCTGAGCATTTTTGGCAGTATCGAGACTTGGTTTTGGTGCCAAACGATCTGGCGCTGGTGGAAGGGTGGCAGTAAACCTCCGCAAGAGTGACTTTGAAACGGACAAGAGGCGCGAGAAAGTCGGGAAGGGGATGTTGTAACATTTTGTAAAAAATGTGTATTACCAGACTTGGCGTAAGGGAATCTCCCATTTCACTGTTCTTAGGAAATTCCAGGCTCCACCAAATCTCTCCGTTGCCAAGGAAGCCACTTGTCTTTCCTGCTCGCTCTTGGATTTCATTTCTCCTCAGCCTCACACCCAATGCAAGTCATCTTTCGGATCGTCATCTTCACCACTATACACCGCTTTCCATTGCTGATTTTAGACAGTCAAGACACCAGAATCAACCAAGCGACAAGCATCCCATATAACATATCCCCAACTACGCAGGTGATCGGGTATGCAATAGCCGTAGATATTGCTATACGTCTCCCGCCAAATGATGGTCCATGGCAGCGGAGGTGAATCGGCTCCATCACCTATGAAGGGCATTTTGTCTCGACGATCCTGAGCCCCGTCGCGATCAGAATACTGGCTCTCGTGTCGTCTTTCTTGCGTCCATTCATCCGTAGTTTCGAGCATCCAGCCCTCGCCTACTGAAACTAAGGTCTTTGATGCCGTTTCGACCAGTTCGGAATGATCCCGTGCTTTGAGCACGGCACATAAATGGGTCAATCCTAATGACACCGCTCCATTTCTACACCATTCTCTCTCGGCTGGAGACAAATCAATAAGTATAAGCCTTCTAGATCTGACTTCAAATGAAGGCAAATCCTACCATAATTATCAAGCTGGGCTGCACCATCCGGGGTAAAGAGATCCATCCTTTCAGCGTCGAACCTAGGATTATCAGGATGTAGATCCCGCTCAACTTCATCAAACACGCTCTAGATTTTAGAATCCGCAAAGAAGCTTACGCAGATAATCTCCTCAATCTCCCATGGCTCGTAAATGCTGAGAAACAAGCCGAGTCTTTTCTCCGCCCTAAGGGTTGGCCGCGAGTCGCCACGCCAGCAGCCGAAGAGGTTGCAAAATATTTGAAAGCGGTATAAACCGCGCAGTACCCGCATTCGCTCGGTCTCGCTTAGCTGGTCCGGCATAGACAGAGCGCCAAGGTTACTCCGGGTCCAAGTGACGTATTGATACAGTATTGGTCGGATAGTGGAAGAGTGAAAAGCCGCAATTTGTATGATCTCGTCTGTATTCGGCAAGGCAGATAGTACCTCAGTAGTCGTTGAGCGTTGTGAAAAATGAGCAGCGATAAATTCTAGGACCTGTTGCCTGGTGCGATCCTGCTGAAAGCTGGGTGAGCCGCAGAGGTTCACAGTGTACGCATCAGTGACGACATGGCCCATCTTCAGCCACAGGCATCGCCATAGCCAGAACCCTCGCCGCAGGAGGTATTGTCGATGGTAAGTGGGCGAAGCATACACCAAGGCGCCTAGGTCGTCGATGGTGTCCACTGCAAGAAAGATCTGGTGCCGGATATCGAAAGGCAGCTGTCCGAGACTGGAAAGGCAAAGAAATTCGGCCGAGCCTGCGTTGGATGAGTCTGCCTCGGCTATATGTTTTGAATTCGACGAGGCTGCAGAACTCGGAGCAGGCGACACATGCCGATTTGATGAGCATCGCTTCGATAGAAGACACTTCATTTTCCTCATGTCGGTTGATAATCTCCGTCGTGCCAGGCAAAGCAGAAAGTCAACGACTGTGTACAGTGTGTTGCTGGATCGATGTAGTCGAGCTTGCGCCTCGGAATGGTTTCGGTAGTTTTCCAACGAGCTACTTACCGCCGGGTCGAGTTTCTTCTTCCTTCCCCGACAATATAGCTTTATTCAGAAGATTGGTCAAACAGGATGATTATGGTCCTGTGATGCTGGAAACTCAGGTGTGATGCTGGCTGCTGGAAACGAAGAGGGGAAGCCACGTGCCCCTCCAGTGTTTCACATATCATGTAGAACGTAGGCTCAGTACAGGTCACTGTAAGCACGTTCGACCAATCGGGAGAAACAGTACATACAGTTTTACTCAAAGTATGTGGCGATGAAAGTATTCGACAACCCTTCGCCGAGGTGATGTGGGGCTTATGCTGCTTCTGAATCGTCACATAATGACTCAATGATAAAGCCTCTCTGGCATCACATCAACTTACCCACGCTAGTCCCTTGATTACACTTACAACGTACTTCGTAGAATACCAGGCTAGTACGCGAGAGGAGACTGGGATCTTGGCTGCTAGACGCTGTTGCTAGCCAAGAATTGTCCAAATTTGCAAGGGCCGACTGGGCCTAAATACAGACGCACCCTATCACAGAACGCTCACCTTGTCCGAGAAGCTGCTAGACTTCATGAATGCTGTAGGTTGGCGTCAACCAAGGCGGAGACTTACAAATTAACATAGAAGGGCCTACTGCATGTAGTCAACCAAAGAATCTATATGATGACTTCTTGAAAGGTCAAACAACCACGAGTTGTACAGGACGTACAACCAATGTGGATACACGTACTAAAGAGCCTGTCTTTTGATCTTAGTTGAACAGCAATCGCATACATTCACTGGCTGCTCAGATCATTGCTTTGCCGCCATCTCCTATACTTTATACATCTTCATCTTATCGACGCCTCTTTGAATCCCCGAGTGCCAAATGTACGCTCGGTACGAGCGACGGAACGTAAGTCAGGAACACATTCGATTCTATCTGTTCGCTATTTACTACTGATAAAAAACTACTTGATGTATATAGCCTCATAAAGTACTTTGACTGTCAATGAAAAACTTCGGTAGTGCCTTAGAAAACACATCCCCGTCATGCTCGCGGTCAGCCTTTGACAGTGCCTCTTGATACGTCTGGGCGTCAATTAGGTTCTCTGCAAACCGAGAGTCCAGGTTCTGTTTGATTATCAACGAGTTTGCCTCCGGATGGCCCTGGATGCCCAATATCCTCCTAGGCTCATACAGCAGCTGAACATCGGATCGAGCGCTAGACCCGATGATCTCCGTCCCGGGCGGAATATCCACGACGGTATCGAGGTGCATTTGGTGAAGGTCCTAGAGCCAAGAATGTGAGAACTACGAAATGACAACAGCCTTCCAAATGCGTTTTAGCACTTACCAAGTGGCCAGTTCCAAATAGATCAGTTCCAGATGGCGTCAAATCAACTCTGGTGACTGAGAGTTCAGAGCCTTTCGGGTTCTTTATGACCTTGCCGCCTAATGCTGTTGCCAGGATTTGGTGTCCGTAGCAAATGGCCGCAATAGGCACACGAGCGTGGTATGCCTCCCTTAAAAAGTCGATGAGTCTGGACGCCCATGGATAACTGTCATACGCAGAATATTCTAGTACCGACCGTCAATTCGCGCCGATATAGTGGAAATCAGAAACTCATACTTCCTGCTGTCAAGAACAAGCCATCAATCTCGCTCAGAATAGGGTAAGCCTGTTTGTCTTGAAAGATATTCCACTTCGTGACTTCAAGCTTGGGAATTGACCCCTCAGTTTGTTCGAAACCCCGGCGCAACAGTCTTTCGACAACATCGCCGTATGTGCCTTCGGTATCTGAAATGGAGCTGGGAGTGTTGTCGGTTTCCAAGATAGCTATACGAAATACGGACGCCATTGCGGGCACTTGATCTGGATGCGAGGCGGCAATTAGTGAATGAGATATTAAGGCCTGACGTATATTTTCTGGAAATTTCAGACCATGAGGAAAATCCACAGGCCTCTTTATGGGCTTAGGTACTGACTCATCCTCTTCCAGCTTAGAGGCTCCATCCTGACTTGGTGTATCGTGGGGCTCGGCAACAGCTCCGAGCGGAGACACCATGGCAAGCAGGTAAGCTAACTGCTTGAGCGGTTTTTCGTAGAGCAGAACCCATAAAACTACGTAGTTTGAGGCGGGTGCCTGCTCTGAGGTGTGGGCTTTCTCAAAAACTAAGACTCGTTAGAGTAATCGGTCTTTGAGCCACACTTTTGCAGTGAGAGACTATTAGTAGAACAACGTTTTATATCAGTCGTCAATACGCGAGACCCCAGTAATTACTGCCTAAATGCTCGTCCATCTATAGCGTCGTCGGTGTATGAGCAGCCTGTCCATAAGTAAAGGGATTCACTCTCAACGACTGGGTGTGCGATTGGCTTAGAAGTTAAGAGGCACTCTATCCCTCGGCCAGGAGCCGCGAGGTTTCGGCACGTTGCCGAGTAGTCGCGGATGTTAGCCGTGGTAAAAATATTAGTGCCTAATATACTAAAGCTTAGCTCTTCCATGAAAAGAGTCTAATCTAAAACGTAAGCGAGTTGTAATCTAGAGCCCTGTGTGGCTATGTGCAAGTTTGTCTTTTGTTTCGGGCGACAAACTCAATTTGTGAGGTAAATTGATAAGTGACTAACGGGGCCAGACAAGACTGGCTGGTTTTACAGCAGTTGGAGGTGATCTCTTAACATAGCTGCTGTTTTCTAAGTGTTTTCCGAATTTCGGGTGACGGCATCCCGAGCACGTCCGCGTCGGAGAATTTCCCCGGTCTCGGGATCACCATCCGACGTCTATCCCACCGGCGGGTCCCTAAATGGTTTGCTCTGCTCTGATCACGAAACGCCTTTCTGTCAAAGGTCTGATGGGTTGGAACGAGCTCGAATGCGTTGACAGATAAGCTTAAAGACCGGCTGACCTTATGCGGCTTGTTTTGCAAGTCTCAGCTCGCATCTCCCCTCAGCTGAAATTGGTTGGACTTCTATACCGATAATTCCATCGCGGTTTCACAAGAGTCTTGATCCTCAAGGAAACAATCCCGCATCCTCTGTAACAGATGATATAGAACCAGATGGAGGAAACTTCGGCGGCAAATGTTATTGAACAATGTCAACTTTTTTACTGATGGGCCCGGTGACGATTCGACTTCGGTCGTTTCTATTCTTTCAGCCTACCTGCCTGTAAAGAGTCTCGAGTCTAGCATGGTGGGTTCAAGTTCGTGTAGGTTCTATGGCTGTCGCCGGCTTCATCACTCGGATCGATGTGCTGGTCTGAAGAAGCAACTGAATATCACCTGAATCTCCACTCACCATTTACAGACGTTTGTCAGCTAAACTCTAGTTAAACCAGAGCTTCTGGCTGCATGGCTTGACTTTGCGCCTGTTGTGGCATGAGCTTGAGTGCTGTAATGTCTATAAGCCGTACGCTGGCTACAAGCTCTGACAAGAGGATGATTGAATCCCAGGGATATCAACTAAGAGATTAATCTGTGAAGGCTTTTGAGAAGGTTGATCATGGTAATTCCCGACCAAATGAACGGAGAAATTTGTGGTGTAGCACTAGAAAGGTACAAGTAAAGAAGTCAATTCTAGCCCAGTAAACTCAGGCACTAGGTCTACAAGCAACAGTTTACTCATGCACACAGACTGTTGAGGTAGTCGAGTAGAGCTACTTTATGCATCTAAGCCACGCACCACCGGCGCGGAAGGCAACTGCCCACCGGGTCCGGTCAGATGCAAGCGAATTACCGGACATAAGTATTAATGTCCGGATAGTGATGTCAGCTTTATCTTGAGTCTAACGCGTATAAATGGTCCGGAATCAGGCTCAGAATGTGGTAGTATCTTATCACGTTGTTCGAGTATTATCTTTGCATATAATTATTCCTCATCATGGTCACTTGGAAGGTTGCACAGCTTACATGGTTCATCACTGGCGCCGCTTCCGGCTTCGGGCTTGAGTTAGCTCGCCAAGCGGTCGCAAACGACCACAAGGTTATTGCAACATCTCGTAACCCGAAGATTGTCCCTGAGCTAGTCTCCGAGATTGAGAGCAGCGGCGGTCGCTGGTTAACCCTGGATGTTGACGACCCCAATGGTGGTACTCTCATTGAGAAGCTTGAGGCGGAGGGTGTTGCCATCGACATTCTCGTTAACAACGCCGGTTGGTCTATCCACGGACCTGTTGAGAGCTTCCCCGAAGACGAGGTCCGTCGTCAGATGGAGACGGTCTTCTTGGTCCCTATCGACTCATAAGGGCCGTCCTGCCTCACATGCGCCAGCGAAGACGGGGCCTCATTCTCAACATTGGTTCGGGCGCTGGTGTAGGTGGCAGAGAGAGCATGGGTATCTATGCCGCCAGTAAGGCTGCAATGTATGGTCAGCATAGGAAACCCATCGTCTTTGCAATTCAAACACTTACAGTTTTAGGTCTCACCAGAATCCTGGCCCAAGAAGTTGCCCCATTCAACATCCGAACCCTGACGGTGCAACTAGGAGGTTTCGACACAAACTTCACCAATGCTCTGCATCTATCCTCAGTCCCTTTCCTAGAGGACTACATTGGCAGCATGACAGAGAAGGTTGCTCGAAGCCTACAAGGAAGCAACTTCAAGCCAGACGGCGATCACCGCAAGGCATCCAAGGTTATCTACGATATCGCGGTAGGCGAAGGGTTTGGTAAGGGTAAGGAAGGAGAGAGAGTGATGCATCTAGGACGAGACATGTGCAAACTGATGGATAATGTTCTAGACAGCATCAAGCACCAGGTAGATGTGTTCCATGAGGTTGGTACCAGCGTGTACCTCGAGTGATAGGGGTTGTAGAGAAAGCGTGCTGTAGGCTAGGTCATCTCAAATCAAGCAGACGATGGACCGCTTCAACTGAGTTCTATTCCAAGTGGAAGTTCAGCCGGAAAGCTGCATATCATAGTAACAGAGTCAGTGCCAGTGGTTAGATCTTGTTTATGGTGGTTAGACGTGACTACAATCAAGACAACAATACCTTGTGCAGGTAGTTTCGGGTGGCCTGCTCCCAAGCCTACTATCCTCACAACGCTTTGCGAAGCCCTTCGTGCTTAATCGCCCATCCATCGTTCTGGGGAAATCCAGGGGTATCTCTGGTAGAGCCTTCCCATCCCTTCACCATGTATGCAACTAAGACCTGCGGTCAATACAGGGTTCCACCTTGGAGTGACTCAAGCAGTACTTACCCGCTAGAAGGAAACCGGCGTTCCCAGGCATAAAGGGGGGTGGCGTGCCTCCATCACCACCTCGAATAGCAAATCCTACAAGTTCTCATTAGCAAGGATTGCACTTCAATTAATCTATCATCGCGACCTTACCAGCATCGTCAAATTTCCAGTAATCATAGGCAGTCAAGTGATATATGGCGCGCTCAGGATTCCCAACTCTGGCCGAGTTCATAGCCAGGACAGGCCGTCCCCATCCGCGGATATTCTTGTCGGTCCAGACTTCCCAAACTTTGTCAGCAGTCAAGCGACTAATCTCCTCGTCGACGGCTGGCGTGTCGGGTAATATCCCTTGCAGCATGATGAGACTCCTAGGATCGCTGTTCAGTGCCGGGTCTTCCCACCACGAGACATTGACTCCGTCATATACAGCATAGAGACCAATAATCTGAGGCGGGCTTGCGAGAGTCTCTGCGACCGTGGACCAGTGCTTGGGAACTGGGAGACCAAGTTTCTTCTTCCATTCACGGGCCACGTCGAGTCCATAACGCCAATAAGCAATTTCATAGGCGAGGTTGAGAGTAAGCTCAGGTTGCGTGTTCTCAGTGACGCCATATGATCTATGAATGAATTAGACAACTGTTTTACCTGCCGAGGTTTATTCTGGGGACCACTAACGGAGGGCCAAGATCATAGTTGCCAGAAGATTCGTTAAACCATGCATAAGATGCCATGTAGTCGGCGCTGGATTCCAAGACAGGATCCCACTGTTTCAAAGTTTCCCGAGTAGGTCGAGCCTTGTATGCCAGCTTGGCCATGTACATCGGGTGGGGTTGTTGCCATAACAGAAAGGCATTGACGGCCCCGGGTGAACTCCTGCCAGTAAGAGTCTCGGTCATTTTGGGCCAGCGGGCTCCTTTCCACCCCATTTTTGCGGCTCTGTCCAAGGAAGTCGGCAGAAGCTTCTCATAAAGAGTAGGAAAGATATCGTGGAAGTGATTCTCACGACCCCACGAGACCCAGTGGGCATTATGCCAAACGACCATTTCCATGTGAAATTTCCCTATGAGGAGTGAGAAGAAGGGGTTGTTTGTGAGAAATATGAGTGAGACTTACCGTACCACCCATTGTTCATCAAACCTGATTCTTGAGGGGACTCGCCTTTGGCTGCACTGTTCACCCGCAAATGATATTGCGAGGTCACAATTCGTCGTTGCAGCTCTGTTGAGTTCGGGTTAGAAGATTCGGTTAAGTCAACAAAGCCTCCTTTCTTCCAGTAGTCGTTCCATCCGGCTGAACTTTTCCTTCTTATCGAGGAGGGGAGACTGGCAACTTGCTTTTTGGGCGAGAAGTGAGCAGTGAAGGACATTGGGGAACCAGCCTCTGGAGAAAGGATGTATCGATGGGCGGTAACTGCCGTGGAATCGCTCGACTCTAGTCTTTTCAGCTCAAGAGGCTTCTTATCTGGCCATCGTAAGTTGACGTAGTATTCTGTGCCTAGATCGTGATAAATATGCGCCGTATCCTTCTTAGAGCCCGGAAATATCTTGGTAGTATGGTTGGTAGGGAAGTCATAAACACCGACGAAGACTTCGTACTTGTACTTGGTGGTATGAGTGGGGGGATAAGGAAAGTCGAATTCGACCTTGAGCAAGCCCGAATCGATAAGTTCGGACTCAATCTCAAAAGCAACGGCGTCTGAACTGAGGTCGCTCTGGGTCACGACATTGACTTTGGCGCCCTCGATTGTGAAAGTGGATGTGATGATCCCATGCCAAAGGTCGAGTTCCTGGTATGTCTTGGAAAGATAATCTACAGACAAGGTTTCGTCTTTATATCGCAGCCCTATGCGACCTAGGTTTATGCGGTTTGGGTTGGCAATCAGCCACTGAGATATTTCTGGCAGGTCAGGGTCCGGAATGTCATAAGACACGTTCCGGCCATGTGTTTCCTTAGGCACACCGGTATATGCGTTTACGGTACTATACAATGTCAGAACAATATTCTATATAATCCGTATGAGCCCCGCTTACTCGTCGTTTGGCAAGGTGTCATTGTGCCATGCCCAAGCAGACAGCGTGTTAAAGGGAAGATATGATTGCATGCCAGTAGTGTCCACATTAAAGGCAAAATTGCCGTTACCGACCTGGAGCGGGGTGGTCTTATTGTCAACAAGACCCGCTCGTACAATATTGTTCTCGTTTACGATGCGTTTCCTTGAAAGCTTTGTTAGATATCGCTTTCGTGTCAGTTCGACGTGCACTGACCTGTCGATAGCCCCAAGAGCTAAAACTGGCAACAAAGCCCAATACATCCTTTTGAGAGTAGCCATAATCTTGACTGATGGGAGGTGTAAACGGAAGCCGTTTCCTTGAATGCTGAGTTTTGACTGTCGGGGGCATACTCCTTTTATCCAGGCGAACAGACAGCCCCCCGCAGTTCGAGGTTACCGTAGAATCCGGGGTAAGTGGTGCCGAGGCTGAGGACGTCGGGTGTCAACAACCCGAGCATATACAGTGCGTCTTATGATTTTCTGAACATCTCGCGCTTGGAAGCCACACTGGGTCAATCTACCTCAAGAACAGGGACCAGATTCAATAGATATGTCTTGTATTCACTGAATTAGATTTGAATCTCAGTTTTGGTAGTCTGCCGTACGCATTGTTCCTGTTTACGTTCGGGAGAGTGCAGAGCGGAATGGGTATGTCAACTAAATAGTGCCGCTTTGTTAAGCGCAGAACATCAAGACGCGAGTGCATATAATGTAAAGAGCAGTGAACAGCGGTACAGATGGTATCATAGAATTAGAGGATTACCACGTAGTACTAGGAACAATGGAATAGTTTTCATATTAACAAGAACAATTGTCATGAAATTGACGATTGTTCTTTTCACGTCCATCTCTCCGAGGTTTGTGACCAGCATTACAACCCACGCTGCTTCATGCATAAATAGCAAAGGTCTCGTCTACTTCCCACTGCTCTCTTCCCAACCCCAGCGCACTCCTTCTCCGCATAACAACTAAAGCACATCAGCTAACGCACAGAAACTAAGCAAACTTCCGACCTCAAGCTATTTCAGCTTACACAAGCCATACGTCACGATGCATTGCACTATCTGGCCACTCTTTGCAATTCTCCTAGCCGTCTGCCCTGCCACCGCCGAATACATCTTCTTCTGTAATGGGGGCAATAGATATGGCTCCCCATACACGGAGATCAACTTTTACAAAGAAGCTCCAGCTTTTCGTAACGCCATCATTTATACACCTGACTTAAACAGTAACTTTGCTTATAAACCACTTAACGCAGGCAGAACCCTATTTGGCTGGACCGGCACACAGTTGACTGTCACTACCAGGGACTACGGTGTATCTTTTAGTAGTGGTGACACTGCGCCTGCTTCTATTGAGTGGCTAGGAGCCTCTAACTATTTTCCTTTAATCGACGAAATCGAGGCGGCTACTGGGAGCGGAATGTGCCTGGCTCTTTATAAGGATGCTGAAACCGGTGCCTGGGGTAGGCATAGTGTTAATGCTTACCTAGCCAGAAAATGCCCACCAGATTTTGTTCAATATATGGACTGTGATCGTCCGGGCTATTTTAATACTGGATATATTAACTGTCATCTTGGAGAGAAGGAGTTTGATTCACATCGTTTCACACGAGAAAACTTATATTTTTGTTAAGAGGTGGTGGCTTAAGGCTACTACCTAGGACACCTAAGGCTTATAACACTACTGCTAGACTAGCTAGTTAGATTATTAATTAATCTCTTAGTATTATTAAGATTAATAATTTTATAATAAATAGTCTTAACATTTAGTATAAAAAGTGTAAACTTATATAGTTATAAGAAATGTATAGTAAGTATAACTTTTAGTAGCTTTAAAAAATTACAATACTTTAAAAGAGATTTTTATAATTTACTTACTTATACACTTATACTACTCTTAATAAGAGAACTTAGTGTGTTACTTTCTACTATATTATTATATATTATATCTTATATTTAAAGACTTATTAATTAGAACTTTAGTTTAACTAAGTTTAATATTACATATTATCTACATTTTTACCTTTTATATATTACTTAATTGTTAGCTAATATAATAAGATATAAGATTTCTTTTCTAATTAAGTAGTCTACTATATAAAGTATTAATTTTCTTTATTGTAAGGAAAACAAGATTGCAGCAAAGGCCGGAGGCTGGGAGCACCTTATGATCTTACACCTTTATTTCTCCTCGCTACTTCTCCTCGCACTGACGAAATACATGCAGTACGTGGCTGCAGCACCATCAGCTTCGGATTGAGATTGAGTGCAGGACGATGCCAGGTATACAGAAGCATGTAGCCACCTCCGTCAGTGGGCTATCCGTGATCAATACAAGGCACGGTTTATCCTTGGTCTATGGCGGCGCGCTACTATGGCACGTTCGCCGATATAGCAGTAACGGCCTTCCAGAACCGTTTGCGATCATACGTTGCTACTCCGACGGTTTGGGCATACAGCGTGTCTACACAGTCAAGGATCGCCAATGAAAACGGCCCAGGTGATTAATTGGACGCCAGACAAGATATGATGGCGATGTTGGGAATCGGTTAATCGTTTAAGATGACGTTTGAGTACTTGACTCAAGCTCTTGAGAATGAAGTTCCCTCTGTCCCCCGAGCTTCTTTTGCTCTACATAATTCTGGGTGGTTTTGAGAAAGAATTGTGTAAGAGACTCAAGCCTCTCATCCACCCAAAAAGCGTTATTCTATTCTGAAAGGTAGATGAAGCAGCTCCATTAAAGACCGAACGATCGAATGGTGTAAGTATTTTATCCCGTCACAAAACCTAGCGTCTGGACATCCTGTTTTCCATTTCAAGTCTCACCACCAGAGAAAGCAGTCCACTTTCGACCTGATTCCAGAGGAGGTAGACAGACATCCAGAGACCGAATCTCCCAGCAACTGTTCGTAAACTCAACGGGCGCAAGATATGGCCTTGGGATGAGGGTGGCTCAACTGACCACCATGGCTGTGAGAATCACCATCACTGTTGAACATTCCATGGAGTCTAGAAGACACCTCGCAGGTTTGAGTACCGCCATGCAGAGGGAAATCTAAAAGAGTAAGCCTCGCATCTGCATGCATTAGTTCTCGAACAACGGAAGAAGCCAGCGGCATGACGCTTAAAGATAGCAACGCCTAAAGACAGCAACGCCATATAAACTCTCGCTAGTTGGATGAAAAGCTAGATCAGGCGGCTTGAGTGACTCACCGAAGTTTACTTTCGTCCCCGCGTCGATTGGGACTTGAAGTTGTCTCGATCTTCCTTGACAACAGCTCGTGCAGCGGCAGTGATCAGTGCACGTTTCTCTGCAAAGGCTAGGATCGAACCCGTCAGGTATGCCTTATTGATCCGCTTGTGCAGGGCTTACGAGGTGAAGCTGACGTCCCTTGAAATAGTATCAAACATTTCGCTATGGAAACCCGCCCGCCGCCCCATACAGGACTTCTAAGGGAAGAGAACTTGATCCTTCGATGGGTCTTTGGATATTGTCACGATCCCTACTGCCAACTGAATCCCCCGTGGCCATCATTAGCAGCTACAGACTCTGGCATAAAGCCTGTTTCGCTGGTCAGCATCAACATCAGTCCAGTCGACCAACAAGACGGAGTCATCCAACAGTTTCACATCGGCATATCCACCCTCGAAACGACTTTGCTAGAAGAAGCCATCACCCCATTTCCTGATCCTGGCCCAGCGTCACGCATGATCCACACTGATCATTATGCCGTGGGCAGCCGGGACTATCGCATTGGCACGTCGGAGATGTTTCTATTCGGAGAGTTTCTGAAAATCTCTGCAACGGACCTCAAAGCAAAGTTGGAATGCATGGTGACCCGCCGAAATGCTATTCTGGTTTTCCACGACGCCAAGCGAGGACTTTCGGTGCTGGAAAGCTTGGGCATCCATCTCCAGCCGCTCTTCGTCATCGACAACGTCAAGACTGCACAACATCCGCTACGGCTCTTCTACAGATACAGCCCGGCAAAGCTACTCGACGAGCTTGAGATTCCGTACGTAAACCTCAATTGCGCAGGAAATGCTGCTCACTTTACGCTCCGAGCCCTGTTGATGATAGTGGTCAGGGACACGGAGCGACAGTTTATTCTGACGCCGGACTGGGCACCGATATTGAAGGCAGTTGCTCGAGCTCCACGGCCGCTTACTGTAGAAGAAAAGGGGGATGGCCGGGGCTAAGGAGCTATTGCATGACGAAGGTTGGTTGAATAGAAGATCGAAATACCATACAAACACATGGCTTGTTGACGTGACATGTTGCGCCTCATTCATTAGTAGACAGTATCATGATATTCGTGTGACTTGAGATCCAGCCTGTGCATGCACAACTTTCGATCGTCGAGGGAGTGCAGCTATCAAGGCAGAGATAAGCAACACAGCAATCGTGGCCGCCTTCCGTACGTGGAAAAGCACAGGAAAGACGGGGCTTATCAAGACGTGCTACCCCAGGATTGCGCACACGGGTGGAGGAGAAAGCGCCTATAAGAGTCCGGAGAGGAGCGGCGGCCCTCACCGACAAATGCGAGCCTAGACCACGGCCACCTCCGAAGCTGCTAGACCTAGTACATGCTCAAGACAGGACAGTACAGTCACTGTCGACTTCGCTCATCCATCGACGAAAATGCAGAGCGACAGGGACTATCTGCTCTCGCTCCAGGCGGTCCGCGCCAACGCCGCCAAGGTGCTCGAGGCTGCCACCAAGGGCGAGCTGCACCACTTCACCTACCATGCGTCGCGGATGGGCGCCGTGGCCGACTTTGTCATCGCCGTCATCAAGGTCAGCAGAAGCTCCAGGGCTCTCGATATCGTATATATCATCTCCCATCTACTGACCACTGTCGACAGCGTGACTTTGGCCCGGACAGGTTCAACGAGATCCCGCCCCACGGTCGCTGGCAGCACTTTGACGTCGGCAGCGTCCCGCGCGTAGACGCCCTGCTCTCCAGGTGGCGCGGCGATGGCTGCGATGATGGCGAAGTCACCCGGCGCTTGATAGATCTGTTCTTCGTGTCCGTCCTGCTCGACGCGGGCGCGGGCGACCATTGGCGCTTCAAGGAGCCGGGGACGGAAGAGTACTACGTCCGGAGCGAGGGCATTGCTGTCGCGTCGCTTTACATGTTCAAGGCGGGAGCGTTTGTGTCCAAGAATGCAGCGGCAGACCAGGTCGACGGTTTGTCTACGATGCGAAGTGTTTAGAGGCTTACCCTACTAACACCATCACAGGCCAGGGTCTCGTTGGACTAACTGAAGAAGCATTCAATGAATACTTCCAGATCACATCCGAGAACCCCATGGTCGGAGTCGCTTCTCGCGTTCAGCTGCTCAAAGACGTGGGCGCATCCCTCCTGCGGCTTCCGGATATCTTTGGGGAAGCTGGCCGTCCCGGAAACCTGGTCGGTGAGTGCACCTCTGCTTCCCGGAAAGCGAATAGAGTCTGATCGACCCAAGACCATCTCACCCAGCGCGCTGGCGAGTCCAAGACGCTCGACTACCAAGACCTGTGGTCGAGCCTCCAGCGCGCGCTGATTCCATCCTGGCCCAAGGACCGCACGGCAATTGATGGCCAGCCCATCGGAGACGCATGGCCTCTTGCCGTGCTCGCCGAGAAGGCCGAGAACAAGAGTCCGCGCAACACGATCCAGCCGTTCCACAAACTCACGCAGTGGCTCGCGTACTCCCTGATGGTGCCCTTCGTGAGGCTGCTCGGGTACAAGTGGAACAACGCCGACCTGGGAACCGGCCTCCCCGAGTACCGCAACGGAGGCCTCTTTGTCGACCTCGACGTCCTGTCTCTGAAGGACGACGCCCTTGCGGAAGGCATCAAGACGTCCGGGGAAGCCCTTCCCGGGTACGACGCCGCATCCGACGTCATCGTGGAGTGGCGCGCCATGACGGTGGCACTGCTGGACCAGCTGCACCGCACTGTGTCGGCCGTGTTCGCCGCAGAGGGCGTCACGTTGACCATGGCGCAGATGCTGGAGGCCGGGACTTGGAAGTCGGGCCGCGAGTTGGCTGCCAAGTATCGGCCGGAGACCAAGTCGAGTCCGATCCTGGTTCGAGGCGACGGGACTCTGTACTAGCATAGATTTACGGGGACAATTCACTCGTGCAGCCACAGCGACAGGAAGAGGCCGTTACAAGTCTATTGACACAATGCTATTCCAGCTACGGCACATGTACACTGCGTCTATTGCTGAGTCGGCATGGCCACCTCAGCCCGCGTCGAAATGGCATCCGCCTCGGCCCACTTGGCCGTAACCGTCTTCTGCTGCGTGTAGAAGCTGATTCCGGGCCGCCCGTAGAAGGTCGTAGCCCCGCCGCCGGCCACGCTCCTCTTGTTGCCGGTGAAGGAGAACATGGGCAGCGGGACGGGGATGGGCACGTTGATGCCGACCTGGCCGGCCTCGATCCGGCGGCGGAACGTCTCGGCCGTCGGCCCGGAGCTGGTGAAGATGGCGACGCCGTTGCCGTACTCGTTGTCGTTGATGACGTCGATGGCCTCGTCCAGCGTCGCCGCGTTGAGGCACAGCAGCACCGGGCCGAAGATCTCCTCGCGGTAGCAGCGCATCGAGGGCGTGACCTCGGTGATGACGGTCGGCCCGACCCAGTTGCCCCGGGCGAACCGCGCGTCGGCCGGCTTGAAGCCCCGTCCGTCCAGCACGACGGTCGCGCCCTCGTCCTCGGCCGAGGCAATCAGCTCCTCGATGCGGCTCTTGCTCTGCGGCGAGATGACGGGCCCGAGGTCGGCGCCGGCCTCGAAGCCGCCGTTGACCTGCAGCGTCTTCGCGCTGTCGACCAGCTCCGGAAGCCAGGCCTTGGTCTCGCCCACAAAGACCACGGTGCTCAGCGCCATGCAGCGCTGTCCCGCCGCGCCAAAGGCGGCGCCCACGACGCTCTTGATGAAGTTGTTCTTGTTGCAGTCGGGCAGCACCGCGGCGTGGTTCTTGGCGCCCAGGTTGGCCTGCACGCGCTTGCCGTTGGCCGAGCCGCGCGCGAAGACGTACTCGCCGGCCTGGTTGCTGCCGACGAAGCTGACGGCCTTGATGCGCGGCTCGTCGAGAATGAAGTTGACCGTCTTCTTCGCGCCGTGGATGACGTTGACGACGCCGTCGGGGAAGCCCGCCTCCCGGCAGAGCTCCGCGATGATCATGGCGGCGCCGGGGTCTCTTTCTGACGGCTTGAGGATCATGGTGTTGCCGGCGATGGTGGCGACGGGGAGCGACCAGAGGGGGATCATGGCGGGGAAGTCTGTCGGCGCATCAGCAACGGTTGTTCGTCGCACCGTCGCAACGCGGCGCAGCGAGGCGGTACTTACTAAAGGGGCAGATGGCGGCGACGACGCCCAAGGGCTCCTTGTACGTCCGCGTCTCCATGTCCCGGGCAACCTCCAGCACCTCGCCCTTGAGCAGCTCCGGCGCGCCGCACGCGGCCTCGGCGACCTGCAGCCCGCGCAGCACGTCGCCCCGGGCGTCGGCGAGCGTCTTGCCCTGCTCGAGGGTGATGTTGGCGGCCAGGCGGTCCCAGTTCTCGCGGATCAGGGCCACCAGGCGGAACATGAGCTGCTGGCGATGTAGCACCGACGTGGCCCTCCAGGCCGGGAACGCGCGCTGGGCCGAGTCGACGGCGGCGCGCATCTCGGCGTCGGTGCTCTGCGGCACGCGCGTCACCAGGTTGTTGGTGGCCGGGTCATGGAGCTCGATGAACTCGGTGCTCTCCGAGGCCTGGAACTTGTTGTCGACGAACCATTGCGTGTCGACCACGTCCTGGATCTTGGCGTGCGTTGTGGGATAGCCCGTCATGGTGGCTCGCAGAAAGGGAGGCCTGTTAGTCAGTGTCTAGCCAGTCGTCAGTGTCTAGCCAGTCGTCAATGTCTAGCCAGTCATCAGTGTCTGGCTAGGCAAGCAAAGTGAGGGTGAGTTGGCTGTAATTGAGTGTAGCTGAGCGGTGTAGGAACCAGGCTGTTTGTATCACGTTTACGACTGGCGGTAAAGGCCGACCACCCAAGTACATGCAGCCATTCTGCCCGCTCTTGGCCCTTCTCCCCTCCCTTCTCCCTTCGCCCTTCGCCGTGTTGCGGACCGGACCTGCGCTGCGGTGCAACCAATTGACGCCGTCGGTGGAGTGTACCGATAACAGCCGTGTCTAGTGCGTACCTAGGTAGTAAGGAGGGCGTGTGTGCATAAAGATGTGCAAGGTCCACATAGCCGTGAAGCGAAGCCTGGCATGTCTCTCCAGCCAAGATGTACAAGCTGTAGGCATCGTGAGAGTCTTCTCGAAGCGTTTACGATGATGAATATTCAACGAGTTCAGCTTGTTGTACTCTTGATCAATATTATCCCTTTGATGAGTACCTAGGTTAGGTTGAAGCGGATGTTGTGGTCGCGCTACGGAATACCCTGTCAGACATCATCTTACACTGGCCTGAAGAGTCCGACAGTCGAGCCCCATCTTACACTACTCAGGCCATGGAACAAACAAATTGGTTTACAACTGTGTGAACAGGATGCATTTGTTTAAAACACTTACGCTCTCATCAATAAACTGCCTGCTCAGAGTATTTACCGACCCTGTAGGCTGTAGTTACAGCTGATATAACTATCACGCGTGCGTCATTCCCGGTCCTTTCTGTTCCACACACTTTCCGGTGTTGCACTGCGTGTTTTGTGAAAGGTAACGAGAGGAGGAATAGCGAGAGACTAACAATGGCTAGAGGGAAGATTGCAGCTGTGGTGTGGATGAGGCAGTTTCTGCACGATGAGTGAGTGGGACTACAAAGCTAAGAGTTTGCATCGGTTTCCGATGAGAACGCAGCTAGATTTTCCTGCCACTCTTAGTCTCTCACTTCACCTTTACAACTTGTACTCCGTATCCCGAGAGCCATCCAGAGAACACCAGACGTATATGGTCGTACAGCAGGTAATGAGATGCAGGATTGTCTAAACCTGCCTGTGCCTTAGGCGGCCGGAGACCACTTAATGATCCTCGTGTGCTTGTGCTTCTGCACCTCGGTGTAATCTGCCGTCGATGCTATCCGATGCGTTCACGAAACCATTCTATGCAACAGCCGCTTCTTCCGGTTTGTGGGGGCCGAGACGCGGATCACAACTGTCGTGGTACAATTGGCCAACCCCGCGTTTTCCAAATGTAAGCTAGATATTTAAGTCGGAGGCGTCTTGGGTCTGATCTACAAACCTGCTTCATCTGCCCTACGTTGCTTTTTTATATATAGCTTGCGTAAACTCGCAAAATGAGCAACCATTTCTTGATCCCAGTCGTCGCCGCTATTCTATTCTTCACTGTCCATCTGGTCACCCTCGTGGCCCGCTCCATACACTCCCCACTCAGACCCGTCTCCGGACCATGGCTAGCACGATTCAGCGACGTGTGGTACTTGTGGACGGTGAGAAAGGGCCACTTTGAATTAAAGAACCGACAACTCCACGAGAAATATGGTTCGTTTCGTGCTGCACATACAGCTGTCAGGCGTAAGATGCTAACTACACCTTGCCAGGCTCCGTCGTCCGCTACGGCCCCAACCGCTACAGCATCAACGATCCCAGCGCCAACAAGATCATCTACGGCCTGGGTGCCCAGTTCCCAAAGTCGTCCTGGTACTCCACCTGGGCCGCTCCCGGACAGTGGAACATCTTCAGCGACCAGTCGGCAAAACACCACGCGCAGACTCGACGCCTGTACCAAGCAACCTACTCGATGACAGCGCTCGTCAACTACGAGCCCTACGTCGACGAGTGCAACAGTCTCTTCGCCCAGCGCCTGACGGAAATGGCCCGAGCCGCCGTCCCCGTCGACATGGGCCACTGGTTCCAGTGCTACGCGTTCGACGTCATCGGGATGATCACCTACGGCGAGCGGCTGGGGTTCCTGGACCGAGGGGAGGACATTGGCGGCGTGATGGGCGCCCTGGAAGACCACATGCACTACGCAACGCTTGTGGGCATCTTCCCCAGCCTGCACCGTTCGCTCTACTCCATCAAGAACTACTGGGCCGGGGCAAAGGGCGCGGGCAGAGCGTACGTGCTGAGCTTCACCGAGGACCGGATCCGGGAGCACCAGACGACACCCAAGGCCGCCTCCGAGACGCCGCAAAGCCCTGCGGCCACGGTTGACTTCCTCACCAAGTTCCTGTCCAAGCACTCGGCCGACCCTGACGCGTTTACGTCGCACCACGTCCTCACGGGCTGTGCTTCGAACATGGTAGCAGGATCTGATACCACGGCCATCAGCCTGTCCGCCATTCTGTACTATCTGCTCAAGACCCCGCAGTGTCTGCAAAAGCTGCGCGACGAGATCGAGAGCCTTCAGGCGCAGGGCAGCCTATCGGACTACCCGACTTTTCAGGAGAGCCAGCAGATGCCGTATTTGCAGGCCATCATCAAGGAAGCTCTGCGGATGCACCCAGCCACGGGGTTGCCGCTCGAGCGTGTGGTTCCAGAGGGAGGCTCGAAGATTGCCGGTCATTACTTTCCGGCTGGGGTGAGTTTTCGCCATCGTGGGGCCATCATTGGTGCTCTACTAACGTCGGTAGACTGTGGTTGGCATAAACACTTGGGTTGAGCATCGCGACCCCCGAATCTTTGGCGACGACGAGGATATCTTTAGGCCAGAGCGATGGCTTGAAGAAGACAGCGATAGGATATCAGTAATGAACCGCCACTGGATGCCGGCAAGTCTGCTTCATAACATGCATCACCACGGTCTAACACGCCTGGTTTAGTTTGGCCTTGGTTCGCGAAGCTGCATAGGAAGGCATGTGTCCATGCTTGAGATATCCAAGTTGATCCCCAGACTTTTCCGGGATTTTGATTTCTCCCTCGAAAGGTCATCCGTCGACTCGAGCGAGACCTGGAAGATTAAAGGGTTCTGGTTCGTCAAGCCGAGAGAGTTCAGGGTTCGCGCAGAGGTGCGCAAGTATGCGCGAGACGGGGCATTTTGAAGCGTTGAGTCCGCAAGCCTGCTGACGGTAACTATCGCAACTCGGGCTCATCATCGCTTTTCGGGATCATCTAGATCATCGTCACCGCTTAGATCATCAGTATCGCTTCCCTAGGACCTTGTATTCGATCTAATGACTATACCGTGCCCTATAGGTAGCCTGACCTTATGACGATCATTGTGATCCTAGCCCTACAGACATTGAAGGCAATATAATTATTTCCTTCTATTAGAGTTCCTAGAACCTAAAATTGATATGCTTAGGCCTTCAATTAGTCCCCCTTTTAGCTAGGAAATCAAGAGCTTTTCAACCTTCAATCTCATCCTCAGATTGCAACAGTAACTACTGAAACTGAGAATCTATAACTCTATCTCCACGATGGGATCTATGAACAAGAGAAAAAGGAGCATGGCATAATCGGCCTGGTTGGCAATCGGGTGCCAAAACCAGAGCATGTCTTGTGACTCAACTAAAATCTCACCAGGACTCCAACCTCCCCTGAAATGCAGAGCACATGCAGCATCACTGTCCCATCTTCTGCATTTTCTTGCTATACCATGCCTAGACAAGTCGTTAGCACCGCCAGGCAACCCCAATCAGTTCGCACTCTTACGCTTTCCACACCTGCACCAATCGACTTGGGCGCCAGTCGCTTGAGCAGCCACGGCGTCGGGACCTTTCGGTGGTAGACCTTGGCGTCGGATCCCTGGACCTTCTTGTTGAGGATGATGTTCTGCGGAAGAGACGGGTTGAGCACCGACGGCCTCCCGAGTCCAATCACGTCGCAGGCGCCTCCGTCGAGGGCGGCCTCCATGCCTTGGCGAGTTCGGAAGCCCCCGGTGACGATCAAGGCAATGTCAGGAAGCCTGGCCCGGATTTCTTTGGCGAAATCTAGAAAGAAGGATTCGCGGGCGATGGTCCTTTCCGAGGGAGCAGTGGCGCTCTCAGTTCCCAGGATCATCTACCAAGTATCAGCCAATGCATCCGGGTTCTATATCAAGCTTGCGGAACCTACAGTGGGATCTTCGTAAGACCCACCGCTGACCTCCAGAAAGTCCAGGCCAGCCGCAGCAATAAGAGCAGCCTGCACGAGACAATCTTCCAGCTCGGTGGCCGCCTCGGCGCTGCTCGAAGCCTGGTGGTCCACCGAGTTGAACTTGAGCCCGATGCAGAACGTCTTGGGCACGACGGCCCGGATGGCCTCGATGATGTCAAGCACGATCTTGACCCGGCCAGCCGCCGAGCCGCCGTACGCGTCGGTGCGGCGGTTCGTCTTGGCCGACATGAACTGCGCGAGGAGGTAGCCGTGCGCCGCATGGATCTGAACGCCGCTGAACCCGGCTTCGGCGGCGATGCGCGCCGTGTTGGCGAAGCGCCGCACGACGTCTTCAATTTCGGCAACCGACATCTCCTTGGGCGTGCCGAACAGCACGGCGCTGGCCAGCCTCGAGAGGAGGTTGCGGCCCATGTTGAGCGGCACGGCGCTGGGGGCGAGGTTCTTGGCAAAGAAGCCGCGCCTGCCGGCTCCCAGCGGCGACTGACGCCCCGGGTGGTTGATCTGCATCATCACGGGCGTGCCTCGGCGCTGCGACGTGGTGGCTAGGCTGGCGTAGGCGGCGAGGACCTCCTTTTCCTCCTGCAGGCTCGCGTCGACGGCCATGTCGTCCGGGGCGCCGAGGTAGCGCGCGTCGACTTGCACGTTGCCCGTCAGGATCATGCCCCAGCCGCCGTCGGCCCAGCTGCCGTAGGTGCGCCCGAACTGGGCGGGCGTGGGAAGCTTCTGGGAGTCGGCCATTTGCTCGGCGAGGGCGGCTTTGACGAGGCGGTTGGGCAGCGTCAGGCCGCAGGGCAGCGGTAGGGGCTGGGCGAGCGGGGAGTCTGCCATGGTAGATGACTTGTTGAATGAGAGCCTGGACTTTTATGTCGTGGGTTGAAAAGACGGCAACGGTTGAGAGGAGGTTGGAGCAATGGGCTTGGCCGCAGAACAATCTCGACGGCGCCAACCAGGCTCTACTATATGCCCCTATCGCCATCGGACAACACGCCCGAAGGGGCAACTGTTTTTCTTCGTCGGGCCTTGGGTTCCTCCGCTGCCTTGTCCGCTGGCCATGGTTAGCCCGTTTCCGCAGTGAGCTGCGGAGCAACTAGCTAATTCTCGCGATGGGGGTCCATTTCAGCGGCGCGCTGCGAGCTACGAGTGGACTGTAATTATCAAAGCGTAAAGGAAAGCTGGTGTCTTTCACCACCAGCATAGCTAGATGGACCCTCATAGTAAATTGTCCTCGGAGCAGTATAGCATTGGTTGAAATAAGATCGGAAGCAGCACGACGACCATCTCATGATTCCGACTCACGATGGCATGGTGTTGCCTTGATAGCAACGTCAGGTCAAGGCCTCATAATTGAGACGATTAAAGCTGCGACTTCCGTGCTCTTCCCAGCTCACCTCCAGCCCGTTGAAGTCAATCACTAGCCTCTAATCTACCCCGTACGCAAGTATTCCAATCTTCATTTGGACTGTTCCGAAAACGTGCCGGCACCAAGTCCGCTGGGAAAGGCCCCACATGCGGAGCGGACTTTGGCATCGCGGGCCGCAGCGGCACGGTTCGCATCCGGCGTCCGCGGATATCGTGAGAGCCTCATGGCAGGCTGAGAAAGAGTTGCGTCGCTTGTATAAGACATAAGCCGTCTCTCACGTCTTGAAGTATACTCTTGGTATCCACGAATAAACCACCTTTTCACTCTCAGTCCCATCCCTTCACTTCGCTCTTACAAACCACAATGGCTCCTCTCACCATCACCGTCATACCCGCCTCAACCAAGGCTGGCAAAGCAACCATCGGAGCTCTGCTCAGTTCCCCAAGAAAGTCCGTCATCCGCGCAACCTACAGAGATGCATCAAAGACGCCGGCCGAGTTCACTGCTCACCCAAATTTCGAGGCCAAGACCGGTGACATCTCGACCGGCGCAGGGCTTGATTTCGCAGGCTCCGATGCTGTCTTCTATATCCCGCCTCCAACCTACGATGGAACTGATGCTGGCGAGTTTGCAACCAACGCTGCGAACAATGTCAAGAAGGCCCTCCTGCATGCGTCGACTGTGAAGAAGCTCCTCCTCTTCTCGTCGATGAGCGCTCAATACGACCATGGCATTGTAAGACACGAGCCACTATAATTCCTTTACCACACATGCTCAACTAATGCAACCAGGGAATACTGCGGATCAACCACATCTCAGACACGATCCTCAAAGATGCCGTTCCTGAAGTCTTGATCATCAAGCCAGGCTACTTCCAGGAGAACTGGGTGCATGCATTCGAGACAACGCAGGCCGATCGATCCTCCGGTCTTGTACTCTCCCATGACACCTCTGGATCACAAAATCCCCATGGTATGCAATCAACTTAATCCTTGCCCTAGCGGGTGCAAAACCGAGCTCCGGCTAACACCACATTCAGGCCAGCCTGATCGACGTCGGAGATTCCTGCGCCGAGGCCCTTCTCGACGAAGAGAAAAAGGCCAGCCCGCACTACTTTGACCTCTATGGCCCGCGCCACTGCAGCGCCAACGACGTCAAACGGGCCGTGGAAGAGGTCACGGGCAAGAAGCTGGAAGTTGTTGCCATCGAAAAGGAGCACCTCGCAGGGTTCTTCGCCGAGCAAATCCCGGCCTCGTATGTGCAGGAGTACGTGGAGATGACTGTCTCCGCGCTGCCGAGCGGGACTATGGCGGGTGATTTTGGGGACCACGAGCACACTGTCAAGGGCAAGGTTCAGTTGGTTGAGGCGTTGCGCAACTTGTACTCTGCGTAGTGCCGTGCTGGAAAGTCTAGGGTCTCGGAGAGGGGCCGGAGTATGAAGCCTTTTTAGATCACCAGACAAGCGGACAGTTATGGGGTGAGCATTACGAATCGGCAGGGATCTAAGAAGCAGATAGTTATAGACTTCATCTGTCGAAATTTCACGACGCAGCCACCGCTTTTCAAGACCGAGGCTCTCTGGTGTCATACTTGCAGCAAGGCATTTCTACCCTAGGTTGTATTATTGGTCTACAAAGTTTTTGATGGCAGAACCATCAACTACCGTACTCCGTAAATACTCAATAAATTCGAACGGGTCCAGTGGAGACGGAAGATCATTGCGACCGGATAGGCTGCTGTGTGGCACCCCAGACCTTCTCTTGCAGCACCTTAGACCATCTCTTCCGTTTCCACTAGGCTCGTTCGAGTTCATTGAGAGCTTACGGTACTCTGAAGGTTCGATAATTACCCTCTCCTGCTTTCAGCATTGCCTTACGTATATTAGCACATGTCCGCCCTGTCAAGGAACACACGAGTTGAGGTCGTATCGGCATCCCTGCCCGCCCGTAGTTTTGGGTTTCAGGCCCGCCAAGAACCCCTGAAAGCAAGCATTACATTCTCCACCATGGCCAAATGGTCTGTCTCATTGAAACGAGCCAAGTGAAAGCTTGTTTGGGGTTGGAACCTAGACTTCGGCCTGGGAAAACAGTTCGGTGGGCGTGCCTTGGCATTGATACCTCTTGTAATGGGTTCCTAATGTGAGCAAGGTCGCCGCCTTGAGTGACCGTCCTAGGAACGCCCTTGCCATTTCTCTTATGATGATGGGCATCAACAAATCTCTTTAGACTGGACTGGGTTTGTCTTCTTCGTATCGCTGAGGAGAGTTTCGACCTAATCACTGGCGCCATGTGCACATCGCAGGCCCTTGGGAATCCCAACAAAATATCGCCCGGCTCTGGTTCATCTGCCGTCCAACGCACCATCCCGTCTCTTCCCCGGGTTTTAAGAGCCGGCACTAAACGCATCGGAACACAAAGGGGCTCCTCTGCCCCGGTCGTCGTACGTACTACCCTGCCGCTCTTCCAGGGTGTTTTGCTAGTCGGTAACATCTAAACACACGACCGGGTCTGCGTGAGACGCACGGTTCCGTCTCCATGGATGGGAGTGCCCCGAAGCATTTACCCGCCAATTGCATGCTCGGCAAGCCCCTTGCATCCGTTAAGCTTGTGCCCGTCTACTATGTACCATGTAGCTTAGACTCAACTCTGTGCCTTGCTGTTCTGGGAACGCCGGGCGAGATGAAACATCTGTGCCGGGTGTGGTTGACTCTGCAGCTATAACTAAGACATCTCCGCCGTCAAAACAACCAAAACTACCCTCGGAGCATTTCCATCTCACCAAGCATCTGCACCTAATCATGAAGTCCTTCTACGCCGGTCTCAGTCTCCTGCCCGCGGCTCTCGCCGTCAGCACCGCTCCCAGCGGCTGCATCACCGTGGCCAAGTCCGGAGGCGACTTCGCGACCATCCAGTCCGCCGTCGACTCGCTGGACACGACATCCTCGGCCGAGCAGTGCATCTTCATCTCGGCGGGCAAGTACGAAGAGCAGGTCATCGTGTCTGCGCGCAATGCCCCGCTGTTCATCTACGGATCCACCACCGAGGACTCGACGTACAGCTCCAACACCGTCACCATCTCCAAGGGCCTCTCGCAGGCCGACGGGCTGACCAACGAAGAGACGGCCACGCTGCGCGTCCGCGCCGCTGGCTTCCGCCTGTACAACGTCAACGTCGAGAACACGTACGGGAAGGGCAGCCAGGCCGTGGCGCTCAGCGCCTTCGCCGACAGCGGCTTCTACGGGTCTTCCTTCACTGGGTTCCAAGACACCGTCCTGAGCGGCCAGGGCAACCAGGTCTACGTCGACTGCAAGATCCAGGGCGCTACCGACTTCATCTTTGGCCAGACTGCCTTCAGCTGGTTTGAGCGAGTCGATCTTCGCGTCGTCGCCAGTTCCGTTGGCTACGTCACTGGTGAGATTCCCCTTTCTTTGTAGACCTGTCAGCACAATCGCGGTCTAACCTGTTCGTGTAGCCAACGGCCCCACGACGGCTAGTGCCTCGCGATACGTCTTCAACAACTGCTCCATCGCCGCGGCCGACGGCGAGTCCGTGACTGCCGGTGCCTACTACCTCGGCCGACCGTGGCGCCAGTACGCATACGTCGTCTTCCAGTCCACATCCCTCTCCAACGTCATCAACCCAGCGGGGTGGAGTATCTGGAACAAGGGTGACGAGCGCACTTCCGATGTCACCTTTGGCGAGTTTGAGAATTCCGGCGATGGTGCCAGCGGCGATCGCGCATCCTTCGCCAAGACCCTGAGCAGCGCCGTCGCCATTGACGATCTTCTGGGTACCGGCTACGCCGGCGCGTTGTACTTTGACTTTTACTACTTCTCTGGAAGCGCATGTAAGTTTAGCTCATTGATATACCTGTCGAAACGATGCTAACACGTTGGTCAGCTAACTAGATATGAAGTCACGGGTAAATGCTAGACAAAAGTAGAATATGAACCCTGGTGTCTGAGTGACCATACTGTAACTCCCCTTGCGGATGCGGTCTCTCGGTGCGGAACAATACCCTGGGGCAAGAGACCAACAGCACAAAAAATAAATCAGACATGTACATGTATATAACAGCTTCCGGCATGTCCGGCAGAGCTAGTTTGCTTCTAGGAATGAATTGTCATTATTTTCGCCTTTGCTACGATTATTGCTATGGCTTATAAATTACTGCGACATACTGAGTCACAACGCTGAATTGCAAACTGTTAAGTTGAATGAACGGGAAACCGTGTCAATGACGTGAAGTTTGTTTCTACAATAATATAATTAAATAGGAATGAATTCTCAGAGGTAGCTGTTAAGTGTTATTGCCCACCCCGACACATGTTGCCCCTTCAAGTGTTGATGTGTGCCTAGAGGCTTCCCAGCGGAGATATTCTACCCCAAGGGATGTACTCACAGCATTCCTCCCACGCAGTGTGTCCATCACGTCAACTTCTTATGAACTTCATGAAACAATGCTGCAGCGTAACATACAGTCACGCCATCCGTCTAGAACATTGGTGTCTGTCCAAGTCTATAAAGCATTGGTCTGCGGACCTCCTCTAAGCTATGCTCGACTACACAATCCGCAGCGACACACTATTACCACGTCACAGATTGAACCAAAACCTTAACTTGCCAGCTTCCAGGTCATCTCTTTTCACACATCTACCGCCCTCAATCGAGCAAACATCCATCTAGATGGCTAACGACAAGAACGTATCTTCATCGGGATCGAATTGCTCTCGGGCTGACACGACTGTTCGACCCGGAAACAATGCACTTCGCGATAGGGTGTGCCAATGTCCCTGTGGTTGCCGTACCCCAGTTTGCAACAAAGAAGCCTATCACTGCTACTTCTGTAAGGAGTTCCATATCAGCTTAATCACCGAGCGTGGGGTATAAATCCGCCTCGCCACTACATTTCAGTCGACAGGGCAAGTCATAGTTAAGTCTAAGCTATCAAACAAAGTTTGGCCCTTGGGTTTTCCCAGTGTACAGATGACCTGAGGGGCTCCCCTGGTCTAATCCATGACCTGAGAGCCCTTTGCCCAAGAGCCCTTTTGCCTAGCTCACTAGAGGGCCTTGCATGAAGTCAATTACAGCCCGAGGCGAGCAACTAGAGTGCCCATAAGACTAAATACCTACCCTAAAGTGCCTCATTGCGCCTCCTTGTATAGCGATGTGTGTGTGCAGCGCTTTGCACCTCTATGTGCAGTACCTTATATCTATATATAATGCTTGTGAATTAATCAATGATATTTTCTATGGAGTAATTGCTTGAGCAAAAGCACTGCTAGAAAGGCCTTTTAGCAAGCTATTAGGTAGAGGGCTAAGCTCATTTCATTAGTGTTGTTATCTCACTCTGAGCTCAGCAGAGGGCCCTCAGGTTATCTGTACACTCCGGTTTTCGATAACATTACTTGCGAGCTTAATAGGCGAGCTACTAAGCAAACCTGAAAACTCTGTTAGGAGATAGACTATTAATATAATATGTCTACCTTAAAATATGTATCCTTGGTTCTAAACAGACATATATTTAACTGTCTTTAGGGTCAAACCCTTAATAGAAGGGCTCAAGTGGTGTCGCTGGCGCGTCCCTAATTGATGGGGAGGCTGTCAGAGCCCATGTTACTACTCCATGAGCCTTTTTCTAGTTTTCATGAACACCATGCGCAATATGGCAAGATCTCCTCACATTGCGAGAAACTGTAAGAGTGGTCGTGGAAGTGGTCGTGGTGTAATTCAGTATTGGCTAGTCTCAGTATCTGAGACTCACCTTGGCTTTTCGCAATGTTGGGATTTGACATGTCCTCATAGCTAGTCCATGGGGTAGGTTAGAGGCTGCTTGCTCTAGTGAACAGATCCGCCAGCACCATATAGAGTGTTCTTTCTATTAGCGTCCGTTTAGACAGTGATCCAAGTACAAAATATGGTTGTGCTCTGTCTTTATTCGAGATTACACAAGGGATTATGCAGAGTGCCTGTTCATACTGGACTTTGAGAGAGTGGAAACAATGGGACTGGTTCTCCTTCCTCTGTTTGGGCGATGTATTCCGTTCCCAATCATAACCCTAACCCTGACGTCCTGAATTCTGCCCTTAGTGTAAGGGTCAGGGCCTTCGTCGGCCCAGTTCGTTTCTTTGTACGAGTTTGTAAGAGCTTATATTAGCTGTGCGGCTTCGTCACTCCGGCGGGGGTTGTGCGATTGCTGGGACTGCTTGATGAGATCCGCGAATGGCTGTCATCACGTTTGGCATGTCCTAGAGGGAGCGGTTGTAATCTTGCTGAAATCAGCTTCGCTCGGCTCTAAAGTATCGATGCTAGTATGTCGTGGTAAGTGGCGGAATTGCCCAGTGTTTGGAGAATGAACCGTACGCCCCGGAGCAGAGAATATCACGGCACCGGGATCCTGGCAAGTGGTATAAAGAGATCAGCACCACTGGCCTTACATGGCTTGCGCATTGTCCCGGTTGAGAGAAGCAAGATCCGTCGTTGCTCCCCTCACCGCAGGCTCGTAGTGGTGTTCGGCTGAGCATTCTAAACTCCAAATAACTCCGCTCCTTGGACTACTCAACCTGCGGGCTGGGTGGGCTTTTACTCCAGTTGTTTCTCGCTCGGCCGTCCGGGATTTCGCTTGCAGGATGCATCGGGAGACGAGCTGTTAGCTGGACCATGCTAATTGAACAGTGGCGAGAAGTCTCAACCCATAGCGAAGCGGGTGCATTTCCTACATTCTGGTTGCTCTCATCACACTTGAGTTGTCAGGTCAGTGCCGGTTCAGATTGGCGTTAGTGCGGGCTTACCTTGACCTTCCGTCCCTTGCGGTTATGAGATTCAGCCCTTGATTTGATGTGCCCTCTCCGGTGTCTCTGGTGCGATAACTTTCCGCAGTCCTATGAATTCTTCATCATTTGTAACTTGAAAGAAACTGGAAGATATGAATTCACGCCCTTTCCGCGACATGATTGTCGAGGGCGAGGATGCCTCACTACGTAAAATCGTAAAAGAAAATGGCGAAGACGGAAAGAGCCACAGCCATCCAGTTGAAGTAAAGGAGTATGCGGCGGGCCAAACAGTGTGGCCTCCGTAGTTGACGTGTCATGCGAGAGAACAGTCCACCGGCGTACGACCTGCCCTTGTTGGCAGGATTCTTGAAGTATGTGCGTTGCATTTCTAAGACTATTTCCGTCATGATGCCAGTCAGGTAGAAGTCGATACCCTCCAGAACCAAATGAGACTGGAGTGCATCTGACGGAGAGGCTGAGGCGTGTACTTGCGAGGTGACAGGCCAGAGAGACAAGGCAGTGTTGAGAGAGTTGAAGCCAGTGTTGATGACCGCATCGGCGAGTGCTGATGTCGGCCGTATATCCTGTTCCGAGACGACGAGAAGTGTGGCGATTTGCTTCAGGCTGCTCCCAAAAGCCATCAACGAAATGGCGTCGTAGTAGGGCTGTATCTGAGAGGTTGCGGCATTGATGATCATTCCACTATCCACTGAGCGTCCACCGAGTAGCTCAATGAACCTCGCGGTTCAGCCACACCAAACGAACAACATTGTCGCGGAGTTCTGATGCCATAGTGGGGGCGTTCTTCAAGGGGTTGATTAGAAATGGGGCATTTAAAGCTGAAGGGATACTAATCCTATCGGATCGGTTGGCATAATGGACTTATATACAACACAAATGAGCCCGGGACTCGTCTTTCGAAGATTAGCAAATACTGAGTGCCGCCGGTGGCTGAACATGCGATCGTGTGGCTTCTCAGTGCGCAATAAGCATCTCTGGAGCCGTATTTCGCCAGTGTCTACGTACTGCACACACAAGATTCTTTCGAAATGGTGCGAACAGACAGAAACAAACCTCTAATTTGCCTGACTAAAAGTTGGCGCCGTGGACGCGAGAGCGCGAAGGCCGAGATTCCTGCGCCCGCACAACAATGCCCAAAACGACATGGGAATTTCCCTTTCCCTTTCTCAAACCTGATTACTGACTACCTTTTCAGCCTGAGCCGGGATGAGCCGCCTAGATATGTAAGCTGGTTGCGAGGTACAACACAATGCTTTAAGGCGTCTTGGCGTTGTCCGACCATGTTAGCGTCCCTCGGCCATCGCGCCGTTGTCCGAAAGCCTTGGCGTTCTCCGAAGTCCCGATGCGTGATGGACATGATTGGGTGGCCTCATGCAGCCCGGACGCCAGTGACGCTACCACTGGTCACGGATGATCTCATCTGAGGATATAACAGCAGCGGGCATCTTCGTAAAGTTGAAGAAAAATCTCCAAACAATTCTATCATTCAATCCTACCAACGCCTCCTACAAAACATCCAGTCTACTTCACAGAGTCCCATCCCCAAGCGAACAAGCCATGTCGAAGCTCATCACTGTCTTTGGTGCCACTGGCGTTCAGGGTGGTTCTGTCATCAAGGCCATCCTCAACGATCCTGCTCTGTCCAAGGAGTTCAAGATCCGAGGCATTACCCGTGATGCCTCGAAGCCCGCTGCAAAGGACCTCGCAGCCAAGGGCGTCGAAATTGTATCTGTAAGGACCACCCTTTCTTTGATCTTCTATACCACTTGCTCACGCGTCATCTAGGCGGACATGTCCTCGGCTGAATCGGCTGCCCCTGCTGTCAAGGACGCCCACACCGTCTTCCTCGTCACCAACTTCTGGGAAAAGATGTCCGAGGACGTCGAGATTGCTCAGGGCAAAGCCGTTACCGATGCCAGCAAGGCTGCCGGCGTGAAGCACCTGATTTTCTCTTCCCTGGTCAACACGACGGAAGCCAGCGGTGGCCGCCTGCCCAGCATCTCTCACTTCGTCGGAAAGTCCAAGATTGAGCAGTATATTCGGGATAGCGGTGTTCCCTCCACCTTCGTGCTGCCGGGTCTGTACATGTCGAACATGTTCACCATGATCAAGAAGGACCAGGACGGAGCTTACACCCTGGCCTGGCCGGTCTCGGGAGAGAAGGCTCAGGTCCCCCTCTTTGACGCTGCTGGTGATACTGGTGAGCAAGCGACCTGTAATTTACTGTTCTCAAGCTAATTGGTATAGGCAAATTTGTGAAGGCTGCGATCAAGCACCACCCCGGCTATCTCGGCAAGCGTATCTATGCCGCCACGGAATACTACACACCATCTCGGATCGCTCGGGAGTTTTCAGGCGTCATCGGAGCCCCAGCATCCTTTGTCCAGATTCCCCAGGACACGTTCAAGTCGTACTTGCCGGCACCTGTCGCGCAGGAGATGCTCGAGAACATTCTGCTCCTCGAGGACCCTGGATACTACGCGGGAGCTGACCTGACGGAGAGCTTGGGGCTCGTCGATGAGGCTCCGACTAGCTGGAAGGATTTCGTGGAGAGCAATAAGGGGAAGTGGTCCTGAGTGTCGGATTCTGTGGCATGGCTTGGAACCTGTGAAAGTGTTGGTCACCACGGTTCTGAAGCAGTCTTCGTGGTTCAATTTAGTTCCCATATGAGATGCTCAATCATGTCTCGCAAGACCAAGGCTACATTGGCATGAGAACACCGACCGGGAGTGTAGAGCAGATACTTTACCTGAGACGCACTATTTTCCTCGCTCTCCAGAACCATTTATCGAGTAGAGACTGCGAATAGCTTCACAAACGCATACGAACGGGGAAAGAGACAACCCGATGAACATAAAGATTTTCGCGAAGAATGCGAATATCGTCTCCACCCCCCCTTGAGCGAAAGGTTTTCGTATATGCGATGCGAAAACCCCCTCGGAACTAATAATCCTTGACATCCTCACGCTGACTCCGCACCCGATTCTGTCTGTCATATCCGGGCGTTCCGGCCACGGGTCGACCGACGATGAGGCAACGCGTTCTCCACTGGACCGAACCAAACGGCGGATTGATCTTTGGCCGAGCACCATCATCGCCAATCTCAAGACATTCCAACGCCCTTGATACGCAAGACCAATGGTGTAACATCCGTCTAGTCCCCAAGAGAAACCCGGGAGCTCCGACAGTAGACGAGTCGCCCAGAGGCGCCTCCGCCTCCTCAGGAAAGGCCACACACCACCCGGTCCACTAGACGCGCCAGCCTCATCCGCGTTTGGTCCCGTTACCCAGATGCTTCACCACACCATGACCTTCCACGCCGAAAGCCCCGACAACGGGAACATCCCCAGACGAGCGAGGAAGCCGCACCGCAAGTCACGGGCCGGATGTCTCGGGTGCAAGCGACGCAAAGTCAAGGTGGCCTCTCTCCAAACCCTCTCCCTCGCTCCCAAGCGCTGATGAGTTGCAGTGTGATGAAGAGAAACCTGCTTGCGCAAACTGCATCCGGTTCGACATCCCTTGCAGCTTCGTGCCGGCGCATCTGCCAATCCAGGAGCCGCCACCAGGGACTTCATCCGGGAATGCTGCTGGCGACCATGGCCACACGCCCTTCGCCGCGCCGCGAAGGGGTCCTGGACGGCCGCGCAAAGACTGGGCTGCTCTGGCGAAGCCGCTCGTGCAAGCCATGGAGCGGTTCGAAATCTCACCGTCTCTTACGACCGCTCCCTTGGACCGCGGGCCTTGCTCACTAAACACCACCGACGCCGAGCTGCTTCTTCATTACACGTCCCAGACAGCCGCAACACTGCACGACTCCGACGATCCCGGCACTAGTATCGCCGTGTTCTGGAGTCGCAATGTTCCCCAGATCGGCCTCTCGTACCCCTTTGTGTTCCAGATTGCCTACGCCTTGGCCGGCTACCACATAGCCTACTCAGAACCCGTCGAGAGCGACGGTCGTGCGCACTATCTCGTCGTTGCCAGGCACTACGCAGAGATGGGGCTGGGCGAGCTCTACAAAACCCACCCGAACATCAACGAGTCCAACTGCGGCGCCCTCTACGTGGCGGCAATACTCCTCTGCTACTGCGCCTTTGCAGCCGGCCCGACGGGGGCCAACGATCTGCTCGTCTGCAACGTCGGCGACGGACCGTCTCCGTTCTGGCTGCCGAGGGTCCAAGGCGTGCGGGTGATTCGACAAATGATTGAGCCCGCGACTCTTTTCTCTGGTCTTACGGCGCCGCTGGGATGCTTTACCGTCACTGACCACAGCCAGAAGCCCATGAGTCTTCTGGACGACATTCTTCGGGCCGGCTGGATTGAGCAGCTCGACAAGCTACGTGTATGGATTGCGTCGCACGACTCGCCCGGCACAGTCATCTACATCCAGGCCCTGGCGTCTCTATCCACCGTCTACGAGACAAACTACGGTAGCAACAGTAGCACACACGACGGCTCTGCAGACGATCGGCCGGTGTTGGGGTGGCTATTCCGCCTGCCCGATATTTTTGTCGCCCATCTGCAACGAAAGGAGCCGCAGGCCTTGCTAATCTTGGCCTACTATGCTCCTCTGTTGATGTCTCTCAGGAAGTGCTGGTTCCTAGACGGTTGGGCGAAGCATCTCCTCACGTCAATACAGGGAATGCTCACTCTAGAGCTGGCAAGCTGGTTAGAATGGCCCCTCGGCGTCTGCAATACGGAAATGAAGGATTAAGGGACGCGAATGTGTTAATGTATTATAATCATAAGTGATGGAAAAGAGCAGGTTTTAGCAACACCGTTGAAGTCAGTAAGCCTTGTGTATACCTCTCATGATTGGGTTTGGTGTCAACTTTGACTGTGTGGGCATCACCCAGCCCTCTAAGCCTTTAGGGTATAATTTTGCGTAAATGAATGTATGGTTAACCTTGTATCTGCTCATGTTAAGGTGACAATTCTATCTAACTCGCCTTTTCCATCACAAGTAGTCGTGTTCGTGCCCTCCACTACTTGCGTTTGCTTCGTTACCACATGCACCTAAGTGCTTGTCAGAGGTCTGTCTTCAACTAGCCTCACACAGCGCCAGTGTCACTATACTTTCGGGAAGCTTGGTTGCTACCGTACAGTTACTATTTATTTTCCTTAACAAACATGGCCTCCTCGACAACATCCGCGGACCGTATCCTTTTTGGAATATGACCTACAGACGACAAAGAAACCCAGCTCTCGCGCTTCCTCATCATCCCCGGGAACCATATCCAGAACACCACCATGACAGCCAACATTGGCGCCGAATCAAAGACGTAGAGGGGCCATTCATGTGACACCAGATAGCCATCGTCACCTAGACCAAACTCGACGATGCGGTAAGTGCACCGGCCTATGACAAGGGCGCTCACTCCGTACAGCGTCCACAGGACTTGCTGCCACCGCACTGTCGTGGGGGTAGCTGTTGTTTTCGAGTCGCGGCGCATTCTCCGATGAAAGATAACCGCCGTCGACCAGAGGAGTCCAAAGGTGATGATGTGAAGTACAAGACCGGCGATGGCAACCATTTGGCCGACTTTGACGCTCTCGCTAGGCACTACAAGTCCCGCCGCAACCCCTTGAACTATTAAAGAGAGCAGGTTCCCAAATGCGAGTAGAGTTGTCAGCTTGGCGACTTGGATGGGAGCGTGGTTTTCTCCGTTGACATTGCGGATAACCCGTCCCAAGGTCATGCATATCGGCACAGCGGACAGCAAAGGTGCCAAAAGAATACTGCTTTGCTGTGTCACAAACAGCGCCATATTCGTAATATTAACGTGAGCGGCTGCTCGGCCGGCATATCCAAGGCACTGCACTGTAAATTGTAACGGTCAGCTTCAAGATGAAGAAAAAGTAGAACACGATTGCATACCACTGCCCCCGACTACAAAGGGGATACAAAACCAAGCCCGGGTTTTCCAAATGCGCCAAGTATGGGCTAGCGTAGCGATGAAGAACGCTGCACAGAAGGTTCCAGCCACTGCAGCGGAGGGCACATATTTCCAAAAGTCATGATCGCTGCCTTCGTATTCGTGTTCAGCCATAGTTTAAAAATCCGGGCGCCTGAGCGAAGTAGACAATTGTGAGAGTGGTTGAACGCAAAGATCAGAAGGAGAGCTAGGAGAAGCGGTCAAGACACGCCAACGAGCTGTCTGCCTGCTGAGCGACAAGTCAAAATAATCACATGGACATTGAATGCCCCGGGGAAGGGAAACACTGTTCCGTTGAAATCGGAAATTGCAGAACTAGCCTTTGCCGGCTCGGTAACTATCATCCCCCCAACATTCCGTGGCAACCCCTGACGCGGAGTCGGGATCTAAGACGGGTCAGCCTGGGCCAATTGTTATCCCGGAAACTCCGCGTATAAACAAAATGTCCAGACCGTTTCGGCTCAGCCGGGACTGCAGAGATGGGACAGGTGGATACGAGCCCAACCAAATAAGCTTAAGCCAAGTGCGCGGACCGTCCGGCTGTGAGCGGGGCAACTAGCTATAAGAGCAGGTCCACTGTCTTTCCAGAGCGACCGTTCTCATTACGATACATTCAGTGCTTGGCTGTGAATATGAATACCAATCTGCCTTACGGAAACGACGACTTTAATTTATGTGATTGTTTCTAAATTTAGGTAAACATTTTTCCGCAGCCTTCGTGCGCTTGCTGATACGATGTTGCCTCGGAGGTTAGGAAGCAACTCACAGCCTGGTCCAGCCGAGCTCCGTTAAAACCTTGAGTTGAGAATTTCTGCTATATCTCCGTATTCTGCAATCTGCATGACTTGAGACCTTTTGTGCTGCCTGGGCAACCTCCGTTTATAACGCTCCATCACCACTCTGCTCCAACATGAGTTTCGGCTTCACTCCTAGTGACGCTGCCATGCTCACCAAGTTCACATACACGGTCTTCAAAGCGGTATAGGAAGAAGGTGGGTCGAAAAGAGAGTACCAGTTTTCACAGCAACGATGCCAGAGTTTCTCGCCGTCATGAACGAGTTGAAGATGCCAGACCTTTTCAGAGTATTAGAGTGGTTCTAAGCTTAGATAAACTAGTAGTCTATGGAAATCTTGGCACAGGTTGAGGAGTTCTGGAACTCTGCAAAACACTACGAGAAATCCATGAACAACAACACTGAGCAAGGATGGCTTTAAAGTGCACCAAGGAAAGTCCAGCGGGCTTTGACGGTAACGCCGGATTTGGCCTCATTCTGCCAGAGTTTAAATGCACAAATTGACTTGATTAAGCCTGTGATACAGAGAAGTATTATGCATGTATAAATACCTGCATGCGTATCAATCTGCCCTCACAAATTTTATAGGTCACTTGTCAGCAACAGCCGCCTCAGCCCTGTCGACTTTGAGCAAGGACAGGCTTTGTTCTGGAACATGCCAAGTCACGAATTTCGTAGACAGAAGCCTCTCGGCTAGCACACCGATCCGATGCCTGACACTATCAACTATCGTACGTTAGAAAATGTTACAGACCTTGTGTGTGAGATGCTTCCGAGCAAGCCGGGGATTTACATGTCTCCCGTAGGGACAGCTCAAGCACTACCTGATGGATTTGGCTTTGATCGAGCCCCACCACGGTTTTCCCCAGATCTTATAATACTCCCCATCCCACATTAATGCCGTTCTCTACCATTCAGACGTCTATAGTTGAGCAGAAGGGGCTGTAAATTGGCTCAGGATGTCCTCGCAACACCGAAGGCAACGCTTTGACTGGTGATCTAAACGACTGTCTCGTAGAATTGGATCTCGACCCATTGACAGACACGGGAGCGCGTTATACAACAGAGATGGAGGGTGGTGAGGTCACGTCTCGTCTACTTTTTTGGAAGCCCCTGCTGCCAATACCCCGGTATTATGAGCCTATAGTCCACAGTGCAGCAGCCTAGACTCAAGAATGGACATGCTTATCTACATTCCGAGCCTGCTGCAAAGTAATGGCCTGCTGAAACATTAGGCACGGAATAACTACATGTGGATTAATTACTTTCGGATTCTCTTCCATCAGCGCCTTGAGCCTTGCTGCGAGTATTGCTTGCTTGTTTTAAATATGCCTTCCTTGATATCTTCTTAAAGATACTATAATTAGGTATCTGTTATTAATCCAGCTTATCTACTACTCATCCGATAATGCCGACAAGGTACGGAGGTATTATGTATCCAGCTGCAGCGCACTACTAAGACTAATGCAAAGTGCTTGACTGGCCTGTATGCCGAGTATGATAGGATATGCCACCTGAGTGAAGCTAAGAGGATTCCCTGACGACCTATCTCAACTTCCTTGTTGGCCGCGCACACAGATACGAAGATGTCTGCGCCACCGGCCGACCAGAGCCTGGTTACGCCCCGTCGCCTCGTCCCAATCTCGCCGCAAACAAGAAGGGTGGGCTTTCAAACCAAATAATATGAGTCCGTAGTAATAAGTCCCTTGGCGTGTGGTTTGACCTACCAAAGCTGGGATACGTCCCTATAGAAATGTCATCTTAATATACCCGGAATACCATCATATTAGCCACCTTGGTAGTCGCCTACTGCTCTCCCTCTCAAAACGGTTGTAATCCATTAGGGAGTGTTCGGTGATCACAAGCAACGAAACAAAGAGACTGTGATGCTTATTAATACCTCATTACGTTTTCAGGTTACCTAATAAACAGTGACCTCATGTGAACAATTGTATCCTTGTTCCTTTACTTGCTCGAAACAGTAATATGCTTGTCACAAAACAAAATTATCGACAAGTATAAGTCCATGCTATAGTCCGTGGTTTTACCTTCAATTTACAGCATTGCCAACACTCCTTTCCAGTTTATTCCCCTTCTGGATGATCTGATACCATTCTAGAGATATCCTATCTTTTCTCGCATCAAAGTCCAAGCTTTTCTTGCGATCTACATTGCATCAACATGGCTGCTAACGCTTCGAACTTGTCTGAGTCCGTGATCACCCTTAATGGCGCAGTGTTGAGAGCAAAAATATCAGCTGCGCGTGAGGAGGAAGCAACGCGGAATGTTAGACGGTATGCAGTTTCAGATGCTAACATCACAGCGCCTGCCATCGTTACTGCGGCTACCAAGGTCACCGCTGCTTGCGGCACTGGCGGCAAGACTGGCCTCTGGGGTGAGGATACCGAGCACGACGTGGACATGATGGACTGGGCTCCCACAGCCCCAGGCTGTTTCTCTGTCCCTTCTCCTCAGCCCTCGACCAACGTCAATGGTGAGATTAACACTGTGAGCCAGGGTAACTCGGCGGGGGAAGAGATGGACTGGATACCTACGGGTCTACCTCCTACTGAGGATACCGGCTCTCGCAAGATATTGCCCGCCGTGGGTACGAGAAATCCCGCAGACATCATGATCAATTCCGGCCGACCAAAGCCCTTGATCCCCCGTTCTGTCAAGCGTTGAAAGACTACCGTCAAGGACCCGGTGAAGGAATCATCTAACGCACCGGCCCCCAACAATAGCCAGCTCTGTTACTGAGTTGTCAACTACTCTAAGCAGGGTGCTCATTACCCTCTAGAGCCCATCGCCTTACCCTTCTATGACCCCTAACAGCCTTGCTAACCTGAGTGATAGTACCTAGAGTGAAGAGACGAGAAGAAACCAAGTTGCCAGTGATTTTGGGATTAAGATGGATTGAGTGGATTTGGAATCATTAGTATTTTCTGTATTAGGAAGAGACATGTTTTACCAATTACTCCCGTGATGGATTCCTACCACTGTATTAAGACTGGTACACCCTAGGGTTGTGTCCTGGTATCTTATACTTCTCCCTATTACTTCCTAAGCTTTAGTTCAATCTGCAGAAATCAATTTTCGACTAACTTTGCGAATATTATTTGGCGGACGACTCGTGATGATCCATCTCACGTAAGACGGAGGCACGCTAAGATCGACCAAAGTGCTACCATCTCCCAATGGCCGACATTGTCACACTCAGCGTCAGCATTTAGGCCAGCTTAGCACTTAGCATCAGCGTAGTGCGCATTGCATTTTGCTCTGACTGGAAAATGCAATAGACGTGATGATCGTGCTGATCATGGGAACACAACTTGCATTGGTGTGTTACTGAACATTTAACAGGCGCCCTATTTTAGCCCGCAGTACGCCACGTCTAGTTTAGTCACTGGTAACCATCAGGCGCCCTTTTAACTCCTCGTTCGCTGTTGGTGGCTGCTTCTGGATCTCCTCACGTCATCCTCACATCAAATAACATGGACTCATCCCGCCGCGAAACCCTTCAGGCATACTTTGCCTCGCCAGATGCGGCGCCAAGGCCGATTCTGACGTCTTTGAATGGGGACAACTCGTGGCTCATGTCATTCCCACGTCCACTCACCGAGCGAACGGGGAGGACTTACTATCACGTCGTCTTTGAACCGTGGCTAGTAGGGACGGTGAGCGTGTTTTCCTCTTGGTTCGTCAGCATTGCTCTGCCGAAATCGCCCAAGATTACAGATCCAGAAGGCATCGAGGGTGTTGTTCGCCAGATTGAAGACGCTGCCGCTGCGCTTGTCCCAGGTGGGATTGCAGCGACAGACACGCAGCTGGAGGGGGGCTACACGGGCGGCATTGATGCGATTCTTCTGGAGTTTCACTATGAGGATCACGTTCATGAACAAACCCTACGGCTATTCAACAAGGACATTCCTGTCATCGCAACCCCAGAGGCCACGAGCATAGTCAAGCCCTGGGGACACTTCAAAACCATAACCACGATTCGAGATCTCGAGGCCTCGGCCAAGTCCTGGCGCGATCCCGCACTGCACCCTGGAATACCAATCCCCTCGTGGCTGACGCCGATCCGTCTACCCGGCCACGCAACACTCAATTTCTGCGTGGCCATCGTCTGGACGCACGCGACAGCGGACGGCAGCGAAGTCCACGAAGCCATCTTCAACTCGCCACACGGGACGCGGCTCGACGAGGGGCCGCTGCAGGCGTTTCTGGACGCGGAGCCTCGGACAGAGAAGCTAGCCATGCTTCACGGCCTGAAAGAGAGCCACACGGCGGCAGTTCAGACGACGTTGGGGGCTAAAGGCGGACTTGCGCTGTATCGCAGGCTGGGCGGGGGTCAAGTACTGGCTGCAGTCGCACCACTCTGCTCTCAAGTATAGTGGTGTTTTCATGTGGCTGTCGTGGACGGTTGACTCGCATCGGACGATGGACTGGGCGTTGGAAGAGGAGAGGAAGGCGGCAGGAGAGACGGATCAGAATCCCGACAGGCCACACATCGTCGAAGTGGACAATGGTGGATGTTTTATCTTGGCCTTGTAGGGCGAGAAGAAGTGAGCCTGTCCCAGGCTACTGGGACATGATTAGGAAGCTCAGTCCAAATTCACGGCGGGTCATGAGAGAGAGCAAGCAAATTTAAATGATGGGTATCATCTTTGTATCTAAAGGAGTTTTGTGAATTCTGTGGCAAATTCGTTCCCGTTCCTTCAATCGACCAATTTTCTTGAGATTGGGCTTCCTGGTGGCAGCATCACGATAATTTCAATTTCCCTGGCCGCCGATGACACGTCCATATACTGAGAGAAGACGATGTTGTGTACCTAGGCTGGCGTGTGTATGAGGTGAATATTCGTAAGTACATTTGTTCACTGATCACGCTGAACATGTGTCCTGGTTAGACCCGCATGCTCGTTGAACTATTATATAGGGATGCCCGAGGCCGGCAGCATGTTCCATGGTCTTGTCATATTAGTTGTGGGTACATTTCAAGAATAATTTCATGTCGTTATGGCAGCGTTTGTCGGAATATGAGCGACTGATTCCGTCATAACCTCCATTCTTTTATCTACATATGATGGTGATCATGGAACCAAGACAGTATTGGTCGATTCAGTGTCAATTTGTGCTATCGAATATCGAACAACCGGGATACCAAATCTCATTGTTGTTCAGATCCCTCGCATCAATCAATCACATGTCCAATTACAGCCGATAAGGAACGCTCAACTCTCCGGGCGCCTGGTAGGTCGGGACCTTCATATCCAGGGCCTCACCACTGTATCCCAAGTCCTCGGCGACCAGCAGGGCAGCCTTCTCGCCGATCAGGAGAGCGGTGGAGTACCTGTGTCTTGTTAGTAGCTGTATTTGGGCTTGAGAAGAGGCTCGACTTACGTGTTACAGCCGACGTTGTCGGGGCAGATACTCAAGTCAGCAACCTTGAGCCCCTTGACACCGTGGACGTTCAGACGCTCGTCGAGAACACCATGCTTGACAATGGAGTTGCCCTACCAAACACCTTTAGCATTAGGTTCTTAACATCGCTCCAACTAGATGTGTGCTTACCTCCTTGGGAGCCATGGAGCATGTTCCCAAGCTGTGCCACGTGCTCTCCACGTGGCGCTTGACCCATTCCTCAACGGCCTTGACGTCGCTGTCGCTGTACTTGAGCTCCTCGCGGGTGTCGACCTTGTTGGAGCTGAGGATGTTGGTCCCGCACTTGTTTTCCGCCTTCTCGAGCGGGCTGGACCAGCTACCGTGGCCAATGTTGGCTGTCAAGTTGCCCTTGAGGGCGTATTGGTTGGTAGTCTCCAGGTCCAAGTCGTGGGAACGGGCTGGAGAGTTGTAATCGAAGAACGGGTGCTGTCTGGGTTAGTCACGCACTCTGATGGACTTTGAAGGGAATACGTACCATGTTCTCGACTTCGCCTGCGTAGGCTTGCATGCGGCGGGCGGTCTCGCGAGACTTGATGTATCCCCACACCATGGGGACCATGTCTCGCTCGTCGTTCATGAAGCCGGCATCAAAGTCGGGCGTCTCATATGGGTCGGCCGACTTGATGTGTGTGGAGCCTCGGGAGAAGGGGTACTCCAGGAAATGGAACATGGTGAAGAAGTTGCCAGGAGGCCTACGCATCTGTCAGTATTCACAGCCTTTCAGTGGTCATGCCGTTGTTGGACATACATCAACATGTGGTCTCCCTAGCGTATCGTCAGCTCTGCTATCATGTGGTAGCAACCCATGTTCACGGGGTAAACTTACAAACCATCCTGCAATCACGCTGTAGTGCATGACGGGCTTGTCGGGCTTGTTCTCGAAATAGCTCTTCCAGCCGTCCTTGAAATGGGGAGTCGGCCACGTCTCAAACTCTCTGAGCTCTTCAGAGGTCGGTCGGATCTTTACACCGGCTTCGATGCCGTTTGTTGCAAGAGGGCCCGTCCCCTTGAGAGCCCATTCATCAAAGACTCCTAGGCTGGGTGTTAGTGGATGCTGGGATATGTGGCAAGGGGCACGTACTCTTCTGAACTTCGGGATCTCCTCGGACAAAGTCGTCAAAGGTCTCAGTCTCTGGCTTGGCGCGATATACAGAGAAGGTGAGATAGTGGTCCTGGAAGTTGAGACCCTTTGAAGATGTCAGTGACACAATGTACGAATGGTCCTTCAGCGTCACTCACCACACCAGGGAGGTTCACGAGGCAGTTGACGCCAGCCTGCTTGAGGGTCTCGGGGTTACCGATGCCAGAGCGCTGAAGGATCAGGGGCGACGAGAGAGTGCCTCCCGACACAACAATCTGCTTGCGGGCGCGGAACGTGCGTCTCTGGATATGGCTGGGGTTCAAAGGCTTGACTGGGACAGTCTGAACGCCGACGGCTCGGCCATTCTCGAGAATGATCTTCTCCACCTTGGTGCTAGTGGCAAGGTACAGGTTGTCACTGACAGCCCGAGTTGAGTGGACATCTAGGTCGACACGTTAGCAGCCGTGATGGCACCAGCAAGGAATGGAACCTACATCCGTGGGCACTATCGGAGCGGCGACCCGTATCGCGGTTGATCCACTTGAGCCAGGCCTCAGCGCCATGGGCTGTGGACAGGTCTTGGAGATCGTCGACAATTGGGATTCCTTGCGTCTCAGCGGCGCGAAGGAAATCCTCCTTGATGGGATATTGGTAGTTGCCAAACGAGACCTTGATCGGGCCCTCGGATCCATGGATTTCCCGGTTGTGGGAAGCCCTCTGGTAGGTTTCGTGCTTCCGCATGAGTGGGAGAAGCTCCTTGGTCGACCAGCCCTTGGCTTGGAAGTCGTCGTACTAACCCGGCGTCAGCTGTGTATGCCTTGTAAGCAGCATAGGATGAACTTACATCGGAAGCCGAGGCCCGAGTGTACATCATGAAGTTGATGGAGGAGCCGCCGCCGAGGATATGCGCGGCTGGCACAACAGCCTTGCGGCCTCCCAGCCACTCCGAAGGCCGAGACTCGTAGAACGAGGCCGTCTTGGAGTCGAGCTTCATGTTGCGCGGGTAGATACCCGGTCGGTAGACCCATGGGTTATTGAGATTGTTCTCGCCGGCCTCAATCAGAAGAACCTTGAGGTTCCGATCAAGGTTCGCGAGGCTTGTATAAATGATCAGCGTAGGTAAATGTGCATGTCGAAGAACATGGGCTTACCGTCCAGCCACGACGCAACCGCAGCTCCCACCGCCGCAGACAATGATGTCGAACTCATCGGGCAGGGAGCTCTTGAACTGGGAGAAGTCGGCTGTCATGATTGCGTCGTTGACACTTCAGAGACTTGGAGAGTAATAGAGTGTCTTAAGGTTTGGAAGCCTCGACTGTCGGACGCCCTTGAGGCCTCTTTAAATACGCATCATGGTTTCCCTTGATCCGCCCATCGCCTCTCACACAAGCAGGTTCCCCGCGAATACTCCAGATCCCGAGAAACGCCCGCAGTTGCTGGATCTGGGCGAAGACGCACGTCGCTCAACGAGGCATCGTCAGCGTCCATCGCCGCATGCGAACCCCTCCCGCGGCCGGGCTGCGGGCACCAATGGCGCCTGCTTCCGCACTGGCTTCCGCAGCCTCAGTTTGCGGTTTGCGGGATACCGTGCAAGGCGCGCGAGACTATATCAAGCTTTTTGCCGGGGGGGAGAGAGGGTGTGTGAGGCTGGGTTTCCCTTGGCTGTCGGCGAGGGGGGCTGATGGCGAAGCAATGCGGGGAAAGGGGGTGATGGCTTCGGGGAGCTATGGGAGCTGCGGAAGCTGTCAGTGACTGTTTAGTGTCACAGGAACGGATGCAGCTGCTTGACTGACCGGCTCGGTTGACGCCTGTATGCTAGCCGAGCTGACGGCCGTTCTAGACGCAACTATCTGCTCTCAACGATACTCGAACTCTTGGCCAACCCGCATAATGATATCCGGACCTCAGAGCTCAGCCCTCTGCGAGCAAACTGCGGACCAACGCCCAAATACTAGTCACCTGCACCTCTACGGATAAATTAACTGGACACTACGTTGACTATCAATTCCACCATCCAGGGTGTCCGGCCGGGGCATGGTCCTCTCCATGATCGATCTTTCCGGGGCATCCGTGTCAGCGAGCGCGCGTTCAATGACCTCTCTGACCAGTAGCCGTCGAACAACAAACTACCGACGCTCGTCCTTGCTCGTTGCCAAGCGGCTTGCCATTGCAGCACAGAGGCCACCATGGCGTTGGGGATATCCACAGTGCCGTTGGGGTGCGCTGCCGGGCCAGTAGAAACCCGACGCCGCACACCATGGTTGCAGAGCTTATGCACCCCAGACTTCGAAGGAGACGCAACCGCACCAAGTGCGGGGAGAGCACAAGACGATCCCATCGATCGTCTCTAGTCATGCTGGCGCTTCGCAGCCACCCCCCCACGTCAGCAGTGTATTACGAGGAGATGACGAACCAAGGTGGCTGCGTCTTGGTACGCCAACAGAACTCTGAGAGGGGGACGTCAAGTCCCAGACCGTGTCACGGGAAACGGACCGGACGGGCATCGAGGAGAAAGGGGAAAGATCATCGGGCCGTCTTATCGAGATGTGACAGTACGCGGAAGACGACAAGATTCGTCCAACATTCCATCCGCCCCCCGCGGGATATCCCAGAACAGGAAATCCGAGTTTCCAAGCCGTGAGACCCGCCAGTTTAAAAGCAAGACAATTCTTCCACAAACCGTTGGCAATACCGTTTTACTATGTCATATCCGAGCGAACATCCGCATCCTGTTCCAGATAACTAACTCTACGGTCTATAGTCTGATCGAGTCTCCGGAAAAAAACCCGAAACAAAAGACTCAAGGCTTCCCGCGTAGCACCACTCCACGCCGGGGAATTGTTGTTAGCTCGTGGTCATCACCGACAGCCACCCCGCAAAGAAGTTGCCTTAGTGCGGGCGGGGGGCCAAGGAAGCCATTCCTTTCCCTCGCTAGCCACCTCACCTGGTGCCGCTAACAAGCCTGTCCAATCGAGGACTATCCCTTGCCATCCGAATATCGTGGCTTAGACTCGGCGGGATGGAAGCGGAACGCTGCCTCGATAACCGAGCGTCTCGGCATTCTTCAGCACATACGACCATATCCACTAGAAAATACGGGATCCCGTCCGCTCTCCCTTAGTCAAACTGGTGAGAGGCGAATTAGTACTCGGGTCGGTGACGACCGGGGAATCCTCGCTGTTGTATGTTTCTTTTGTAATTTTGGCTTATTATAACCCTATTTTTTATTGCTCATCCTTCCCTCACATCACAGATTCTGCTGCCAAGTTGCCACAGATGGGTCATCTACATCGATCTACTTCTTATCTAAGTGAAGTTGCCGCCTAGGCTCAGAGCACGTGTCTAATTGACATGTCTCTACACTGCCTGAAATAGATTTAGGTAGACGGTTCGTTCAAATGCCCATCTCCTTTCTCATATGGTCAAGCGCCATCAGATCCCCCTCACGTGTCTGATGCAGCTCGGCATCAATGTACTCGGGATTGTAACCTCCCCCAAAGTCAATTGCAACCGCATCACCATCCCCGTTGATCATGATGTTGTCTGGCTTTACATCACCCCAGATGATCCCAGATTCATGCAGTCGCCCTATTGTTGCCTCAATCTGGTCCATCCACTTCTTCTTTTCTTCCACTGAAGCATCATCCATTCTTATAGACAGCGTATCACCTTCGACGTACTCAAGAACGAACCCCATAAGACTGGACCTGTCGTTATCCCATACAACGAGGCCGGTGAGCTTGGAGGTACGGAAAGGGGCATTGAACTTGTTACTGGTGTCGATGAGCGATAGCAACTTGATTTCTCGCAAATGGCCGTGACTCTCATATCCAGGCTTGAAGAAGAATACCTCATCCGATCCCACTGGGGAGACTCTCTTCGGAGCTTCACTCATATCTTCAGGGACAACTCCTTCGTCGACCTTCTGGAGCTCTGAGGCTAGGAAGACCCGCGTGGACGGAAGTGCAGAACGTAGAACATAAGAGTCTTCAATGTCGTCGTGTTGGCAACTTGGTATTTCGTCGACAATACGAGTCCGGGGGCTCGAGTCACCGTGGGATCGAGGCTCGTAGTCCTCTTGAACACCACGAAGGACACCACCCTCATTGACAAGTCTAAAGGCGTACGTAGGCGGGGAAAAGTAGTCGAGAAGAGTGAGAGGCTTCTGGGTGCCAGGTTCGGGCGTTGGTGATAGCGTTTTTAGGAAGCTGCCCAATGCATCAAGAACCCAATCTTCAAACTCAAACAGTGTGTCGGCATCTTCAATGTTCTCTCGGAAATTGTCCAGCGTCTCGAGCAGGTCTCCTTCGCCTTGCAGCTCTTGTCTTTTGATTGTGACATAGAAGCGCTTGCAGTTGTACATGAAAACATGGGAGACGTGCTGGCCCAAGTCTGCTACGTCCAGCATGCAGTACGACGGAAAAGGCATCACTTCGTCTGTTGCGTTGTCGTCCATGTTTAGCTAAAGGGAAAGTCAATTCAGCATTCCCCCAGCCTAGAAACCAGGGCTTCCTCTTACTTCATGAGTCGGTCGCTAAGAGTTGCGATGCGAATAGGTGTTCAGAATGAGCAGCTGAGGGTTGGGGGCAAGGGAGGTGGGAGTTGGAACGTTAGTTAAGGCAGGAAATTATTCCTTCCAAGCCAAATAGGCCAATAAACATGGCCAAGTTAGCCGCTGAGAATGGCTGTGCACGGTGGAGCAGCTGGATAATAATAAGCTGGCTGATTCGTTGGATAATTGTTAGTCCGCAAAGTAGTGGGGTTACTTATGGTCTCGTCAAGATAGTGCAGATACGGACAAGGCAGACAAGTAGGCCTACACCATTCAGTTGCTTTCAGCCGCGAGGTGCTGTCTAAAGAATTAGCCGCCCAGAGATTGCAGATAGATTACCGTGATTGGTCCTCAAGCTAGGCTACTAGGTCGTGACCGACTCGACCAAGGATGGATGCATTCAAGCATCCCTTGCGGTAGAGCTCTGGGAGACTCGGTAAGGCAACTGTCCGAGGTGTTGGTCATGGTAGAACATTGAACCTACCCTTGCTACCGCCTAGATTCATACCAACCAGTAGCATGGCTGCCCAATTAAATCCCTACATCTTGGCTTATCTCCACCGATGGAACCATGTTGGTTGTAAGTCGGTAAGATACTGTGGTTACCGCCTGCACTAGAGGGTTTCAAAGTGCTCCGAACGATGGTAGGCGCGAAGACCATCGTGTCGGTATGTTCTCCACGGCTCCCCAGATCTTTCACTGGGCCGCATCAATATCCAGGATTATCTTATCCCCCAACCGAGCCGCTAATTCAGCTAAATATGGAAATAGAGCCAACACGGTCTTCTTTTTTTAGACTCACAAGCCAGTCTTACTGTTTTGCAAAGTTCCAATCATGTCCTAACTAGACTAGATCGTCAGCTATAAAGAGGCGCATTATTTCTCACAAGAGAATGTGGATAAAGGAAAGCAACAGTTCCTCTCAGCCGAATACTCTATCTCTATACCTTGTCTTCAAATTCATCACTCATTTTATCAAGTTCTCGTTTTTCTGGGCCTAGGCTATCTTGACATCCTGGTTCTTCTCGACGATGTGCAGCCGACGACGCCAAAGATACCGATGTGGCCATACTAGGCTCACCGGCGGCATCAACTACTGTGCGAGGGCAAAGAGATCTCCTTCTGGACGTAGGACCATGTGCGATGGGGGACGTGAGACCTACGTCTATGGTAGCTCACAAGTCTGCGGTGATGTTGCGCGTTGTCTTGTGAGCTACTACGGCGGATGGTGGAAATGTCACCTGTGTCATTACGCTTCAAACCGCTACGCTATGTGTTCAGGCACGAATTGTGTGCATCAGATCTGCAGCAGCTGCAGGCAAGGTCGAAGATGACGATCCATGACAGCGGTACATAAGAACTCGGGCAATAGTTTATGCTATTGTGCTAACATAATTCATTATCAGCATCCATGGCTGGACCGTGTACAGGGCTGAATGGGGCTCATGTAGAACGGTTACATGGCTGGCAGCTCAAATTAGCTTGGCCTTTGTATTTGCCGTGGCTGTTGATGATGGTGGTGGCGATGCAATTGGAGGAATAAGTAGGCACTGAGCTCGAGGTCGGGTTTCTTTTGTTTGTAGTAGTATTTTATCTCTAGACCAACTGATTTAGGTTCATTCTCGTGCGCACCACTCGGCTATCAGCCTATCCTGTCTTGCTCAATCGTCCCCCTCGAGCTTCAGGTACTTGCGGTACATGCCCTCCGAATACGGCCCCTGCTGCTCTCTTGCCATGTGTTCTCTAAGGCTAGGTCTCTTTTTGACCGCTTCATGCAGCCCATACACGCCCTTGTACTTGCCCACTTCTTTCATCTTGGCCGCTGCCTTGAGAAATGCTTCTCGAACGTTGTCGACGCACTGAGGAGTTTGCCTGGTGAGCCTGGGTTGCTGCAGTAGATAATCGCCAACTCAATCACCTGGAAAAGCACCAGATCTGCATACGTCAAGCTGTCGCCGTACAGCCACGGTCCCGCTCCGCTTGTCCTTGCGCCAAGCAAGCGCTGAACGTAGTCAAGCAGCCGAGGAAGACGCTCTTCAACGAATGCTTTGGCTCTTTCTTTGCCTCATACTTCCCGTCTGCATGCGACAAGTTGGTGACGACGCCATTCAACTCGGTCGCGAAGCCATCCATCAGTGTCAGGACAATCTGGTTTAGGTGGAAGACGGCTCGGCCGTCTCTTGGGCATAGAGAAAACCTCGGGGCAATGTACTGCAGGATATTGGGCGTCTGGTGGAGGACCAAGTCGCCGTGCTTGAGGATGGGCGAAGCAAAAGCAGGAGGATTCGTATCGTCGCCGACGCTTTCGCGAGACGTGTAGCCCATGAGGATCGCGACAGAGCCGTCATCATCGATGGCGGGTCCACCATTTCAATGACTTCGTCACTCTTCAGGAAGTCAAGCTGCCCTTTGAAGTACCCTGGAGAATCTTGTGGTCAGCCAGGGACTTGGTACGCCAAAACAGCTGAGTGAGTGTCTCACTCTTTGCTTCAACAACCTCCTGAACAGTATTGGATCCATTGCGCAGGTTGGCGATCTCGAGGTTGTGGCTCCTGCGGATGTGGTGCTTGAGGTTGCCTAGCGAGGACAAGGTGGCGTTCTACATAATTGCACTAGTCGTTAGTTATCAATGTTACTTCGTAGTTCAAACCTCAATAGCTGGGAGACTCACGGTGAAACACAGTTCGCCTGTGCTGAGCGGGATAGGACAGAACACCTCGCCCATCGGAAGGATCACTTTCCCATCACCCTAGAAACTTGATAAGCATATGCACCTTCATCAAATTGACAAACTGACGTCTTGCTCGAACGGAACTGAGCGGGCCCAGCGCGTATAGGAGAAGGCTCCATCCTTGTCTCGCTGGCCTTGGCGACATTCCTTCCATTCGTCCAAGTCGGCTATCGAACACCCGGCTGGCATGTCTATAGCGAACGATGGGCTGCACGGCTAAAGAAGCCTGGTTGGAGAAATTACAGTCGGCGCAACTGAGAGTGGTGATGAGGGTGATGGATGAGGGAAAAGAGAGAAAGGCGAGCTGCCGGAAGGGATTTTCTTCTGGAACTCGCGGGAGTTGTTCGCCAACCTTGCCAGCTGCGAGCAGGTGCGCCTGTCAGCTGCCAGCTGCCAGCAACAAGACTGTTATCTAGGCTCTTCTAATGAATGCTCTTGTTTTTCTTTGTAGTCAGGTGATTGGGGCAAAGCTCATAGCCGAATATTGAGGTGGCTAATCGAAAAGAGTTGAACACTCTAGAAAAGTCCTTCGTGGCTGTTGGAGTGAAGACGCCAGGCTTATCAAAGATGAGAGCGTAAAGAGTTTTCGCAATGCCCTGGTATTCTAAATGTACTGCGTCAATTAGGCGACTCTGCATTAGTCTTGTCTAACTGTTAGCATGATTCCATCTGCACAACACCGATGGACAAACCTAAAACCTCCTTCAGATCCCACTCGTCATAGAGTCCGAGATCCTTGAGTGCCTTCTGCTGTGCTACCTTACTTGATGATATAGAAACACAAGACAACAAAGGCGAAAGACGTGTCTCTTTGACTTGCTTCTGGCATCATGGAAGCACCTACCTCTGAACCTACGCCTGATATTATAGAAAAGGTTTGCAGGGACCAAGATGCTTTGCATTTCATAGCGCTTTACATGTACGGACAATGTCCGATAACAATGGCTTTGACGCGCCAGGCGATATGGACAAGACAGCCAAAATGAGTCGTCTTTTATAGAGAACAAAGGCACTTTTAATACAACATTCCTAAGCTATTCAAGTGTTATCTGTGTATTGCGACAATATGCCTCACGTCCTCGCTTGTCTGCCGCGTTGGAATACTTGTCCCTCCTCGGGATCCCACTCGGCCGTCCGGCCATTCAGTGAGTTGTCTACTCCAGCCTAACTAGGGCCCATTGCCCCAAGTTATCGCATTTCATGGCGTGTTTTTGCTAGGAACTCCACCGATCGCTGACCTGGTCTCGTCCACGACAGTCTTCCTCCGCGGTCTGGAGTACTACGAGGGCATTCTCTTCCTCACGAGCAACAGAGTGGGCGTGATTGACGAGGCGCTCAAGTTCCGTCTGCACATGGCCCTCTACTACCCTCCCCTCGGACTCAAATTTACCCCGCGCATCTGGGAGGCGTTCCTGACCAAGCTGACCAAGAGCTGTCTGATCGACCTCGACCACCAGGACATTCTGGACTACGCCGAGACCGTTTTCCACGCCTTGCCATATCCTCAGTCTCAACCCAATCTCCATCTTCTTCCAGCTCGCGTTCGTCAACGCGCTTGGTTGTTGTTGTTGTATTCTTTAACGCCAGGAAGTCCCTCTTAACCCGCTTGGTGGAAGTCCCGAGTGTCCTTTTTATAGGACAGCTATCACCACTGCAGAAACCTGGCCGACAGATGGGATCTTGCAACGATTGAGTCGCAGTAGCTGCAGTTGTCGTTGCTGAGTTGGTCACACTGCAGCCGGTAACTCTTGTCCATGCGTGAGTGGAGCACTCAGAGGCGCCTTGGTTTGTGGTCCCTAGTTAAAGTCAGTGGAAGTGTTCGCCCGTGCTGGGTAGAAGCCCAGAGTGTAAGGCTCCCCGACTTCCCTGTAACGGAGCAAAAGACGCTTTCGTATGTAGCAATCATAGTCGTAGTACAAGAAGTCTCGGTCTTAATAAGTCACTTTTTCTGTAACGCCTAGGATGTGATTCAAGCTGAATCCTACTTCTAGCTGACTTCTAACGGGGAAGGCCGAGAAATGACAGCGCTCATTTACTACTATACCGCTATTGGGGGTCGGTGTTAGGGCACTCTACCAGTTGAGTCTGTTGGTTGTTGTCTCAGTGGGGCAACGGAATAGTTCTATCCTGAAATGAGCTCGCCCACCAGTGAATTCCTAAATATGAGCTGTAGCCAAGGCTGGTGGCTGCAAGTAAACATTGGGAGCCAACCAGACGCCAATCAAAACCAGACGGGGAACATAAGCCGTCTTCGGGCTGGCTACTAACAGGAGTACGAAGTATATATCACGCCAGCCCTCGATGAGGAAACTTCATTAAGCTTTGTATTTTACCTTATTAACTCGTGCACCTTTTTGACCCGATCTAACTTTTCTTACTATAAAAGGCAGTGCCGTCTCCCGTCCCGCTTTTGGATTATACATCTACATCTACATACTTCCAACCACTCCCCCATGGATCATTTAGAGCACGTCGACGCCATCCGCGCCAACATCGCCCAGATGGAAGGCCTCCATGCCTGGAGGCGTCGGATCGAAAGCCACATCCGCCCCGAAGTGGCACCAGTTCTCGTTCAGCAGAATCTCGCACCTCACGTCGATGGCATCCCCGACCTGCCCCCGCTCCTGCAGCGCCCCGAGTACCTCAAAACGCCCAACATGATCGGCCACGACGACAGCGAGCTCCAATTCTACGCCGCCTGCGAGCAGGGCCTCATGTCGCAAGTTGAGTCGTTCCTTCAAGAGTGCAGCCCGAGTCAAGCCGTGCGCCAGTTCGGGCTGGAGCTGGCATCCTTTGGCATCCAGCCGGCTGTGATTCGCCATCTCCTGGAACATGGCACAACCCTGCATGATGGCGCCTTTATGCGGTCTTGGTGCAGACTGCAGGACCATGGCGTCAGCCTCTTCGACAAGGAGAGGGAAGACCCGCTGCCCGTGGTGAAAGTGTTTCCGGACTTTGGCTGGCATCCAAACCAACTGTGGAATGGGAATTGGGCGCTTTCCAGCCATCCCAAAGTCCCAGTCCTCCAGTCTCTTGGAAACAGGCCGCTCCTCACCCTCCTTCTATCTCACGGAGCGGATCCCAACCTTGGCCGCATCAACGTCGGCATATACGACAAGAATCCATTAGATCGTCGCTGCGGTCGAGTCCTCAATGCCAGTGTGCGTTACGGGGACCCCACGCTGGTTGCCCTGCTACTGGAACACGGCGCAGAACCGGCGTACTCGCACCTGCTCCATTGCATAGCGCAGTGGCAGGGCCCCCCTTGGGGAGGCACGCCATTCTCCAACAGACGCGCTGTGGCCGAATACCTGCTATCATATGACGTGGCAGGAATCAACGACGTCAAGCACATAGGATTCCTGGACCTGATTTGCCGACCTCCAAGGAGCGAAGACATGACGCCGTTCATCTACGCGTGTACGAAGCGAGACTGGGCGTTTGCGGAGTGGCTGCTGGAACACGGTGCTGACCCGGGCCGACTGAACGGGAGGGCCTTTGAGCCTTTGATCTATTCCCAACCAGACCATGGGCCTACCGATCCTGCGGTTGTGAGAGAGTTGGTGGAGAAGGTGAGGAACAGGCAAGCAGCGGAAGCTAAGGACGGGTTGACGGACGGCGAGGCCTGAATTAGAGTAGCTAAGGAACACAACTATGTACAATGGCCGCAGATACTACACGCCGCCACCTGGTTATCGTATGTGTCTCTGGCCTCGCCATGTGGTACAATCTGTACAGGACTCAACTCGCACAATGAGTCTCCCAACCATCTCAATCCAGCAAAATAGCACATCGCGTCGGAAGACAACCCCCCCCCCCCCCCCCCCCCCCCCCCCCCCCCCCCCCCCCCCCCCNNAAAAAACCCCCCCCCCCCCCCCATGCAACCCGTCTTCAGGCGCGAGATGCAAGATGTTGCCATCTCCTTTCAACAGAATGGCACCCTGCGTCAACAGAACCGTCATGCGTATCCATGCTCCCGCAAATCGGACATATGCTGATAACAAAGAACAAATGAAACCATAAACAGAAAGGCGCACCACTCCGTGGCTTCGTCTGCCAAATGCATCTCACGAACGGAGACCATCCAGGCAGGCCATCTCCTCCAGGTCGGGAATTGTTCTCTCCAACCCAAGCAGCATGGCCTTGATGTTGTTGAGCACGCCCAGCTCCGCTTCCTTGAGCTTCGCCTCACGACGGAGATTGTCTACCTTGATCTGAAGCTGTGGCTCGACGACGGCCGATCTCTCGGCGAGTTTGCGGACCTCGCCAACCTGCGAGATGCAAGTATTGACGATCTGCTCCTGCGCGGCCACCTCGTCCTGCGTCTTCTTCCGCTGCAAATCGCAGGCGTCGATAGCGGTCTTGATCTCCGGGAGAAGGTTCAGCTGGCCGTCGCCCACGCCTTGCAGCGACACAAAGGCCTTGTCGAGGTTGACGGCTTCGACGCGTAGAGCGGTGAGGCGAAGCTGCGCGGCTCTCATGGTGGCCTCGGCGCGTTCAACGATGTGCTCGGAGTAGCCTTCGCGGTCGTTGGCCTCGTGGAGCTCCACGGTCTTGAGGTGGAATTCTGCGTCGGATGCCTCCAAGGCACGCGAGGTGCTGGAGATGAGGGCTTCAACGCGGGTGCGGAGCTCGGCGACGGCTGGCGTGACGCATTCGTGGATGCTTCCAGGCTGCGGGGCCGGTCCGTTGGGGTCCTGGAAGTTGACGTCAGTATAGCAGCGCAAGGCAGAGCAACGGGAGGCGACTCACGGCAGATCGGATAAGCATTTGCGAGTAGGCCAAGGCCAGAGAAGGCAGACTCCCAGGCCCGATCCGAGCTGAGCGCTCGACCGTAGACTCGTTTCGCTGCGACATGAAGCCGGATACAGCTCGCACCGAGAGCTCGGGGCGAGTGGGCGAGGAGAGTCTCTGGCGCTTGAAAGGAGGACGAGGAGACGTCTCGGGCGTGGGTGATGGCGATGGGCGTGCTCGGGTCTGGCTCTGCGAGTCGGAGGGGTGGAGAGATGCGGGTTGGGCTTCGAGCTGGGTCTTGACGACGGGCGATGGCTGGGAGATGCTCACGTCGTCGGGCACCGAGGACAGCTCGGACGACTCGGCGGATGGCGAGAATGATGGCGGGATGCGGCGGAGGGGCCGAGCCTTGACTACTCGTGACGACGGCTTCTCGGAGCTGGAGTTGGACGGGGTGGGCGCTGGTTGCAGGCAGTCAGAGAGTGCACGGATTATTGCACGGTTAGCACACTCACCAGGCTTCGGGGCGGCTTGCTCCTTGTCTTCGTCTTCGTCCCCGTCGTCAATGTCGCTCTCAAGCTCGTCGTGGCTGTTCTGTTCAGCCTCAGTCTCGTCGTCGCTGCTGTAGCTGGAGCCGGCGCCATAGACGTCGCCACGCCAATCTCCGCCGGCCGCGTAAAGGGCGTGATGATGGGGTTCCTCCTGCTCGTGGCACTGGTCTCGAAACCGATTGTACCTCTGGCGAGCCTCCTTCACGTCCCTGTGCTGCAGCTTGTTCTCTCCATCGCCTCTGTGGTGGCGGATGTCGATGGTTTGGAGGAGCTCCTGGCGCAGGTCGTCGGCGACCAGGTCCTCGTGCTGGGCGACGATTCTCGCGAGCATCGCCAGGTTCTCGAGCATGGTGACGCCCCACTCGCGCGGGGAGTGCTGGGGGAGGAAGTCCCAGGGCCAGATGGAGAGGCAGCCGTAGAATCGCTTCGCGGCGCGCGTGGCTCGACTATGCAGGCTGTCGCCGTAGGGGCTGGGGACGACCAGGTGGGCGGAAGCTTTGTCGGCAAAGACCCAGGAGTCTCGGTGGCCCTGACACGCTTGGGCCATCGGGTGCGGGTGTGCAGTAGGGGGAGATGGGGGAAGGTATCGTGAAGAAGTGGTTGGTTGGTGTTGGGGTTGCAGTTGCAGTTGCGGTGCGGTGAAGAAAAGAGGTGCGGTTGTGAGGGAAAGGGAGGACGAAATCTGTACAGAAAATGCAGGAAATACAGGCACGGTGACGAGTGGGAAATTCTCAGGCAACGCTTGCTGTCACGTTTGTTGCCACGTTTGTTGCAGTGTTTGTTGCATTGTTTGTTTGTCGATGCTCGCTCCAGCCTCGAGGCGTTTGCGGAGGCGTTGGTTGTTGAGCCAATCAAGTGCCCAAGACTGCACGGCTAGGTACCTACAGCAGGACCTATAGCAGGTACTCGTAGTAGGGCAGCGCAGTTGCGGCGGGTTTTGGCGTTGACTGTTGTGTTGCCCGAGTTGTTGTATGGCGTTTGTTTGTTTGCCGGACTACCTGGTGCCTAGTCTAGGCATTCACAGATAGAAACCAACCACAGTACATACGGGATGTACCATCCAGCGTAAAATTGAGCATTTCGTGTAGCATATATAGGTCTACTTAAAATCCCTTTCATCGTAGGCAAACAACCACAAGATCGATTGCAGTCCCATATCTTCCAAACTTGAGGTTCGGAGCTGCAAGTTGCCGCCAATGACGCAATGCGCCCTCCCTGTGCTTGCAACCCCAGGCTGCAAGAACAACGACGCGTCTGTTACAGTGTACCCAAGGTACTCTACAGACACCAGCTGGCAAGCAACCGTCATAAAAGAATTAAAAAAAAAAATTTAAAAAAAGCGATCTGTTAGTTACAAGGGACAACCCGCCTACAGCATCCAGGCAACATAGGTTACCCGGACCACTACGCTGCTGTGATGCTGTGTGTGTCTGATGTGCTTTCATTAACAATGCAGTGTGGATATCCTTCGCAAGGTTGACTGTTTTCCTGCTCGCACGAGGTACTGCAAAAGAGAGTAAGGGGAAATATCCCCCGATGTAGAGTGTGAGAGTATGAGAAGAGTCACTGTGAATTACCGCCCTTGACTTGCATGAAATTATACAGCCGCCTCCAGCCAAGGTCGTAACTATGGCGCTTTCTGGACGAGGCCTTAGTGCGCTGTTGCTACCCTCGTGCTGCTTGTCTACTAACCGGCCTGGAGTTATAGTGCGAGGGCAGTAAAGAGAGCTCTATAGTCGCGCAAGATTGTGCATCCAATCTTAGAGAATAAGTTGTTGTCAGACAGAGGGACCTGGCTGAAGGGATGACTAAGGCTATAAAAGCCCGGATAATCTAGAAGATAGGGAAATCTCTTAGGGTAAGAGGCTTGTAAGAGATTAAGACTATATAGTTATAATAATAGTAATTTTAGTAATTATTATATTAATTAAATAATATTACTAGGCTATAATATTATTATTTATTTTCTTATAATTAAATTATATAAAATCTAGCTTATTAGACTTACTTATAATTAATTATAAATTTAACTATTAAAAGTCTTATAGCTTTTATTAATAAAGGTAAATATTATATAAAAACTTAAATACTAATAGTAATATATATAAAAAATACAAAATAACCTTCTATAAATATTTAACAGTTACTCTTACTATATCTTAATTATACCTCTAAAATCTATTTTAACCTAACTAACTTTCTTTATAAACCTTTTTTACTCTCTTTCCACTCTTATATTATTACTATATTATATATAATAGGCAGGCTAGGTAAAATAGAGAATATTAAGATTATAAACTATCTTTTTTTTCCCCTTAAGAAAAGTTTTTCACTATAAAACCTACTCTTACTATAAGCTAAGCCTAGTATAAAAACAACTTATAATTAATTTAAAGATCTTATTATTAAGACTAAATATAAACTTAAAGTAATTATCCTAAGAGTTACTTTTCTCTTAGTTTAAAGAATAGTAATAACTCTAGCTAATACTATTATAAGCTATACCTAATATATAAGTAGTAAGATCTTAATCTTACTATCTCTTATAGAAATAATTATAACTACTATTAAAAAAGTAGTATTAGCTACCCTTTAGAAAACATATATTAAGACTCTAACTTAGGCTTAAGTTACTTATAATAAAAAAATACTCTTATCTCTAATAATACTACTATTAAAGGTAATTCTCTCTTATCTTAATAGAAAGATTATTATTAGGTTACTTAGTATAGCTCCTAATATTATATCTTATATACTATTAGATATTATAATAATTATTAATTATACTCTCTTAAAAGGTTATCTCTTATTTATAATAGTCTTATATTATCTTCTTAGTAGGGATATTATAGTCTTCTTTTATAAACTAATTATAAATCTCTTAAAAGATAATACTTAGATTTTTACTATTTTTAGTATAAGTATATACCTATCTTATATTATATTATAAGCTTATAGTAAATATAATATAATTATGCTTTGTAAGCTAAATAAGAACCTTAAGATAAAAGTCTAAGCATGCTTAAGATAATATAATTACTATTTAGTTTATTATAGTAAGTATATAATAGTTTATATAAACAAATAATATAAGCTTAAGTTATAAATATTATAAGCAGA